>CM021106.1:189568572-190168006 GCA_007115665.2 Sequoiadendron giganteum
TATCATTATTCCTCCTCTCAAAATCAATAATTTTGAGAAGAAACTTAATATTCAATATTTTGCTTAGACATTCAACAAGGTTATGCTTGCATCAATACTGAAAATATGAGGGCAAGAATACTAAAATAACAAAATGGAGAAGGACCATCGAGATAATTCAAAGAAGTGGATGCATATTTGGTGAGATCTTTTCAATTATTTGTTTAGTTTGTTTTATGTTCATTTAATTCATTCTTTGTTGTTTTTATTTAGATTATTTGTTAGATTAGAGTTGATCATTTTAATCTGTGCAGATATAACATTAATCCCCATAAAATCTATGTTACATTAAGAGATCAAACCTAAAGAATACTCCACTCCCCACTGATCTGCTTAGTGAATGGGGCAAAGATTGCAGACTAGAATGGGTTACTGAACAAATTCAAAATAAAATAGAAGATGTAGGTATAGATTCAAACATAATGAAAGATGAAATCAACATGTCTAGATGATGTGAAAGAAAGGTAGAGTTGGAATTTTACAAAATGTTGTTTCCTTACAGTTTTGACACTATTAACTATTTTAATATTTGTCATTATATTTGTTTTCATTGAAATAAATGGTCTTCCATAGGTGATGAAATATCCAACAATGCGGGCATATGGTCAACATTATCATGTAGAAAGTATAGATGTAAAGAGACGATCTTTCGATTGTGGCATCATGGTTGAATTCAAGCAATCCAATCGATCAAGCTCAAAAGATAAGAATATAATTGAAGGGAATCTACAATATGTTGGGAAAATACAAGAAATTATTGAGTTTGATTATTGCTCTTTTAAATGTTTTATTTTCAAGTGTAGATGGTATGAAGCATTTGAGAGGACACAAAGACATGATACCCATAGTGGATTGTTTTCTATAGATTCCTCATGCTTCCTACCAGAGGATAAGGAGCCTTATGTTCTAAAAATTCATTGTGAGCATGTATTTCTTTAACTGAAACAAGAAGCGGTAGTGATTATTAATCTATTAATTCATAGTTTAATGTGAATATATACATGTGTTTATTAATCAATAAAATTGTTATAACATACGTCTAATATATGTATTTTATTCATGTGCAGGTATTTTTCTATGAAGATAATTTGGACCCGAAATGGATGTTTTTCATACATTATGATCCAAGATTAAGGCATGTATTTGATGAAACATTAGTGGATATTGAGAAAAATAGTGATGATGAACAAAATAAGAGAGAGGGATTAGAGAACATTGAAGAAATTGAAATCCATGATTATGTTGAAGATGGTTATGTTCAAGCACAAGAAGAAAACAATCTAGAGTTCTATGATGTTATGGAAGACAACAATATGGATGGTATAGAAAATGATGATCCAAATACATCTGCTAACAATACAGATGGTGTACAGTCAAATTTCAATGATGATGAAGATGATGCAAGTCAAGATGAGGATGATTCTTATGGCCCAAACTTTGAAATGATTTAGTAATATTATTTGTGTCAATACAAATTACCTATTGCAATATCCTTAAATTGTTCAATCTTTGGTATGAATTGTTGGTAGAAAAAAAAAAGATTACTTGGATGCTTCTTCCATTCATTTTGTATCAACATATGTTCGTGAAGACACACAAGTTAATAAAATATTAATGCATGTAACTCACAATTATTTAAATAAGAAAATTTGTTAACTTTATTATTTTTAAATAGTTTCCATTTTTATGTTGAACATAATTTTGAACATGTAACTAAAAACATCCACAATAAATGCTTTATTAGATCAACATATTCATTCACATAAGTATAGTATTGAGGCTCAATAACTGATATTCATTCAAATATAAGAAGAAATAAGTATGGAAAACATAAGAAAAAATATAGAATGATAACACAGGCATGAAGAATCTCTGATAATAAGATCTATTTCATTCATAAGCTCAAAAAAATCACATAGTAATAGTAAATGTGCCCTAATAAATCTTATGAATTTAAATAACTTGAAGAAACCACTTTGGAGACAACATAGTAACAGATAAGCATGGAATTTAACACGATAATTTAACACCAAAATAGATTACAGATTATGAGCAATCTTATCCATTATGTTGTTTCAAATATATATAAATTTATAGCAGAAGTCTTTGATATGATATGGATGGGTGGAATATGCAATTTATCTTCTTACTAATTCCTACTCTAATGGAAATAAAAATGGAATATGATATGATGATCATCTCAAAATTGGCCTTGGTTTCCTATTTATATAGGAAACAACAAGCTTCGAGCCTTTTACAAAAATAAACGATCCTTCAAAACTACTTCTTTTACTAACAACTAATTAATTTGCATAATTGAATAAATAACACGACTTAAGACACTTTAGACGTATGTTTCCTTTAATCAACATAGAAATCCCATGATCATTGATCTGGAAAAGCTTTCCTCTCCATGATAGACATCTAGATGACCTCGCCTTAGTGACCTACTTATCTGAAGCCAAATACTTCTCTTCCCATTGATACACCATAAAATCTGATGGCCATTGATATTCCTGGATCTTTGGTATGTTTACAAGATGTGTCTACCATAGACTATCCAATAGTGCATTTATATCATTGAAAATTTTCACATATCCAACATCAAGAGCAATCAATCCATCCATGATCAAATTGAGCCTATGAAGATTGGTGTCACTATCCCCTTGAACATGGGTTAAACACTTATGAATAACCTGACCAAATTCCTTCTTCCATTCATCCAAGTATTTTACTTGACCATCATCTTTCACAATTTTTGGTGTATACCATTATTTTAAGGTATGGAATGAATCCATTCGTGCCACAATCCTCTTATCCCCCCCTTGTATATTCTGAAATTCATCAACAATAATTTTTACTGTTTGCTCAATAAATGTTAATGCTATAGGAGCATCAAGACTCTTTTATAGAACTCTACATAACTTAGATAGAGTGTTGTGAATAGGCTTCCACCATTAAAATAGGGGGTCCAATACAAGCATATATGCTTTTATTTGATCAATTTCTCATTGAAGATTTATAACTGTCATGCACACTATCTATTTTATCAATAACCAACTTTATTTTGTACTCAAAAATATTTTCCATAACTTTAGAAACTATCCTTTTTACTTCATCTTGAGCCTCCTTCATTTCATCCACTTCCTTCTTAGGAGTCTTTTCTTGCTTGGCCAGAATGTTTTATACAATATTTAATGGAGCACTATGAGGCTTATATAACACTATCTCCTTTCTTTGTGAGGTTCCTTCTCCTTTTAATTGTTCTTTCAATTTGACATTCTCCATAAATAGTTTATTAACTTCATCATTTAAGAACTTTTGTTCCCTTTCATACTCCTTTAATTTTTCCTCCAATACCTTAACAGTTGCACGATTGAACATGGCTGAGTGCATGTTCATTGTGGCTACCTCCAAAGGGGAGGTGTCTTGTATTGTTCTTACCATTACTACCCCTTTCATTCCCTATATTACATCTAATAGTTTAGGCTTCTGTGTGTTTTTATGCTTGATCCAAATGGAGAGGGTTTCAATTTTGGGGTTATACCCAATTCCACTTACTCCTTCATCACAATCAAACTCTACAAATAACATTCAATCTTCTTGAGCTCGTACTTGATCAAGTAAAAACATTTTCTTTGATTCCAACCTAGTAAAAATGAGCATGTTTCTCTTCAAAATCATCTCTCTAGCCTTTTGAGGGCTAATATCAATGTGGTCAACCCTCAATTCATTGAAGGTCTATGCCACCATTTGATTCTTTTCTAGTTCTTCAATTCTCACTTCATCTGACTCCATTTTCTCTTCAATTTATTTTATCTTCATCTTTGTCCAGAAATAGCTAAAATCTAAAGTCTTGATGAACTCATCATCCTCTATAAACCTCCTAGCAATAATTTCTCTCTCATCTTCATGTATCTGCACTTTTTTTTCCTACATCATCCATCCTTTCCTCATTCCTATAGGTGCTAGTCTCATGGATGTGCTGATCAACCTGAATATCACCCTTTAATGATTACAATACAGTGGACACATCTTTAGTATCTCCCACCCCTTCACTCTCCTCATAAGATACCAATGACTCAATGCTTTGTGTCTTTTGTCTCTTGGGAGGATATTTATCCATAGGAGACTTTGATGCTGTGTTCGGGGTGTGCTTTGTAGTTATCTTATCACCATGTTTCTAAAGATACACTTCATTTTTACCATATAAATCCTCAAATTTATCAATTATCCGATTGATCCTCTTGATGGGGTGTTTTTCTTCAATGAAATAGCCAAGGAAACTTTTGTCATTTTTCTTCTTCCTTCCTTCTAGCTTCATTATAACCTCCCATTTATTTCGTTTGAGGCACACCTCTGGAAAAGTAAGACAGTTTCTTATCACATCTTCCTCATTATCTACTTGGTGTGCCATTGTCATTTTGGTAAGAATATTATGCCTTATGTTATTCATATGATTTTTAGGGTCAAAGGCTCTTGCTTTTCTAGAACCCAATGCATATCTTGTCTTCAAGTAATATTTCAACTTCTCTAGTGTATCTAAGCCTACTATCCAGTCTCCACATTTGGTTAATTTTGGCAGAAATGTGCCCTTCTTTTTTTTGTGCATTACATCCTTTTCCACATAAATTCAATAAATACTAATCTGAGTGGTATGAACTTTGGCAGTATGTGTCGAGCAGTACGAAAACCATAGATTCTTATTATTGTAACTTCTGGGAAAAAGAGCCAATCACCAAAATTATGTGTGTGACCCTATTCCTGTGTCAAGGCCAAAGTGTTGGAAGTATGTCTTATATTGTCATTAATGTCACCATGTTGGTCCAGTATCTTGTACTAGTGTGTAGATCATGCTTATCTCATCCAATATCTCTAGTATTTTTTGGTCTGCATATTCTCTCCGGTAATCAGTATGATATGAGGTTTTTGAAGGGAAAAACATGCATGGATCTACAGACCCAACAGTGCGGAATACATTCCCTTAACACTAATACAATAGAGGAGTAAAGAATAAACCTATTTCAATAGCTTTACAAACTACTTGAGATGAATATATGCAAGTGAAAATAAATATCACACAAAGAGAGCATTCACAGTTGACACAAGATATACATGGGAAAACCTTTACAGGTAAAAAAACCCACCACACAAAGTCAGTCAATTTTGTATTATAGTAGCAAAAGCAATTACATACAAAACTCAAACCTCTCTGTTCAGCTCACAACAACACTCTCCAATTCTCACTGTTAAAATGTTCTCCTCAAAACATACAGTTCGAACTCTCAATCTTTTTTGCAATCACATACTCGACTTACATAAGTCGTACATTGCAATCAATACTGTCAGACAACCGCCGATCACAAAGTATAATCATCCCTAATCAAATGGCACCAATAATCTACCCATGTCTATCTTCCCTCATCTAGCCACCTAGGCATTAAAGCCATTACCCAATTCGGGTCCTGTTCGCCACCCTGAATTGACCTGCAACTGCTGCATTTACTACATTGGCCTTTTAGCCAATAATCACATGACACCGAGCCATGTGTCTTCACCTTATTCGTTACCGAGCTTTGACCCAAGTCCAATTCGGTCAAACCAGTCGCCGAGCTCATCTGAGCTCCCCATAGTCTTTACCGTGCTACCGCGGCCTCCTTGTGATCACCCTGCGGTAAGGCGGTAGGCGGTCAAAGGAACCACTGGCGGTCTTACCACACTATTGCTGGGGCCGATAGGCCACCCCACGGTAAGGCAGTAACCATTAGCCAGTCATTGGCGGTCTTACCGTGGCCACCGCAATTAGGCCTTTAGCTAGTTGCGATACTGTGGTAACCGCCAGCCAGTCGCTGGCGGTGTTACCGTGGTCATCGTGATTAGGCCTTTGGCTAGCCATGGTTCTACGATAACTATCAGCTAGTCGCTGGTGGTCTTACCATGGCCACCGTGGTCAGGCCTTTGGCTGGCCACGGTACTGCGGTAACCACCAAGCCCAACACCGCCAGAGACATGTTTAACCGCTGTGGTAAGGCGGTAAAGGCCGAAAAACAAATTTTCAACGCCAAGACATTAAGAGTGGGGCTTCAAGCTAGAAGTTGAGACATAATTTCTCAACAAGCTCCCACTTGGTGAACACTTCTAGCTAACCCCATGAAAAC
Source organism: Sequoiadendron giganteum (assembly GCA_007115665.2). Taxonomy (NCBI): domain Eukaryota; kingdom Viridiplantae; phylum Streptophyta; class Pinopsida; order Cupressales; family Cupressaceae; genus Sequoiadendron; species Sequoiadendron giganteum. The sequence goes on from CM021106.1 coordinate 189,574,770, forward strand.
AAAAATCACTGTCTGTCATAGGCCCCAAGACCCATCGATTTGGCGCACCATCTAAACTTGTCTGTACTCATAGGCTTTGTCAAGGTGTCTACAACATTCTTCAAGGTATCCACCTTTTCTAGACTGACCCTACCATCCTCAACCATGTCCCTCATGAAGTGATACTGCACATCAATGTGCTTGGTCCTAGCATGAAATGTCAGATTCTTTGCCAAACAAATTGCACTCTGACTGTCATAGCAAATTGTAATCTGACCAGTATTAAATCCAATGTCTGAACACAAACGCCTCAGCCAAACAAATTCTTTGTAGGCATGAGTTGTAGCCATGTACTTTGCCTCTGTCATGGATAAAGCAACTACAAACTGTCACTTGCTCATCCAACTGATTGCTCCCCCATTAAGCATGAAAGTATATCCACTGGTGGATCGCCTGCTATCAATGTCCCCTGCCCAATCTGAATCAACATATCCTTGGATGCTGAGAGATTTCTATGATGCAACCATACTGCCATGGTAACACAAAGCATAATCTGAAGTCCCCTTCAAATACCTGAAAACTCTCTTCATAGCATCCCAATGTGATCTTCCTGGATTTTCCATAAATCAACTTAGAAATCCAACTGCTTGGGTGATGTTTGGTCTTGTACAGACCATAGCATACATCAAACTTCCAATAGCACTTGCATAAGGCACACTGGTCATGTCCTCCATCTTTGTAGCAGACTTTGGATAGTCTTCAACTGACATATTAGTTCCATGGATGATAGGAACAACAAGCTGCTTGCAATCATCCATACTAAACTTCTCTAGAACTATCTTCACATACTTACTCTGATTGAGCCAAAGCTTTCTGCTTGTTCTATCCCTGGTAATCTCCATTCCAAGAATGTACCTAGCTACACCAAGATCTTTCATCTTGAATTTTGTAGACAACTAAGATTTAAGGTCATAAATCATAATCTTGCTATTTCCAATGAATAACATATCATCCACATACAGGGTAATAACAAGAACACAATCATTCTCAAATTTATAATAAATTCAATGATCAGATTTTGATCTCACAAATCCAATTGACAACACAGATGTGTCAAATTTTTGGTACCACATTCTAGGAGATTGCTTTAAACCATAGAGAGATTTATTCAACTTACAGACCAGATTTTGTTTACCTCTTTCAACAAAATGCTCAGGCTGGGACATGTATATTTCTTCTTCTAGCTCACCATGGAGAAATGCTGTCTTCACATCCATCTACTCAATTTAAAAATCATATACAGCTGCTAAAGACAAAAGAAATCTGATAGATGTCAGCTTTGCTACAGGAGAAAAAATCTCTCCATAATCAATTCCCTCAATTTGAGAAAAACCTTTTGCAACCAGTCATGCCTTATAATTCTCCACACTGCCATCAAGGCCTATCTTCCTTTTGAATATCCACTTATATCCAACAAGCTTTCGCCCTTTAGGCAGTGGTACCAACTTCTAGGTATCACTCTTTTTCAAGGAATCCATCTCCTCATTCATGGCTTCCAGCCATGACTTTGAATCAGCCATGCTGATTGCTTCTTTCACAGTCCTAGGCTTATCAGTGCTGGTTATTAAAGCATAAGCACAATTTGAATCTAACATAGAGAAACCATACCTTTCCAGTTGCCTCTTTTCTCATGTAGATCTCCTTAGAGGTTGAGGTTGTTCTTCTTCATCAGAACTCTCAGAGCTGCTTGAGCTCTCCTCAGTCTTAGGTACACCATGGAGCTCTTCCCTTTCTGGAGTTTGGGGAATCTCAACTGCATCCTTCTTCTTGTCACTCTGATTTGTCTCAAGCTGTTGATCACTTACTAGAGGTTTCAGCTCATGAAATATCACACTTCTGCTATACAAAACCTTCTCAGTAATAGGGTTCCAAAAATTGTATCCTTTCACACCAACTCCATAGCCGATGAGAATAAATTTCACAACCTTGTTATCCAATTTACATCTCTTTTCATTTGGCACATGAACATATGCCTCATAGCCAAAGACCCGAACATACCTTAGTGAGGGTTTCTTGCTTGACCATGCTTCCAAAGGTGTCGTGTCAACAAGAGCTGAACAAGGAGATCTATTTATCAAATAACATGCAATAGCAATAGCCTCAGCCTAGAACTTCTGCTCCAGACCAGCACCACTTAGCATACTCCTTTCCTTTTCCATCAGTGTCCTGTTCAACCTTTCAACAACTCCATTTTGCTATGGAGTGTAGGGGGTTGTCTTATGCCTTTTAATTCCATGATCAGTGCAGTACTTTTCAAAATCTATAGAACAAAACTCACCTCCATTATCTGTCCTTAAACACTTTATTTTTCTTCCAGTCTGATTTTCTACCAAAGATTTGAACTCTTTAAACCGACTGAACACTTTTGATTTACTTTTAAGAAAGTATACAAATGCCCTTCTCAAACAATCATCAATAAATGGAACATAGTATCTAGATTTCGATAACGAAGGAACATTAATTGGACCAAATACATCAAAATAAACATTATCCAGTATACCAGAAGATTTGTGAGGACTAGAGGAGAAAGAAACACAGTGTTGCTTTCTATAGATACAATGTTCAAAAAAATCAAACTCAAGGTTACAATCATCAAGCCCTTCTACAAGGTTTTTAAACCTTTCTCACCAATGAGACCAAGTCTATGATGCCATAACATGGTCTTCTCTGCTGGGAGTTTTACCTCCAAAGCATTTGCAGACAGAGAAGAGTCTTCATCTTTCTCTATAGTTGCAAAATTACTTGACTCTATAGAGGCACTGTTATAAAGAATAGGACATGCATCTAGCTTGTATAGAGTGCCATTACGAACACCCTTAGCTAACACCATTGCACCTCTAGCCATTTTACATCCCTTACTAGAAAAAAAAACTTCCACACCAACATCATTTAACTTACTAACAGAAAGAAGATTTCGAACCAAACCCAGGATGTGAAGAATACCACCTATTCCTTTGACTCTCCTGTCAAGAAACTGAATTGTGACTCTTCCTTTGCCAACAATCTCCAGCATTGAATCACTTGCCAAGTATACCTTTCCACCATCGTACTTCTCATACTTTGAGAACCAATTTCTATTGGATGTCATGTGAAAAAAAGCACCTGAATCAACCAACTAGACATCATTTGATGCCCGAGTTGTTAGGGCTGCTACAATGAAGGATTCTGCATCACTTTGAGAAGATTCATTGTCATAAGCATTCTTTTTCTTCTTCTCCTTGCAGTCCTTCTTGATATGACCAGGTTGCCCACAATTCTAACATTTCACCTTGGAATTTTTACCAGGAGACTTTGATCTTCCTTTAGACTTGGATTTCGACTTGTTTTCTTTCTTCTTGCCTTTCTCCTTAGGTATACCTCGAATAGCAAGAGCCTCTTTGGCCATCTTTGAAGACTTCCTCCGCATCTCTTCAGATAGCAATGAGGCAACAATGTCTTCCATCTTGAAAGCAATAGTAGTGCTTCCAATGGCCATCACAAGATGATCCCAACTATCAGGTAATGAACATAACAAGAGCATGCAATGATCTTCCTCCTCAATCTTTACACCAACAGATGCCAACTGAGTAACACTCATATTAAACGAGTTCAGATGGTCTACAATAGATGCACCTTCATCCATCTTTAAGGAGTACAACTTCTTCCTCAGGAATAACTTATTTACCAGAGACTTTCCCTGATAAATGTCACCAAGATTCTTCCACAAAGCAGCTACATACGTCTCCTCATGAACATTCAAGAGCACAAAATCATTCAGACTTAGTCTAATCAAACCTCTTTCTTTCCTATTAGCAAGATCCCAAGCTTCTTGCATTTTACTTTGTGGCTTAGTTCCAGAGACTACAATCCATAGGTCTCTATCCACAAGCAAGTCTTCAATCTTGAGTTTCCATAACTCAAAGTTACTGCCATTGAAATTTTCAATATCTATTATACTAGATGTACTTGCCATCTCAAATAGAAACAAATTTCAACAATGCAGGACTCCCACTGAAACAATATTAGAACAAAAAATTAATTTTTCCTACAAGGATAACACAATTAGCCAAGCTCTGATACCACTTGAAGGGAAAAACATGCATGGATCTATAGACCCAACAGTGTGAAATACATTCCCTTAACACTAATACAAAAGAGGATTAAAGCATAAACCTATTTAAATAGCTTTACAAAGTACTTGAGATGAATATATGCAAGTGAAAATAAATATCACACAAAGAGAGCATTCACAGTTGACACAAGATATACGTGGGAAAACCTTTACAAGTAAAAAAACCCACCACACAAAGTCAGTCAATTTTGTATTATAGTAGCAAAAGCAGTTACATACAAAACTCAGACCTCTCTATTCAGCTCACAACAACACTCTCCAATTCTCACTGTTAAAATGTTCTCCTCAAAACATATAGTTCAAACTCTCTGTCTTTTTTGCAATCACATACTCGACTTACATAAGTCATACATTGCAATCAATACTGTCAGACAACCACTGATTCAAAAAGTAAAATCATCCCTGATCAAATCACACCAATAATCTACCCATGTCTATCTTCCTGCATCGAGCCACCCAGGCATTAAAGTCATTACCCAATTCGGGTCTTGTTCACCACCCTGAATCGACCTGCAACTGCTGCATTTACTGCATTGGATTTTTAGCCAATAATCGCATGACACTGAGCCATGTGTCTTCACCTTATTCGCTATCGAGCTTTGACCTGAGTCCAACTCAGTCAAACTAGTGATTGAGCTCATCTGAGCTCCCCACAGTCTTTACCATGCTACTGCGGCCTCCTTGTGATCACCCTGTGGTAAGGCCGTAGGCGATCAAAGGAACCGCTAATGGTCTTACTGTGCTACTGCTGGGGCTGATAGGACACCTCATGGTAGGGCGGTAACCGTCAGCCAGACCGCTGGTGGTCTTACCATGGCCACTACGGTCAGGCCTTTGGTTGGCTGTGGTATTGTAGTAATTGCCAGCCAGTCATTGGCAGTCTTACCATAGCCACTATGGTCAGGCCTTTGGCTGGCTGTGGTACTGCAACAACCACCAGCTAGTCACTGGTGGTCTTATCGCGGCCACCACGGTTAGGCCTTTGGCTGGCCGTGGTACTACGGTAACCATCAACTAGTCACTGGCGGTCTTACTGTGGCCACCATAGTTAGGCCTTTGGTTGACTGTGGTACTATGATAACCACTAGGCCCAACACCACCATAGACAGGTTTAACCACTGCGGTAAGGTGGTAAAGGCCGAAAAACAAATTTTCAACGCCAAGACATTAAGGGTGGGGCTTAAAGCTGAAGTTGAGACATAATTTCTCAATAGTTTTGAGAATAAAGCCTACAATGGTTGGAAGTGTGTATGTATGCATTCTTAGATGTTCATATGTTTGGGTGATGTGTTGGCGTCAATTTTTGAGATTGCATTTCGGTATTAGGCTAATCAATGGCCAACCTATTATTCTAAATGTAATGGATTGTGGATTATATGTGAGACCTAGCCTTGGTCCCATCCGACATGATGTTGCACGACACAGGTGAATTACATTCAAAAAGATCTATATGAAGCTGACAAGCTATCATTTTGAAAATATGAATTGCATCAATAAGGCCGACCTAATTAATGCATACAAATATATTAGGTATATATGCAAGATAGTTAGAACATGGGAAGTGTGGAAGGAATCTGAAAAGAAGAAGACGCGTGTATGTACAAGTGTATAAGTGAAGTATGTGAACAAATGGTTGAAGAATAGTCTATTGTCATGCGAGTGAATACTCTGAGCATCACAGAAATGAATCAACACATGTGGTGTAACTCCTCAGTTCAACTCTGGCGGTTAGCCATTTTTGTTTACTTATTTCTGTAGGCAGTGAGCCTCCATATTTGGATAGTAAGTCCTTGTAAGAAGTGAGCTTTTTGTGTCTGTTAGTGAGCATCTTTGTTACCAGTATTGATATAAATTTATATATTGTGAGTTAATCCTCACCGTGGTTTTTCCCTCATTGGGTTTTCCATGTAAAATCTGGTGTTCTTGTGTTGAGGAATTTCATATTCTATTTTTCTCTTATCTGTCTTTTTGCTGCAAGGCAATTAAAGGTGTTTGTTCAATAAGTTTTAATGGATACTGATTCAGCCCCCTCTTAGTATCTTATTTATTCAACAATTGGTATTAGAGCTCTTGTTTTTCTGGAGAAGTCTATCAGCTTGAGGAGATCATGCATATTGAACAAATGGATAAAGAAGAGCTCCAGATTGTCCTTCAAGATCTTGACAAGTCTGAAATTGAAAATAGAGATCTGAAGGAGAATCTTGATGAAGAAAATACATGTATCCAAAAATTGAAAGAGCAATTAAAGAAATTTAAAGAAAGATACAAAGAAGTAAGTGAGGAATTAAAGCAAGCAAATGATGAGAATACCATACTGAAATTGAAGATAGAAGAAAAGAAGAAAGTTGAAGAGTGTTTGAAAATAGTGATACAAATCAAAGCTGATGTCTGCTCTAGGTTCAAATAGAAGTGATGAATCTAAAAGAAGAACTTGAGAAAGAAAAACTCAGTGAAGATTACTTTAAGGAAAGCTCCACCAAGCTTGATGTATTAATAGCATGATATAAACCTTCTAAAGATAAAAGTGGCCTAGTAATGAAGCTTTTGGAAAAATGTAGAACTGAAATCCAGTAATAAATCAGAAGACTCAAGATAAAGGAAAGCATCAAAGGAACTCTAGAAGGAGATCATCTACCGGATAACCAAATGCAGAAAGGTACTCATCATTCAATGGTGTTTTCTTTTCATGTAAAAAATTTGGTCATAAGGCAACTGAGTGTAAGAGTAGGTGGGATCAATTTTTTGGTCCCTTCTCTAGACTATGTTATACATGCAAGAAGGTAGGACATAAAGCTATTGAATGCAGATCTTTAGTAAAGATGATGATGAATAGGTTTAGTGGGAAAAGGATAAATCAATCATTTAAGGACTATTTCTATACCTATAACATGTTTGGACATTAATCAAATCAATGCAAAACATGGATTAATGGAAATTAGACAATTCAGAGAAGCATTGTTTGTTACTATTGTAAGAAACTGGGACATATTTCAAAAGTGTGCAAAAATAAAAAGGGAAAGCAGTCTACTCTGGTGGAAGATAATAAATTGGTTGAAAAGATTGATAAGGAAGAGATTAAGTAGGAAATGAGAAAGATATGGAAAAATAAAGAAGAATCAAAGACTACTGATGCGTCTATACCCTCATTCGATGCAGATGAATCCTTCGTGAATTAGACCTAGCATGGTCTTAGGGGGATCTTTATCAAAAAATTAATTAAACCCCTGGAAGTACAACATGTCAGGCATTGGCATGTGGATATGTTGTAAGGTATGATAGGATAGAGGTAATGCAAAAGAAACCGCAAGAAAAAGAGCGAGCATGTTCTTTTGTGGAGTAAATTAAGGTTTCTCAGTGTAAGTGGAAGAGAAGTTTGTTAGGTTTTTGTAATTAATGTGAGTTAAGGGAAAAGTGATGGAATATAAAGGAAATTTCACAAATAATTTTGATCATCAAATTCATTCAAAGGATTTGTAGAGTGACTTGGAACTCTCCTAAAGAATTTCTGAAGCGATTTGAAGACCTTTGAAGAAAACATTGTGGACATTCAAAAGTAGGTGACAAAAGTTTTCCTATCTCGCGACTGCAGAGGAAGGTAACAAAAGAATTTTCTAGTTGAATTTTTAAGAGCTATAATGGAAATTTATAATAGAGGATCAAATGGGAATATCCCTCTGAAGTGAAAAGGAGTCGAGATGGATGAGTTCGATCATCAAAAAATAAAGAAGATGGAATTAGGGTTGGAACTGAGCGATTTACAAAAATTACAAACCCTAGGTTTGGATTTATGGGGAGAATTCCCTTGGTTTGCTGATAAAGAATTTATCTTGTTCCTTCTAAGAAAATTCAAGGATGGTAGCATTGCATTGGATAAATCCTATTTCATTTTGAAGGAAGCAATCAAAGCAGTTACTAGACTATGTAGTGTCATAGATCTTCTTGGACAAAAGACTATAAAGTACACAGAAGTAGAGGAAATGATGGGAGTTGAAAAAGATCCTCGAGTACTATTGATCGACACTATTGATGATTCCTTGGCTAGGTATGTTACATATGGAATTTCCTAAAAAATCTATTTCATAAATTGAGAAAGCTCTACTTTCAGCTATTGCTGTGTATTTGGTACATAAAATCGTAAAAGAAAACAAGTAGTTTGATTTGTGTAAGCTAATCCTTGAAAATATTACTGAGAACATATGAATGTCACTGGGAGAAGGATGCCCATTCCATTTTGGGTCCTTACTTACATGTATGGTACTTTATTTTCTGAAATCGCTACCGGGAAAGAAAAATGTTGAATGGGAATCCAAGATTCCCATTGCAAGATAGATATGCAGATACTTGGAAAGTTTAGAGGATAGAGCAAGCATGTGTAAATTTTTTTTCTTATCCTTGCAGAATGTAATGAGCTTTGATGAAGTTATGTTGAGTTGGCTTGAGGAAGGTTCTTCCTCTAAAAAAAAGAACTGGAATTAGTCACTAGTGATTCCCCTCTAGAATCGAAGAAAATAAAATCTCTCTCCAAAAATATCATTGTTATTCCTAAAGAGAAGGAAGAAAAAGAAGAATCTCTGGCTGGATCAGAATCTGCCGATCCAGATGACATCTGGACCATGTTAATAAAAGGGAAAATGAAGAAAATTGGTGATTTATGGAGTACAACCTCACCTGTTGACAAAATTAAAATTGATGATACTTTAGTTGAATATCTACTTGGTAAAGGTATTGATGTATCTATCATTTTTGATTCCTTACCTGAATAGTTAGTTGAAATAGCTGAACAAAAAATGTTGCTTGAAGGTCCGAAAAGATGCAAGTTGGAAGCTCTGGTTGAAAAGAGATTCTCTAAAGCAAATAAAAGATTATCTGAAATAACCATGGAGATGAAGAAGTACATAAAGTAAATGTAAGAAATATACAAGTATTGTCTCCGGTGGCCTGTTGTAGTTGATAATTTCAAAAGTAGAATTGAAGCAATTGGATCTGAGGTGAACAACATTGGAAAGAAGTTTGATATTTTCAAAGACAAAGAGGGAAAGAAAAGGTGAAGATTTGGTGAAATGAAAGCTAAAATGATCATTGTGCAGAGAAGAAGGGATGATGTAGTAAAGACCTTCTGGATTCTTAAGGAAATTGTTGAGGTCCTATTAGATCATCTTTTTAGAATACTCTCTAATGCAAAAGACTATGAAAAATAATGTTCATCCACAGATTGGTCAACCTCTTTCACACTGTTGGATTTATTGGAAAGTATCACAAGAATGGATTATTATTTAAATGGAAGAAATTACATCCTATTATCAAAGAAAGGTACAAAAAGGTTTTTCAAGTGAAAAGTGTTATTCTGGTTTAATATATTGGATGCTTGAAAGTTTTGAAGTTTTGAAATTTTGAAAGAATCAAGATTTTTGAATATTAGATGTCATCATGTTTACATATTTTTGGCGCCCTTTGTCATTGATGTCAAAGGTAGAGAGATTTGGAGTTGTGGAGAGATTGTAGGAGAATTTTGAATTGGAATTTTTGCACATGTTGCCATCAATTCCAAAGGGGGATATTGTTGGAAGTATGTCTTATATTGTCATTGATGTCACCAATATTGGTCTTGTACCTTATACCTGCATGAAAATCACACTTATCTCATCCGGTATTTGATCCGCTGTCTCTAGTATTTTTGGGTCTGCATATTCTCTCCGGTAATCAATATGATATGAGGTTTTGAGAAAAGGATTATAATGGTTGGAAGCATGTATGTATTTATTCTTAGATGTTCATATGTTTGGGTGATGCGTTGGCATCGATTTTTGAGATTGCATTTTGGTATTAGGTTAATCAATGGTCGACCTAATATTCTAAATGTAATGGATTGTTGATTACATGTGAGACCTAGCCTAGGTCCCAGCTGACATGATGTTGCATGACATGGGTGAATTAGATTCGAAAATATCTATATGAAGCCGAAAAACTATCATTTTGAAAATATGAATTGCATCAATAAGGCCGACCTAATCAATGCATACAAATATATCAGGTATATATGCAAGATAGTTAGAAGATGAGAAGTGTGGAAGGAATGCAAAAAGAAGAAGAAGTGTGTATGTATAGGTGTATAAGTGAAGTATGTGAAAAAATGGTTGAAGAATAGTCTATTGTCATATGAGAAAATACTCCGAGCATCATGAAATTGAATCTGCACATGTGGTGTAACTCCTCAGTTCAACTCTGGCGATTAGCCTTTTTAGTTTACTTATTTCTATAGGCAGTGAGCCTCCATATTTGGATAGTAAGTCCTTGTAAGTAGTGAGATTTTTCTATCTGGTAGTGAGCCTCTTTGTTACCGGTATTGATATAACTTTATATATTGTGAGTTAATCCTCACCATGGTTTTTCCCTCATTGGGTTTTCCATTTAAAATTTGATGTTCTTGTGTTGACGAATTTCATATTCTATTTTTCTCTTATCTATCTTTTTTCTGCAAGGTAATTAAATGTGTTTGTTCAATAAGTTTTAATGGATATTGATTCAACCCCCCTCTTAGTATCTGGTTTATTCAACACAAAGGTCTTAAAAATTGTTGCATTTTGTTTAGCAATCTTGGCATTGAATAACCAAGAACTTGAAAGATTCTATGCATGAAGTCTTCATATAATATAGAAAAGCTTGAATTCTTGCATTGACTATCCCAAATATAACACCACTTTTGGATAGGTGTGGTGCTCCTTTGCTCATCTACTCTAGCCAAGACCATTCGTTTAGTCCAATGGTCATGATTCTGGTATAATATCAAATGGCACAGTAAGGAATAGTGTCTAAATGTAATCGATGCTCTATCCTCTATGACTTGTGAGAATTCATCATCCAATGCCCTCTAAAGGTATGAAGCAAAGTCATACTCAATATTAGTCTTAGGGTTTTGAATTATCATGGCGATCATCATCAGGCTTATTGAAATTTTACCTTGAGCATCCACCCCTAGTACTTGGCACAGAGCTAGATATGTATTCACAAAATAATATTGAAAATATATCATAGTGAATGGTTTACTATTGGAAGTAGAAATGGGAATCATTTTGTCGCTAATGCCTCATTTCATATATAAGGGTAGCTCATCATTTCTATAAGTTCTTCCTAACCTGTTATAATATTCCTTGATTTTCTGTAGGTTTATTTTGGTCAAATCTTGCTTGTTGAAGCCAAAAAACTCAAAGATAGAAGCTCTAGTTACCTCTACCAATATTGAGCCATTTGGAAACCTTACTATCTTGGTTACAAAGTGATAATGCTTGAATAGTAATCTGATAAACTCCACATCAATAAACATGTTCGGGACAATCAAATTTGCTAAATCCAACATCCAAGGGTTTGACACTGGAATCTTCTCATTTCTCTTACTGTAAAATACCAAAATAAGTCCCATCTAAATTTGGGAATGAGAGCATCCCTACAACCTTGTGCACTTTCTACAAGAAATTTCTTTTTTCTCTCCTTGGTTGATCCTGGAAGTATATCTAATATAGACTGGTAGAGTGGTCTCTTCTTTATCTTAGGTTCTTCTTCCTTAATTTTGGCCTTACTTTCTTTTACTTTGACTGATTTTTTTGTTTTAGGAGGCATATTTAAATCTTTCCTACTTTAACTTCAAATAATAGAGCTCTACCAAATACTACACCAATCAAGCTTCTTCAGAGGGTTATTCATGCACTTACTCGAGTGCTCATCATTCACAGAGCTCCTTTTCTCGGCGTCCTTAGCTCTGTCCACAATAATGCATTTCAATTGAGCACAGTCTTAGGAAAATTCACTTGCTTTTGAGGGTGCAGTATTAATGCCAATTCTTCACCAGATAGTTTCCCAACAAGCTCAAATCCTTGAAATTAATTTTAAAGCATGTGTGAGGGCATTTATTGCTATAAATTTTAATGATTCCATAATTATCGTACTACTGTCATCTCTTATTATACTTGCTACGGTATGGCAGTGTTTTTCCCTTCCATTCTGATGTTTACCACACTATCGCCTTCCTTAAGACCTCTTACTATGAGGTTGTGGTGTATACCAATCTACCACAACCATATTATCCACCTCACGCGATACTGTGATGTCCACTTTTCTTTCATTCTTACCTCTCTACCACCTTGCTCAAGACTTCTTGCTGTGGGGTTGCAGTGTACACCGCTCTATCACATATGTTGCTCACCCTCTTCGTGGTATAGTGGTGTATTATTTTCTTCTTGTTGTTTACCACCTTACCACACTCCTTTGAATCACCTGATGCGGGATGGCTTAAATTTAAGTCAATTGAAAAATATTATGATTCGACTATAGGGAGCATTTAAAAAATTAACAATACGTGATGACCGACTAACTTAGAACTTAGGGCCAATACAAAGAATGATTTTAATGGCTTAACTCATGACTTAAACGACCGATAATTGGATGCAGTAGGTCAACACAAAATTATAAGGATGGAGGTTTAAGATTGATTACTATGAAGCAAGGGTTTTTGAACTAAAACCTTAAACCCTACTCATGGATGCATAAGGCAAAAAACCTCAAGAGGCAAAATTTTGCTAGGATTTTTTCAAAATTTTAGCAGCACTACTAGATGGGACATGTTATATTTTCTCCTCGACATGTCCAAGCCTCTTAGACATATCATTCTTTAGGCTAGCGAGAAGACATTTGAATATGTATCTTAGACATTCGAGAGTCTCATCTACATTTCAAAACAACCCTTTCTATTTGCATCAAAGAGACTATGGTGAGACTCTCTTCGATATAGCATTGTATTGGTGACATTCCATGTGCTACTATGAGAACACTTCAGATAAGGAATTCACTTTAATGTTATGACCAAGGGCCTTATTTGGTGGTTAATTTATATTAGTGTTAACCATTATGAAATGGAGATGGGGCATATGGTGAGTGTGGGAAGATGGGCGAAAAGGGAAGTATGTAAAATAACCAAGGTTGATTTTTGGCTCCAAAAAGACCTTTAATATTATGAAACATTAGTGGTACTTATTTAGTTATAAAATTTCATTAAAGGATAAGTTTTATTAATTTTAATCATTATATATGTAAATAATGTTATGAATATTTTTGGTCAAATAGTGTTATTCCTATTTTTAGTTAATGACATTTGTTAGGTCTCAAAATTGTAGATTTTTAAACCATAAGGGGGTGCCAATCCCTTAATACACATTTGGCCCATGAACTAGGTAAACAAGACCGATTACCTTATGCTCTTTAGGCTCTGCCAGACCTAGGCGGGTATACCTGAACAATAAGGCAGATTTTAAATTGGATATAGTTCCTAGATTGAGAAAAATACTCACTATGGCATGTGAAGGTGGAGTAGATGCAGAGCTTTGATATCTAATTCCTATTGAAACCAGTTGAAAATTTGAGATTGTGAGTTGTATTTTGTATGCAATATCCTAAGTATGATTAGTGCCTACTCCTATTGGGTGAAAAAAGTGGATGAGTGAATGGTGATTAATGGAATAGATACAAAGTTGTAATATAGGTAATCCTATTGTTCAGTTTAACTCAAATTACTAGGCACTTGAGATTTCTGCACCTTGTGCAAACATCCAAGTATGTTTTATCACAATGTTCTTCTTTAATAATCCCAATGATATCTCCTCAAGCTACTGTGAAAGTATGAAAGGATTTTTAATTCTTGAGTTAATGGAAACCAAACAAAACAACTTCTTTAAAAGGATTTTAACCCTAGGCATAGACCAATTAAAGTAAACTATCAAAAAGGATTTTAATTCACATCAACTTAGAAACCAATCAACTCTTTCACACAGTAACATCAAATGTGCTTTGATAAATCAGATAGATTTAAATAACTTGAATAAACCACTTTGGAGAAAATAAAGTAATAAATGAGCAGTAAAATCAACATAGTAATTGAACACTACAAATGAATTATTTTTTTATGAATAGTCTACTCCATTGCATTACTTCAAAATATAAGCATTATAACAAAAGTCTTTGAAATATGGTATGAATGGGTGAATTATGCAATCTATTTTCTTACCAATGCCTACTCTAATGGACTGGAATGTGATGATGATGATATGATATCTCAAAATCAGGCCCTAGTTTCCCTATTTGTATGGGAAGCAACAAGCTTCAAGCCTGTTATAAAAGGACATTGTTTCATAACTAAAACATAATTAGAATAAACATGAAAATATTATGAGTTTTCTAGTGGATGCATTGTAGTCCGTTAATCTCCAGGAAGCCCCCATTTTCATATAAGACCTGTTCAAGGCTTGTGTACCATAATTGTGTATCCAAAACTATCAAAATATAGCCCCTGGCACTCCTCTCTTGCTTGGCCCATGAAATGAACAAGTTAACCTTTGAAAAATTTTCCACGTACCCACTTTTAGCATGAGTGTCTGCAATATGTATGTTGTCTTTCATAGCATACTCCAATTTGAAGATTCTTCCAAGTTGCTTGTACATCCTCTTAAGAACTTACTCTTCATCATTAATCACATCAAGAATAACTGGTAGATAGTTGGCAATCTTATCCTTCCATGTATCTTGATCTTTGAATTCTATTTCTTCAAAGAAATTGGGTAAGGCCATACTCAGCGACTAACTGAAATCACTCAAATCCTCTATCAGGATATTGTGGAAGTCCCTATGAGCTTTCATGAGTTCTTGGTATTCTTGTAGCATAACAGAGTTATCTTCTTTCTTTGTAATGATCTGAGACTCTTCCTCCTTCATCCTATCACTTAATCTGGTGTTTTCCAGTATTACCGGATATGTTTTATCATGAATTTTACAAACTTGTTCAACATGTTTGTACATGTCTTTGAATCCCATGCAGACTATTTATGATGCCATCTCAAAGGTAATGGTTTTGAGTTTTCCCTTTAACTCCTCCCATTCCTTCTGCACTTTCTCATGCCTTATTTTTGAATATGTTGTTTCTAACATTGCTTCAAGCACTTTCCTTTCATGTTCAACCAAAGGAGAATAGAGCCGTAAAGAAGAAAAAGGTAGTTTATCCCTGTAGCTGATCAACTCTTGTTTCAACCTTTCATTTTATTCTATCAACCCCTGCTCATCCTTTACCAGTTGCTGAATCTAAGCCTTTGTGAATTTGGCCACATTCACATTCAAATCAACAGTTTCTATGGGATTTATTTCTCCTACTCTCTGCACCAAAATATGTCCAAAAGTATGATCATGATCAACTAGGGAAGGATTTTTCCCTGGTGGATAGAGTGCCCATATCTACAAGGTATTATTTTCAAGATTAAATACCGATCTAGTGTAGATATTGTCACCAGCTTCATTTTTTAAGTACAAGGTTTTATTTTTTATTTTTTAGAAAACTATAAAATACAATGACCGAGTTGATATCCCATCCTAGAAGGAGCATAACCCCTACCTCTTTCAACAATTCCCTTCCTCTTTCAACAGTCATATGTTCCATTTCTTTATCAATTTCATGTTGAAATTATTTTAAAGTGTATGATTCCTTCTCAGGGTCAATGTACTTCAACCTTTCCCTTAGCATCTTTCCTTTATATTCATATATGAAAGCTTTAAATTCAGGAGTCTAGACAAAGGCATCATTTGCAATGAACTCTTGACTGGATTGATGCCTCACATAATCAAATAGCTCATTAGAAGCTTCAAAGTTTACTACACTCCTTTCCAATGATATTTCATATGGAGGAATGATAGGAGTATTGATCTATGTGACTTCATCCTCCTCTTCAACATCATCTTCTACCATGATTGGTATATTAATTGAAAAGATTAAATCTGGAGTAGGATCAGGTGAAAAATGGTCTAATGGTGCTACAGTTTTTGCTTGCCTCCAAGAGCCAAAATTATTCTTCTCTCAAATTCCACCAAAGGTACATCCTTTATTATCTCTTCTTCATGCAAAATCAATTGTTCAACTCTCTCCATGGGGTCTTGGATTTCATAAAAAGATTCTACATAAGATGGGTTAGTTTCAATCTCTAGGCCTTAGCCATAAAAATCCTATTGTATGTACTTTCTCTCATGATCACCTGATTATCCTCAGAATTCCGAAAAACATCATCAACATCAAACTTATGCTCATAGGCACTAAGTTTCTGAGAAATTTTGGCATCACTATAAAGTGCTCAAGGTCAAAATTCTTCTTCTTATTTCCAATCGACAAGCCATAATAATTTAACTTGCTTCCAACCAATTCACACCTTGATTCAACAATAATGGTGAAATCACCAAAGCACAAAGTAGAAGGCATGGATTTTTTCCTTCCAAATATTTTCAAATGCATAAAGGTTGAATAAGACAATTATCTTATAATCTCAAGAAAAGCAACTCTATCCGACACAGTATTAGGCAACAAATATGGTTCTACCTCAAATCCATACACCCTAATGACAGTACAATCTGAAAAAGCGTACAAATCTCCCCAATTGTGGTTTATCTTTCCATCATGGACTTTTTTCTTTCCTCAGAGAAATCTTTGTACTTCGAGGGATAGATTATAATCACATTTACGACCAAGCAATTTATACAAGGGTTTGAAAAAATGCTCGTCAAAGTACAAGTAGTGGGATCTCCCACATCTACTATCCTAGACTAATATCCACATTTGCACTGGTCTTGAATTACCATCACTATCCAGATATTTTACTCTTAAAATTATTCTCCCTAGATTCCCATCACCTAGCCCTCGTACAATCTCATATGCATAAGAAGTGAATAGTGCTTGAAATTGATAGCTTCATGGTTATTCTTTAAGCATTAAGAGAACTATTAATGGCCTATGAAAAATAATATACATAATCATAGGTCCTGGCATCTTGACTCTAAATGTTTGCGACCATAACCATGAGAGCTATAGTATTGTTGGTAGGGGCCTCGATTCCCAACACTTGGCCAACTGAATAGTATGTGTATTGATAATATTCTTCAAACAATTCTACAAAAAATGGGGGCTTTTCATTGCTAGAAAACCTCATAGGTTGATTTCTTGGACCCTTGGGTCTATGCAAAGGAAACTTCCACCTCTTGTAACTCATATCCATAGAGTGACACTCCTCCAACAAGTCTCTCAGCCACAATTTCATTTCCAAAGAAGTGTCCAATTGGAAAACCATGCAAATATAATCCCTCATTATGATCATAGACTATGACCCATCATGCAAATGAATTTACCTTGTTTTGGGATTATAATTCTTTACCAGTGCTCTAATTAACTCTATGTTCACAAAAACATTTGGAATTACTAGCTTCCCTAAGTTCAAATTCAATGGGTTCAAGACTAGGCTATATCTGTATTTATTCCTATAATGATATATGAAAAAATTGTAGCCTCTATGTGGAGTCCATACATCTCCCAAAATCTTATGCTTGTCTTGTAGGGTCTCACATGATGGGTTTAACTGAGAAATTCTTCATGCTTTAGGCCTAGACCTAGGAAACTGATCTATTAAGTCTTGAATGAGAGGTCTAGTTTCAATTTTTTACCTTTTTGCTCTTGTCTTTTCTAGGGTTCTATCCACTCTAACCCTAACAATTGTGTACTTCAAGGTATATTTGAAAATTTAAGTTTAGCTGAGCCAAGGAGTACTTACTTGAGTGAATGCCATAATTTCTGAGTTGCTTTCTTTTGTCCAACTCCATCCTCTGGATGCTTAGACACAATGTGTAGTTAACTTTTATTTCTCAAAGGCTACTTTTATCGAATTTTAGCATGCTTAAACCAAATCTGGTTCATAAATGGCACTCATGCCACCTTCCTATAAAATTTGCATATTAATGGAATTTGTCTCTTCGATGACTTAATCCATTAAATCAATCCAGTGAAAATTATTTTATATTTTGTCGATGAGAATCTTATTACAACATCTGTATCTCTCTTCGATATCCTTGGCCATATTTTGAGAAATATCTAAGAGACATTCAGGATTCCTTAATCGATATCACAATATCTCTTTGATATTTTTTTCTTAGTTTACTCCTTGATGATTTTATTTTTTGTTGATGAGACTGGTGGATTTTTCTTACCGAAAAGCTTATGTCTCCACTGACATGTCTTTATTTTTTTCCTCCATAGTAATAGTTGCTGTTGATGTCTATGTGACATTTTTATGTTGGGGAGACCCAAGGTCACCTCTCTCTGATGTCCCTTAGTATCATTGATATTTTGTACTAGAATGTTGGGGATAATTTTGATAATATCTTCTCGATATCTTTGTGTCTCCTCGACACATCATTTTTAGTATGTTGATGAGACCTCATCCAATGTTTGTTCAATATTTCTGTGTCTTGCCGATACTTTTCTCCTTGAGCGTCGAAGATAATTCTTTGCTTCTCTCCTCGACATGCCGATGTCTTTTTAGTATTGTTGTTTCATCAGTGCTTGTTCCACTAGTGATTTACTGTTTATTTTATGATAAACTCTCAGTGTTTGAGAGATGTTTTTCTGTTTCCTGAATGTTGACACTCATATGATTTGTTGGTGAGACATGTTAGATTCTCTCCTCGACATGCCCAAGTCTCTTATACATATCACTCTTTAGGATGAAGGGAATCCATTTGAATATGTCTCTTAGACATCAGGAGTCTCATCTACATTTCTTGTCATCCCTTTCTTCTTGTGTCAAAGAGACTATGGTGAGATTCTCTCTGATAAGGAATTGTCTTGGCAATATGCCATGAGTTTCTAGGAGAACATTTCAGGCAGGGACTTCACTTTATTGTAATTATCAAGGGCCTTATTTTGGTACTTTATACTAATGACAATTATTATGAAATAGAAATGGAGCATATGGTGGATATGGGAGGATAAGTGAAAATGGAGGTGTGTGGGACAACCAATGTGGATTTTTTTAGCTCCGACAACATCAACACATACTCTTCTAGGATATGGAAATTTCTATGGAAATTTTATCTACTAAGGCTCTCACATTATGAAAATTTTATCTCCTAAGACTCCAGCAATGCCATCCTACATAATCGACTTTGTATGCTAGGCCATCATTAAAATTTGAGCTCAAACCACCCTTCATTAATGCTCGTACTTATAAAAAATATCTTATTTTATTTTATTCATTTGTAATTTGTAAAAAATAATTTCAAATAATCTCATATATATTATTTTCAAATAAAATTATAATGTAAAATAAATAATGTACATTATAATTCCCAATTATGGGAAAAACAATTCTCATAATTAAACAATTTAAAATAAAATAAAAAACTCAACTAATATACTGGGTGGCTGCAGCATCAGAACCTAGTGCATCTTAGGAGTGAGTGCAAAAAAACAAGTGCCTGAGAAAAACTTCAATCTAGAATTGAATCTTAGATAGACCTAGAGATGAAAAATTCTCACAGATTTAGTGGGTTGTTGTTTTACAATCACATGACAAGAAGGGACATTGTGGTGGTATAAACAGATCTCATATCTATGAGCAGAGGTGATTGAAATTTTATTTATTGAAACAATGCAAATAATATAAAAAGAAGGCAACAAAGGTTTCCAAAAGAGAGAAAAAGATTACAACTAGGCTGACAACTAACAATACAGTCACTTACAACCACCAAAAATAACAGACAACCAGTATTTAATTTTTTTTGGTACGTAAGCAAGAGATTGTATTAATCAAAATTAAAAAAATTATAGATCATCTCCTATTACATGAATAGATTTCCAATAGATTTCCCAACCAACCAAAAACCCGAGCGTACTAGGTAGAACTATGCTTCAAAATTTTTAGGCTATCCAAACCACCCATTTTGAGCCTCACCAGAGGCCAAGACAACCACCAAAACATCACCAAAAAACTAATCGAACCACCACCAGGATCCACTGACAATCACAAAAGCCAAAAAACCACCATGAGCCTGAGGTCACAAGAAGCCATTGAGATGGGCGAATTCATTGAATTCCTCCACCCACTCCAAATCCTTAGTCTGCACTAGCTCAAGAGATTTTTTCAGATACTCCACTCCAAATACAACCACCATCTGATGCCTAACCATTGCCAATCCTTTCGGCTCCAATAGAAGCTTAAAAAATTAGACCACAACACCAGGAGTTTTGAGAATTTCCAAGTCTTTTGGACGTGGCACCCCAAAGCCAAGAATAGAGGTTGAAATAATCTCATCTATACTGCCCAGGAGATTAGGCTTAAATAGATTTCTCATCATCGCTCGGACTAGGTTTTTGGGGGTGCTTTGATCAAGCAAAGATGCCAAAAAATGAGAGACTATGTGGGAATTAACTCGAACAGTTTCACTGTAGGCCACATGCTCTTAGCCCAAAACCATTTTCACCATGGGCATCATCAAGGGATCAAAATCCAAAAGAATCCATTTGAGCCTTTGGTCCATGAGTTTTTTGAAACCCCCCTGACTCACACAACAATCCAGGAAAATCGGAGTGTCGTTCCCAAAGGCGGATAACACCTCAACTGATTTAAACACTACATACTTCACATCCTTGTCCATTGTTCTTTCTCACCCAAGCAAAGCCTTTAGAAGCAAATCAAAATGCAAAGATCACCACCTTCACTGGATTAAAATGAATGCCAGCCTTTCATGACATTCATTTTAAGGTGTATGTGCCACCCTTTGAGTTGTCAAAAAGTCATGTGGAGACCACCAGCCAAGAATGTTGTACCCCCCTGGTATAAATGAGGGTGACATTTGATCATGTTTTTGTTTAGTATTTAATTAATTATAAGGATTTATATTATTTTTATTTTCTTTTCCATTTTAAACTTTAGAATTAGTAAGTATAATTTTTATTTATATTAGGTATTTAAATAGTTTTAATTTTTTTGAAAAACTCAACTAATATTATCTAAAAAAAATTATAATTACTAAATGTTTAGTTTACTTGTTCAAAATTTTAAAATGGAAAATAAAATAAAAAGAACATAATGCTTTTAATTAAATACCAAAAAAATTAGTACAATCCTTATAGTTAAATACTTTAAGAAAACAATATGTATATGCATAGAGTATTTTGTTAACCAAGTGGTTTGTAAATTAATACCAAGCAAGGAGTAAAATGATAGAATAGTCAATTAGTAGAATAAAAAGTAATTTTGTCTAGCGCTTGGTAATTTAGGGCTCACAAAACAAATAATATTTATAGGCCCGTTAAAAAGTAGAATAAAAAATACTTTAACCACACACGGTAGCAGATATTATGTAGCACACACAAAAATAAATTATATGCAATCCGTATAAGATATTATGCAGCATAGGGCAAACTTTTGTAGGTAAAGTATTATTATAATGTGATAAAATAAAGAAAAGGGTATCAATGGACCAAACAATTTCAAGGGTCGACAGTTTGATATCAACCATCGATTGGTAGTTTCATGTTTGTCTTCTTCAAATAAGAGATGCCTTCACCGTAAAATATATAGCACCATTTTGAATTGGAGAAAAATACATTAAACCCTTAATTAACCCTCAACCTCAACCCTCAACCCTAGTTAAATCCTAATCCCTCATAACCCCTATACCCTCTACCCTATACATTGGACCCTCAACCCTAATCCCTCAACCATGTACGTACCCTCAACCCCTATACCCTCTACCAGCCTATACAATATTGGACCCTCACCCCTAATCTGTCAACCATATACCCTAAACCCTCTACCCTCAACCTTAAACCCTAATCCTTGAGCCATATTATACCCTCTACCCTCGACCCTAATCCCTAAAACCTAATCCCTCAACCCTAGTTAAACCCTTAAACCCAATTACTAAAATCTCTACCCTAATCCCTCAACCCTTAATTAACCCTCAACCCTCAACCCTAGTTAAACCCTTAAACCTAATTACTAAAATCTCTACCCTAATCCCTGAACTTTCAACCCTCAACCCTAGTTAAACCCTAATCGAGCCTCAACCCCTGTACCCTCTACCCTATACATTAGAACCTCAACCTTAGTAATCCCTCAAGCTTCATATACCCTCAACCCTCTACCCTCAACCATAAACCCTCTTATACCCACTACATCCCTTTGATCTACCCTATACATTAAACCCTCAATCCTAGTTAATCCATCAACCCCCAACCCTTAAACCCTCTCGTACCCTCAACCCCTATACCCTCTACCCTCTTCATTGGAACCTCAACATCCCTAATCAACCTTCAACCATATTATACCCTCAAATGTCCTAGCTATACCCTAAACCCTTAAACCCTATATATAATTTACACCATAAACCCTAATCCTTGAACCATATACCCTCTAGTATCCTTGACCCTAATCCCTCTACCCTAGTTAAACCCTTAAACCCCCAATTACTAAACTCTCTACCCTAATCCCTCAACCCTCAACCCTTAATTAACCCTCAAACCTCTAAACTCTACCCTCAATCCTAGTCAAACCCTTATCCCTCAACCCTAATCCCTCAATGCACATACCATATATGTACTCTCAACACCTATAGTTGCACCCTCTACCCTATACATGATTGGACCCTCAACCCTAATCCCTCAACCATATACCCTCAATCCTCTACCCTCAACCTTAAACCCTCAAGCCTCAAGCCTTAAACCCTCTACCCTCTACCCTCTAATCTACCCCATACATTAAACCCTCAACCCTCAATTCTCAACCCTCAACCCTTAATCCCTCAACCCTCAACCCTAAACCCTAGTAAACCCTTATACCCTCTACATTGGAACCTCAACCCTAACCGACCTTCAACCATATACCCTCAAACATCCTAGCTATACCCTAAACCCTCTAGCCTCAACTCTTAACATCCCTCAACCCTAAACCAACCTTAAACCTTCTACCCTCTACCCTCAACCCTAATCCTTCAACCGACCTATACCCTAAACCCAATACCCTAAACCCTAAACCCTAAACCGTTAAACCCTCTATGTCCCTCTACCCTCAACCGGCCAATACATACCTTCTTATACCCTTGACCCTAATCCCTCAACCCTTAAACCTAAGTAAATTAATCTCTACCCTAATCCGTCAACCCTCAACCCTTAAACCCTCTACCCTCTACCCTCTACCCTCAACCCTCAACCCTCAAATACCCTTAAATCCCTCAACCCCTATACCCTCTACCCTATACATTGGACCCTCAACCCTAATACTTGAACCAAATACCCTCAACCCTCTACCCTCAACTCTCAACCCTAGTTAAACCCTAAACACTTACACACACTCTCTACTAGCTCTACCCTCTACCCTAGTATACATTAAACCTCCCTCAACCCTCAATTATCAACCCTTAATACCTCAACCCTTAATCCATCCCTCCCTATCTACCCTAATCCCTCAACCCTATACCCTCAACCTAATACCCTAATCTCTAAACCGTTAAACCCTCTATGTCCCTCTACCCTTAACATCCCAATACCCTCTGCCCTGATCGACCCTAGTAATCCCTCAACCCTTAAACCATTAAAACCAAGTAAAATCTCTACCCTAATCCCTCAAACCTCAAACATTAATCCATCAACCCTTAAACCATCATGTACTCTCTACCCTCTACCCTCAACCCTCGAGTACCCTTAAACCCTAATCTCTCATTAACCTCTATACCCTCTACCATATACATTGGACCCTCATCCCTAATCCTTGAACCATATACATGCCTCAATCCTCTACCCTCAAACTTAAACCCTCAACCCTCTATCCTATACATTAAACCACCCTCAACCCTCAATTCTCAACCCTCAACCCTCAACCCTTAATCTGCATAAAGTACTGCATCAAAGGAAAACTTTTCTTTGTTTTATGATTATCTAGAGGAATAAATGGGTATATACAAATGGAATGCTAGTGACAGTATGGATCTTGTCACACAAATTGTTGCATTTCATGTTAAATATGATGAAAAATAAAAGGCAGTAGATCTTTTGATGCAAGTGAAATGTAGGCAAGCAATTGAAGGCTAGTGAATATTGGGGATGATTTTTTTGTTCTAACACCCTTAATCCCTACTAGATTAGAACAATTAGGTGCTAAATTAGGCACCAAAAAAAGGCTCTAAAGAAAGCACTAAAATAGGCATTACTTCAAGTGCTAATATGGGAGCTAACATAGATGCTAATCTGGTTGCTAATTTAGGGGCTAATTTGGACGTTACCGTAGGAGTAGTTTTTGGCACTAATCTTGGCATTAATCTAGGCATTAATAAGAGCGTTACACTGGGCATTAATATCGGCGCTAAAATTGGTGCTAATGTCGGTGCCCATTTGTGCCTGAATTAGCGTTGGCTTGTTCTGGTTGGTGAAAAAAATTACAAAAAATAGTGCCATCCTCAAAAATAGCTTTGAATTTTCCCAAAAAATGGAGAAAAATACATTGAAATAGTGGGTGGAAGCAAAAAATGGAGCAAAAAAGTGAGCTAATCACAGGGATTTGTTGTAGTGCTTAGTCCATATTTTTCAAAGACAACATAGGCAATTATGGTTTCAACCTCATGATTTTCACGAAATGGACATTGTGAAAGTTATGATGCTTTTGACTTAAACATTTAGTTTGAAAACATAATCAAGACAACTGTATGTGGTAAAAATAACCTCATTAATCCAAGATTAAATCAAATGAACACACCACATTGATGTATGTTCAAACTTTGACTCCCCAAAACAAGAAAATTGAGACAAGAAAAACATTGAAAAATCATCGAGTTTTATTGTCAAAATTATTGTGTCCTATTTCCAAAATCATTTGATTCCTATTTTACCAAAATCATTGAGTCCTTAGGGTTTGATCAATTTAGAGGTATATTTCACTCACCCCTCCATCAAATTTCATCCTTCACTTCACCAAAATTTGAAATTTTTTTGAATACACCAACACTTTTTGACTTAAAACATCTATCAAACCAACCCCTAACTTGGATATTTTGTATGTGAAATGAATCATTTTCCATACATTTGGGGAAGTTAGTTATGATCCTTGAACTAGTTTATCTTGAAGGTCATGAGTCTACCCTATAGATTTCCAATTTCATCAACATCCTTTATCCAAACATAAAAACTTCAAACTCAAGTCAAAAGTGTTGTCCCAAATTTTTTTTTGCAAAGATCACTTCCCTCATATCATCCATCTTTTCATCCCCCATTATCACCATTTCTCCAAAAAGACATAGAGTGTCCCTTCTACCCAGATTTGAGTCAACTAGACAGTTCAAACATTACAAATATCAACACACCTCTCCCATAATTAACCCAAAATTTGTGGTTAGAAAAAGATCACAACACAAGAGAATCATGGAGAAAACCAAAGTCTCATCTACCATAAATGATCCAAATCCTCAAGAATTTGATTCGAGAAGTCATGCTACCTCATCACAACAACCATCATCTCCGAAAAGACCATATGAGATTGAAGACATCACAAATAATCCATTTGAGCTTACTAGGGAGGAAATCATGGAATATCAAGCCTTTGAAAGCATAGATCCTATTTCCCCATCTTTTGTTGCAAAATCATTGACACAAGGCTCGACTTCATCTATGATTCAACCAAATCCATCCCTTGTGCCAAATCAACCCTTAACATCTAGTCTTGCAACTGGGCTAGAAACCAAACTTGGTCTCACTTCATGTCTAGGAACAAACAAAACTGTGGGTATTCACAACACAACCATTCTATTAACCACCAACCTTCCCCAAAACACAATTTGGACACCAACCTTTCCCAAACCACTTAAATTTCATGACACCACCATAACCTCAACATTTCAAGCGCAACCATCTTCATCCATCATCACAAATACCCCAAGTATGCCTAATGTTATGCAAGGTAATGTGAACCAAGTGCCTCAAGTGGGAAAACAAGGGAAAGTTAACACTCTCACGCAAAGTCAACCCTTGACAAGTGGTTCCAAAAACCCCATTGAAAGATCAAAATAAGTGGTTACCCAAGCTACTTAGGTCAATCCACCATCCACATCAAACCCATCTATCATCGACCCAAATCAAAACAACACCTTGGTTATGAATCCCATAAACCAAAGTAATACCTTGATCCCAACTCAAATACAAAAAGGAAATCCCTGAAACATCAGTCAAGGGAATCCTTTCAATCAATGGACTCAAGGTCCTAATGTGCCCTTACCATCACAAAATCTAATGACACCATCCTCATCTTTCCCCATGGTCCCCTTCACTATGCAAAATCAAATGGGACCTTAAACTTACATTCCTCCACCTCAATGTACCATCTTAAAAGGAATGTTAAACCAAGGGAACCCTCAACCTCTCATCAACAACCCACAACCCACTCAAAAAATCAACACCCAAAACACATCACAGATGTCCCAACAACCATTGATTGATCCTAAATTGCAAGCACGTGCCTTCGTTTTAAACACGCACAATAGGTTTACCAAAAATTAGTCCAACAACAACAAAAATAGAAAGTAGCCTTAGCAAAACAATAAAAACATCAAGCCCAACAAGAAGCCTTAGAAGTGCAACAACAAAAGAAGCTCAAGCAGCCCTAGCAATACAACAACAATAGACTTATTAGAAATCCATCCAACAACATCAACAACATCAAGACGCCTTAGTAGCGCAACAACAACAAAAAAACCCAACAAGCCGAATTAACCATGGAACAAAAATATCAACAACAACAAACCCAAAAACAAGCATTGCTTGCTCAACAATATGCTCAACAACAAAAAATTCTTGGACAACAACAACATCAGGGTTTATACTATAACCCTCAACAAAACATCATCAACCCAAACACATTGGGAACATATAGGCCTCCAACACAATCACGTTCACAATATCCTACACCACCATACACCTCATACAACACCTTATCATATTAGAATCCCATATACAACTCATCCATCATCCCAACATATGTTCCTGCACCAAACTTGCAAGACGATCTAGCATCACAACTCAAAGAATTATCACAAGAAATATAGGATTTATGAATGGAAAAGACAAAGGAGCCTCATACACATAACTTATGTCCATATCCATTTGACTGAAACATCGCAATGGTACCATTCCCTCCTGGCTTTGAAATCCCCAAATTTGATAAATACAAAGGGAGAGGAAGTCTTGTGGACCATATCAAAGAGTTTAATGTCATGTGTATGGAGGTGGCATATAATGATTCTTATATAATGCATCTATTTCCTCAAAGTTTAATAGGTCTTTCCATGGATTAGTTTTCTCAATTGCCTCTAGGCATCAAATTTTTCCAAGAAATCATTGAAAAATTTATAGATCACTTCTCCTTCAATCTTGACATGGACATAAGATTAGAAGAGTTTTATACTCTCAAACAAAATAAAGGATAATATTTTTCCAATTTCTTGCAATGATGGAGGCAAAGAGCTAGTAAAAGCAAGTGGCCACTTCCCAATGAACAACAAGTGGGAATCATCATAGAAAATGTTGATCCAGATCTATCCTTCCACTTGAATATGTAGTGCATTACCTCTTACAATGAGCTTGTCCCTAGATCCCTTAACATTGAGCAAGAGCTAATCTCACAGGGAAACACACAAGTATATAGAGACAACTGCCCATCCATTGGTTTTAATGACAAGCCCCATTGGTTTTAATGACAAGCCCCACTATTGGGCCAAAAACAAAAATGTTGCTAGTGATGGTGTTGTTGATGCAAAGGTGGTCTTAACTACTCCTAGATAAGAAAACACCCAACCTTTGAACACTCAACAACCATACATGTCACTGTCAAATAATCAACCAATGATCAATGCTACAAACACTCAACGTGGACAACAAATATTAAACAGTGCTCCTAAATAAAAATTCACGTCCTTAGGGGAACCTATGGAGGATGTATCAAAGAGGTTGATATAGTCTAATATTATCACACTCCCAAATTTCTCAAACTATCAAGAGCCACAAGTCAAACCTTGTAGCTATAGAGAAGATCATTTTTGTGAATTTCACTGATACAAAGGTCATAATACAAAAAAATATTTTAGACTAAAACATCTAATAGAATATCTTATTGTGAAAAGAGACATTCATGTCAATCAAAAATAAAGGAATGAAAATCTAAAAATTTACACAAACCCTATGCGTGACCATACAAAAGAGAAAGATTCAAGAAGGGCACCAACCTCAAAAAATGTAAACAATACTCGTGATACCATAGTGGGACATATTTATTCATCACAACATGAGGAATCAGACACGTATCAAGATACTATTTTAAAGCAAAGTCCAAACCCATCAACAATGTTTAACACTATTTTATATTGTAATGAAATCAAGTGGATATCAGATTGGGATATCTCTCCCACATATGACTCTATGATTGGGCATGTTGAAGAAGTTCCAAATGAGCTGGAAATATCCCTTGTTGCACTCATACCCACAAAATTTTGTGAAGAGTCTTTTACCAATGATACATCATCCAGTTAAGGATGATGTCAAGAGGAGGCTCTTGAGGATGAAAGTTTCACCAAGATCTAAGGAACATCTTCCAAACCATTTTAAACTCCAAATATTTCCTTTTGGCATCTCACATTAGGAACATGACGTTTTAAAAGGATCACATTTCTAATGGACATATAGACATTCTTCATCCAAAATAGGAGTCTCCCACTCTTGATATTCCTACACAAGAGAAAAAATGATCGAGATTCTTGATTCTTACAGTGATTGTGCATCAACGACATCTTTTGAATCAACACCAACATCTTTTGAAACAAAATAAAAAAAATCAAAGAAAATAGTTCATATTATTGAACAAGATTGTGCATCATCGACATATTTTGAATCAACACCAACATCTTTTGAAGTAGCATCAAAAAATAATGATATCATAGAATCAGAGAAAACAATTTATATTCCTAAACAACAGGAACCCATAGCAATATCATGTGTTCACAACAAGTCACATTTAGTGGCTATGGATTAGAGGATACATTATCAGGACAAAGGATTAGGTATTGATAATACCTTCACAACATCGGGTGCAATATTGTCTACAAAAATCATCAACATATGGGGCAAAAAGGATCCCTATGAAGAAAATAATGTCAACGCTACAACTAGTCATATATTGAGTTGGCATTCACCCATCATCTCATACACAAATTGGGACCAATGTAAAAAGAAGAATTCCTATCAGAGAAAGACAAAGATCATCAAAGAAAATGAAACAGTAAAGAAAAAAAGGACAAAGTAATTACAAATGGATACCAAAGAAAAATAAAGAAAATCATCCCTCCAAAACTCCATTAGTCAAAGAAACTCTAGGGAAAAATAAAAAAGGGAAATGTATCCATCAAAATAATCCTCAAATACAAAAGAAGTCTTCTCAATCAAGGAAAAAAGTATATCTAGTGGTTGGTGCTAATTCCACAAAAAAATTCATTCCCACCCATCATTGCTCATCTTCCCAAGTTTGGAGAGTCAAAGGATCCAAACTATCAACCAATCCATTTAATATTCCTTCATACATATCACCATACACCCCATTCAAAATATCCAATTCTCAAATTTATCTTGTGTTGGTAGCTACCCTTCATCATAAGGTTTCTGAAGGTACCATATCACGATGTTCGCACATAGACAAGGTTAATTTTGGTATCCGCAAGGCAAATCAGAGTTCTTCAAGGTTGCATTCAAGTGTTTGTATCTTAGCAAAGAAAATTGTTTAAGAAAGATATCACTGGAATGTTATGATAGTGGCCTCTACATCAGTCCCACCAAGTGGTTCAACATGAGGGTAACATAAAAAAAAAATAAAAAAAAAATAAAAATCAAGAAAATAAAAATCATCCTCCAGTGAAAACCACTATGGTGGTTCTTTGGGGAATTACTATGATGAAAACCTGGAAAATAGGTGTCATGAGTAGAATCGAGAATCTATATGATCCTTCTCAAATAGAAGCATCTCATCCTTATCATGATAAATCCAATGTTCCCCCCATCTATCCAAATCCAATCTTTATCTAGATATTCCACTTTATCTTGATCTTAACAATGATTCAACGTATAATTCAAATCTCCTCATGAAGTCCCATAGCCTATATCTAGAATGCTAAAACTCTGTTGAACTCTTCACATATACATTACCTATCTTGGTTTGTCAATTAATCTATAAAACATTGCTTGACACTGGGGGCAGGTTCTTGCACTCTTGTTTTCAAATAACTCTTGATCCATGTGTTATAACCCATAATGTGACATAAACATCATGATATAGGTATCATTTACCTCAAAATCTCATCGAAAATTCCAAAACATTCGTAAAACTTCATCAAAATCCAAAAACATTTGCAAAATCTTGTACAACTAAAATCCAAAAACATCCAAAAAATTGTAAAGTTGAAATCCAAAAAAAAATCCAAATCACTAACCCATGTCACATTTTTGATGAGAATATGTTCCTTATCAAGCTTTATATTTTATCAAACATCAATCCAAACAATCAATATCAATTGAATCGACCTTGCAATTCAATGTAACATCAACTCATTCCAACAAAATTTGATCGAAACCAAGCTTCAAAATATTGATCAAACTTATCCAATCAATCCACCATCATCTCGAGATATCTATCCCAATCCTCGTGTTTCTTAACACAATCCTTGATTGTTGCGTATCCTCAACAATGTTATCACCATCAATCCATCAATCAGATCAAACAATCCTAGCTTGGTTTTCAAAGAAATTCAAAAAATAGATCACTAAAATTGTCACATATCCATACACTCGTCAACATCATGTGAAAAATCCAAAACATCCAAAACACATAAAAATCCTTAAAAAGATGAAAAATCCAAAATCCAAAAATAGCACCCTTATCAAAATACATCGTCTCTGAGCTTGAAGTAGGTAGGAACATCATTGATGTGCCCCCGAGACACCGTAGGTCAGTCCTTTAGGAGCCCGTCATAATAAACCGAATTTCCATCATTTGTGCATTTATCTTCTTGTTAATAAGTCAAGTCGGTTGAACTATGTGGTCTCTGCATGTATAACGTAGGTAAGGATTATCTTTGATCAGCCCCCGAGACCCCTAAGATAAGTCTTTTAGGTTAAGTTCTTGGTCAAAACTCATAAAATCCCTAAAAATTCAAATATTTTGAAATACCAAAAACATTTGAAAATAAAAAATCCAAAAACATTAGATAACATTCAAAAAACCTAAAAAGCCTCAAAAATCTTAGAAAACCCTAAACAACCTCAAATAATTGAAAAACCTAAACATTCACATAAATTTCAAAAAGACCAAAAACAACCTCAAAACATCTTCAAAATACCAAAAAAATTGAAATATTCTAGAAAATTCAAAACCATCCATCCCATCTTGCTTTCACCCGCAATAAAATTTCATCCATAATAAATTGATTGTCACCTTCAAACCTTTGGAAAAGCAAATATAAAGCAAGTATAGAAAGTTCTAAAGTGAGAGCTTAATTATCCAAATCTAAAGTCTATATTATAGTTAAATGTGTCAGTGAAGTTTGTATCAATGACTCATCATAGAATCATCATCCTAACATTAAACAACCATATGATCAACATGCCCTAGGATGTATCCTTCCTACAATGTGCATCAATATAAGAAATCAACTTAGCCAACTTTAATCAAGCAAGAGATATAGATAACACTAACTATTTGTCTTTGATCTTTTCTTTTGACTTATGTTAAATGACCCATTCCAAGGACCTCTCGATGATGTCTATCAAACAAATTGAGAGAGAAAGGAATGGGGCATTGATCATGATCTTTCATTTGCTGTGCTTGCGGATATTGTTGTAAAATAATCTTGTCACATACTTGCTTAGTTGTGTGTAGAGAGGTTGTTTGGGTACGTTGTTGACTATTGCGTATGATTTGGTCCAATATATTCTAAGTTTCTAACTTACATTCCAACGAGGTTTCTGTATGTCAAGACATGAATAAGAACTATCCTATCTATTGGCAGAGTCAAAGTCCATTACACTAGATACAATGCCATCCTGGTTATCAATACCTTGATGCATCGTGTCTATGTGATATCAAACAATAAGGAATGATGAAAAATCCCAATCCTGATATGTGAGCAACTCATCATCATGCATTCATCCTCATTATGCATTTCTCATCACCATCTCTAATAAGGTCTTGGTGGATCATGGGCTTGTTTTATTTTTTTGAATCAATCTCAAAATCAATGGTCAACTCATCCATCTTATTCTTCCTGTTATTCTATCTTTACTAACATTTCTATCCAAGCATCAAATCTATGTGTGATCTATCAAAATCTACAAGAGGCTACCCATAACTAATGACTGTCTATACATAATAAAATTTATTTACATCAACATCTAAGATTTCCAAGAAATATTTTTCATCCTCTTTACTAGTAATCCCTCTTCTACTAGGGCACAATGGGGCATCTATATCATCTTCAACTCAAATTTACAACTCTTGGATTCAAAAGCAACCTGAAA
This sequence comes from Sequoiadendron giganteum, assembly GCA_007115665.2. Lineage (NCBI taxonomy): Eukaryota > Viridiplantae > Streptophyta > Pinopsida > Cupressales > Cupressaceae > Sequoiadendron > Sequoiadendron giganteum. The sequence continues at coordinate 189,607,364 of CM021106.1, forward strand.
TCTCAAGCATTTCAAGAATAAGTTTGATTTTCACCTATCGTGAGCTCGATTAGAATAGTTTATTCTTTGATTGATCTCTCAAGGGGGAAACCAACCATCTTTCGATCATATCGATGTCAAATCATCTAACAATATTTGTTCCTAGCCTTGCTAGAAAATCTTGATCAATCTATCAAGTCAACCATCATTGGGATATATCATTCCCTATCAATCCTTGTGTTATTCAACACAATCTTTCCATTGTTGTGAATCCTCAACAATGTTATCAATCAATCAATTAGATCAATCAACTTTATCTTGGCTATCAACATCTTAAAGAGATCATTGATATCCATTTCTGCACCATCATCAACATATATCTTTGAACCAATACAACAAGTACATTGCTTCAAAGAGGGGAAAAATGTAGACACCTAAAAATGTCTTGATGGATCACATTGGCTAACTAACATCATTTCCTCTCAAACCCATCATATTTTCGCTTAATTGATTAAATTAGCCTAGCTATTTAATTAATTGCATCATTGACATCTATTAATCTAATTGACCTAAGTGGGTTAATTCACCCCCTTTCACTCTAACATTTCATCTTATTAAATTAAATAAATCAAAATATTTAATTTAATTCCCTAAGTCATCTTATTTAATTAAATAACCCTAAGTTATTTAATTAAATATCATTTCATCCCCCCCCATTCATTAAATTATTTAATCTAATAAATATCACTTTATTCCTCCAAAGCCCCTAATTGTGTGATTAAACTTTTTTTAATTAACAATTGAACTAATTTCCTTCCAAAAGGGTATTATTCTAATGGAATATTCCTTATCTGCCTTTTTTTCATAACTAAAACTTTGTTTTAATTTGCAAATTAACCTTTTCCTCATCCATGAGAATATTTCAAAGGAAATATTCTCTCTCCTCCAATCATTTGAAAAAGGGATATTCTCACTTGGCTTCAAATGCAAGTTATCTTGTAACCTCTTGAGCAAGTCACCTTGTGACCTATGTGTGCATGTCAAAAGTTTTTTTTTTGAAAAAAATGTGAGCCCTTGATTAAATCTTATCTAGCATTCTCATCCGTTGATGAGAATCCATGATCCATGCCTCTTCTTTCTTTCATTCTTGACTATTGATTAATATTTTTGATCTCAACCTTGTTGGAAACAAGGCACACTAAGAGGAGGGTGATTAGTGTTGTGCAATAATTAAATTTTACAATATTTAACTTCACAACATTAATAAAATTCAATGGTAATGTATAAACAAAAAAGTAAACACAACACCATAACACCAAAATTTTTACGTGGAAACCCTATTAGGGGAAAAACCATGGTGGATGGACAATGCACAAGTATGATTTTGAGTATACTAAAAAATGAGGATTATAAAAGGGGAATGCACTTGCCTTCAGGTGCACTGCCTAGAGCTCATTGCTTAGAGAAAAAGAGTTCATATTAAAACCATCTGAGTATTTGAACTGAGATGATGGAATCTAAAATTCCTGATTACAGTTCTAGATTAAGTACAATAATAAATCTACTCCCTTATAGACTGATTCTATAATTATCCTATGATCTTCTCACACACAAAACATAGATCTTCTATGTGCAAGTGAAATTGTGCTTTATCACACCTCTCCTCTACTCTAACTCAAAATTTAGACACTCACACAACTTATATATCATACAAAATGATACAGTTGATCATGCATATATATCCGCAACATAGGATTTGATTACACTTTATCGTCTTCAAAAGAACACAAGAGAATTATAACTGTTGACTCACATTATGAGAAATATACAATGCACACCCTTAATGATAGGCCACAACTTGGCTAGGACCCAAATAAAGATATACAAACATCAAAATAATTAACTAATAAGATCTCATACATGCATGACTTAATACATTCATGAGGTTGGCCTTAATACAAGAAAAATTGAGAACATGATAACCGAATCTCCTATCTTTCACATGAACTAATATGAGCCATTGCGCTTTAGATAAAACAAAGATAATATGCCAACAAATATTACTTAAGATGTGCAAAGCAAAGTGATAACCTGAAATCATCTTACAAATCGATGAACACTGTGCTACCCAATACTTTTTTCTTGCTTGACAATCTTCAATCTTCCTGACGGTATGGAAAAATGGTGGTGTGCAGATTTGATCATCGATTATGGTTGCCATCAATGAAAATACCAAGTGATATACGTAGTGTCTCTTTCCAACAATCTCCCCCTTTGGCATTGATGGCAACACTTAGTGAAAAATGACTAAGGGTCAGACCAAGTACCAAGATAGATTGTACTGCTACCAAAAATTCAAAAATGTAGTTCTCCCCCTGAGATGATTGATAATTTTTCACTTCGCTTCTTCTCCCCCTTTTAAATCAGTGGAAAAGGTCAGGGTCACATGCCAAAAATGGGTGAATTCACCAAAAAATTCTATGCAAAAACTATAACTTACATGAGCTGAAAGATGTCAGCAAAATCTTTCTTCAGCTGCGCCAGATTTACATCCAAATTGTTTTTTAGACTTTCCATAATTGTGATGTGACCACATATCAAATAATATTGTGTCTCTGCGATCTCTAGATTGGTCAGATCAACAAATTTTATAGAGTCTTCTCCTTCTTTTAGAGAACTTGACAATATGTCAAGTTTAGGACAAATTATGCTTCGAAGTTCACAACTTCTGGAATTTTTTTTGTCATTTTCATGCTACAAACCTTTTATGTTATTGAGTAGAGACATCACTTCACCTTCTGCTTTCCCAATATTGGAGTCTATCGGATCAAATGCTTCAGAGATAAAATTTAACTTGTCTTTCAAGTCTTTGATCTTCTTTTCATTTGCCTCTGTGAATTTTGAAAAAGATAGACATGCTTTATAGATCTTCCCTCCTTCTGATAAAGCATTCCGCATATTATTAATGCATGTAGTTAAGAATATTTTATCTTAAGAAATAATTTTTTTCACTCCTTGGAACCTCTTAGCATCAAATTCATTTTGCACTTTTTCCATGGCTGACTTTTCTAATGACTCAAAGTGAGTCCCAACTGAATTGATTAGCCTTTTTGGTTCATAGGAAGATGAGCTAGTCATATCTTAACATAAGATGGCATTATCTTCTCCAGTAATCCAGATGCCAGATTTAGTAGTTCACTATCTTTAATGTGTGATTGAAGTAGCTCTTCTTTGGCCTAAGCTTGAGCAAACGTCACTACTTTCATTTTCTGAACTGGGCTTAAAGTAGACAAGTGAATAGGACCTTCAATCGATTCTGGATCCAGTTCCTCCTTTTGTGCTACCAAAAATTTCTTTACAAACTCAACAATGTCTCTTGTTGCAATCGAAGCTGCTTTGGCACTATCTTTCTTCTCCTCAACTAGTATTTCCTCACCTGAAGGTATTGATTCGGCTTTGGATATTTCCACTTTTTCAACTAATATATCCTCATCATTCATAGGAATTTTAGTGTTGACAATAGTATCAACATTATCATCAACATTAACATTGCCTTCTCCTACTTCATCTACCAGATCAGGTAGATCATTGACAACATGTGTTTTCTCAGACACAACTTCAATTCTTTCTTTCATCAGTATTTCTCTTAGAATTTCCTCTATTTCTTTCGTGACTTCCTTGATCTCACCAATCATAAGTTTGTTAACCTTTGATTTAATTTTGAATTTATTTTGGGTCTTTTTCGAGAGTGATTTCATTTCATTCACAGACATTGCTGGACATAGTTCAACAAGAATCCTCTCTCTCATTTTCTCTTCTTCGATTCTAGCTCTTAACCTTCTTGCTTCCAAAATTTCATACAATTTTTTTGGCAGATTGTTCATAATCTCAATCAAAACTTTATTAAAAAAATTCATATGGTTTATAGTTCCTTCTTCCAAAATTCTTTTGTCAGATACATCAAAAGATTCATACCATTTATGAAGTTGATTGAGATTCACATCCTGAACCAGAGCCTTTTCAATTGCTTGGACTGATATACTTGGTTTGTCGATCTTTGATTTCTTCTTTTCTTGATCGCTCTCATCGAAAGGATTGCCTTTTGAGACTGTTGCTATTTTGGTGCCTTGATGCCTGATCTCTTTTATTTCTTCATCAGAATCTATATTCTCATCATCTGAAACAAACATATATACTATTTTTCTCTTTTTCTTCCCTTCCTTTATGGATCTCTTAGGTTCAATTTTTACAGGAGTGGCCTTTGCTGCAGGGGCGGAGTGAGATACTGAGCTCCTAGTGGTTCTAGTTCGACCAATTAGAATTGATAGACCAACTGAATATGATTTTGATGCCTCCTTAGGGGCTCGGCTAGCTACTTCTTCTTCCGCCATTTTCTGTCTGACTTCTTGAAGAAATTCTACAGATACTCCCAAGCTCTTTGCAAGAATCTCAACTTCTTTTCTTACTCTCTTAGTACCAACAAGATTTCTCAGCTCACTATGCACTTCTTTGTCCTTCTTAGCATATTTTCCAAATCTCTCTTTTGTTGGATCCACTGGCATGCTCAATATGTGTTGAGCGTACACATCCAAAACCTTCTCATCAACTTCATATCCCATGGGCATGATCCAAATTGTCATGGGATCAATGACCTTCATCGTGCACTGATCACCATGAAGCAAATAGAGTCCTTGTATTTCTCTACAATAGAGGTAGGAATCTTCTCCCTTGCTTGCATCACAGATTGGAAATATTTGAAATATCCCCACATAGTTGAATTTCTTGATTTAATGTCCTCGAAACTATATAACAGATCTCTGATTCATTCAGCTACCGATACATCTCTTTGCCAATGAACCTTTCTAATTCCTAGAATCTCTTCCATGAAGTAGCAAAATAGACACAAAATAAGAGTACCATATTTGAATGAATTTTTCTTGTCTTTCTTTATCTTTTCTAGATTCTCCATCAACTGAATTCTTAGTAACTCACAAAGGTCGTAATCAACATCTTCTTTTACCATTTGGTAAGCTGCATAGATTGCTATGCCAAACACTGAATTTTCATAGCTAGAATGGTAAATTTTGTAACCTATTATTTGATTACAATTGTTGATCATCTATGCATCTATTGAAAAAATCCACATCTAGTGACACTTGCTAGTTAGGGGTTCATCTGATTTTCTTTACTGCTCCCCCTAGGGCAAAGGCCTGAGACTAATTCTTGGAGGAATTCCCAGAAGCAGGTTCTGGTGTTGGAATACTTTCTTTAGTAGAGGGTTATTTCTTCACCCATTTATTTTGCATTTGATGCCTGGTTTCATCTACAGTGATCTTACCTTTTCCTTTCAAATCCTTCTGCACATTTCTCTTTTGATTTATCAAAAATTTTATGTTCCAACAATGTGTTGCAATATGACTGAATTTGTTGCAGTTGTAGCATACAAATTTTATCTTTCCAGAAGAAACATTCCATTGGTTTTCTCTTGATCGACACTGGTTAATAGTATGGCCAAGTATGTTGCATGTGTAGCATCTGATATTTCTATGAGATTGATTCATCATACTTCTACATTCATTTGACTTATGACCAATCTTGTGACAATTGAAACATTGACCTGAGAAGTGTGGACCACTTTGATTTATCCTACTTCTACATTAAGAAGCCATGCATCTAAATTTTTTGTAGTTAAAACAATATCCATTAAAATTATGAGCATTAGGTTGTCTTACCGGATACCATCTAGGTCTATTCATTTGATTTCCTTGCTTGAATTATTTTTGTCCTAAATTCCTTTGACCAAGATTATTTTGTCTAGATTTTGAGCTTTCTCTTACATATCCAAGACCTCTTTTGTCACCATGACTCCTTTGAATATCAATCAGTTCATCAAGCATGATAGAACTAGCTTTAAAATTTTCTTTGTATTCATTTGCAATAGCAAGTTCATTTCTTAGATCATCTAGGTATCTTTCAAGTTCTTCTTCACTGTTTCTAGATAGTTCCAATTCATCATCCAATCAACTACATACCTCAAATTTTTCTATTAGGGATTGAGCCAGATTCTCTTCATTCTTCTTTCTATCTTCAATCTCTTTGGTCATTCTCATCATGATGGATTCCATTTCAACTTTTAGAGTTGTATTTTCTTGGGTAAGCTTTTCGCATTCTTCTGTCTTTTCTTTCAAGACTTTGCTTGATTGTTCATCTTTAGGTCTCTTATTCTCTTTCTATTGAATCTAATCCTAGAATTCCTTTCTCTTGTCTCTTGATTTGTTGATATTGTCTTTCAGAGACTCAATGAATTTTTCTACATCCTTAAGATTCACTTGTAGTTTCTAGACTTCAGCTTTTGATTGGTCAAGATCATCTAGAGCTACCATAAGCTGTTGTTCAAGACTACTTGAATCCATTGAAATTATTTCCAAGATCTCCCCAAGCTATTATAATTCTTCTTCTGAGGATCTATCTCTAATACCAATTGTTGGAAACAAGGCACACTAAGAGGGGGGATGAATCAATGTTGTGCAGTAATTAACTTTAACAATATTTAACTTCACAACATTAATAACATTCAATGGTAATGCATAAAAACAAAATTAAACACAACACCATAACACCAATATTTTTATGTGGAAACCCCATTAGGGGAAAAACCACGGTGGATGGTCAATCCACAAGTATGATTATGAGTGTACTAAAAAATGAGAATTACAAAAGGGGATTGCACTTGCATTTAGGCGCACTGCCCAGAGCTCACTGTTCAAAGAAAAAGAGTTCATATTAAAACCATCTAAGGATTTGAACTGAGATGATAGCATCTAAAATGCTTGATTATAGTTCCAAATTAAGTACTATAATAGATTTTCTCCCTTACAGATTGATTCTATAATTCTGCTATGCTCTGCTCACACACACAACACAAATCTTCTATGCACAAGTGAAACCATGCTTTATCGCACCTTTGCTCTGCTCCAAATCAAAATTCAGACACTCACACAACTTATGCATCATATAAAATGATACGATTGATCATGTATATATATCCACAACATAGGTTTTGATTACACTTTATTGGCTTCAAAAGAACATAAGAGAATTACAATTGTCATCTCACATGATGAGAAATATATAATGCGCACCCTTAATGATTGGCCACAACTTGGCTAGGACCCAAATAAAGATATACAAACATCAAAATACTTAACTAATAAGTTCTCATACATGTGCGGGGTGAAATCACAATACTGTGTCTCACTTTTTTCCCAAGATGGACATTTACATCAATATTTTTAACTGAATCTTCATCTTCTGAGACCTATAGAAGCTAAATCGTTAAGAATTTGAAGATGATGTAAACTAGTGATTTGTGGAAATTTGTGTGTAGATTCTAAATATATATTTTTTTGATTTTTTTGAAATAAATCATGAATCTTTCAACATCTCCTTTAATAACTAGTTTTAAACAAAAAATAACATATTCAGAAAGTAAGGTTTGTGTCGTACAACATAACTTTTTTTCTATAAAGGATTAAATTATAATTTTAAAAATATAGATTCTCAGCATCAATATCTAGGGAAAGGATATTTTTTCATAAATTTTTGGTTGCATATTTGTTTTTAAATTAATTTTTGAAGTCACTGTAACTATAATTTGGACATACATGTGCGTCATAAAACCTAACTTTTTGTTTATATATCAAAATCCATTTTTTTTCGTTTTTGGTGAAACAAGGACATGAATACCTAGGGAAAGGGTATTTTTTGAATTTTTTTTACAATGGTTTACTATTTTTCCACCTCTACACAACAAAGAGCTTAATTTTCGCATAAAAACCTATGTTTTGTAAAAATTAGAAATTAAATACATGATAAAATGAAAATATATCAAATCTATACTTGTTGGAAAGCTTGTTTTGAGGGCTACAATATTGCAAAATATAAATTTTAAATGACGTTATTTGATCCCTCAAAATATGAATAAAAAGTGGTTTTTTTCCAACATTTTGATAGGTGCGAAGGAGACTCCATTGTGGGTATGATTTAATACTAGAGGGGTTCTATCGAAGGGGGTTTGATCTAAGGGGGTCTTATCTATCCCTCTTCAATTAAAACCCTTTCTATGGATCCCCTCAAGACTTAAATCATTAGTTTTTCTAAGAAGAGTGATTTTAGGAAAAAATCAACACATCCCAAAAGTGAGACACACTATTATGGCAACACCTCATGACTTAATACATTCATGAGGTTGGCCTTAATACAAGAAAAACTGAAAACATGATAACCAAATCTCCTATCTTTCACATGAACTGATATGAGCCGTTGCACTTCAGATAAAACAAAGATAATATGCCAACAATTATTCCCAAAGATGCACAAAGCAAAGTGATAACCTAAAATCATCTTACAGATCGATGAAAACTGTGCTACCCGATACTCTATTCTTGCTTGAAAATATTCAATCTTCCTGACGGTATGGACAAATGATGGTACACAAATTTGATCATCGATTATGGTTGCCATCAATGACAATACCAAGTGATATACATAGTGTCTCTTGCCAAAAAACCCTCCATTTCTCATTTTCTCTTCTATAAATAGAACCCTATTTGGAGACAAATGGATCCATCTTTCATAGAAAAATTATGCTATTAAAACTCATCCATCCATATTTCAATTGCAAACTTATGCTGTTGAATTCCCTTACACTCACACTCATACTTTGCATAATTTTAACATATTTTAGTTCATTTTTAGTTGCATAATAGCTTTAAGCTTCCATTATTGGCTTTCATGCATCCATATTAGCTTGTTTATATAGTAGGGTTTGAATCTTTTAGCTTAGAATTAGCTTAGATTAGCTTAACAATTACATATTTAGATCAATTTTAGCATAAAATAATGTTAATATGGCTTGCATCATGTTCATTTTAGTATAAATCATGTTTTCATCCATATAGCACAATGGTTTCATCGATTCTCTTCCATAAAATCAAGTGAAATAGGCTCACTAATCACAATATTGGGAAAGGGTCATTGTTCCACATCTACACAACACTAATTGCAAAACAAGATAAATTTCAGATGGATTAGAGTAGACATTTTAACACTTTCTTAGTTTCGAATGCGTTGTTTCAATAAATGTTTAGTTTAACCTTAATTTGAATGATCTTGTTTAAGATTGAGTATTATTGGCATGAATATGCTTCGATTCTTCATGGATCAAGCGTATTGTCCCATACTAATATCCTCGGTCACACACACACACACATATATGAATCATTATACAAAATTCAACAACTCTTCTTTGATAAGTCATGAGATCCAACTATGAACTTCAACAATTCTTATTTGATATGGCATGAAATCCAACTACAAACTTTAACAATTCTTCTTTGATAAGGCATGATATCCAACCATGAAATTCATCACCAATGTTAGCCCAAGTTGAATATAACAGTGATAATCAATAGCAAGGAATACCAAATTACTTCTTAAGTGTTGACAACAATGATAACCAACAATCTTCTTAGTGTTGACATCAATGAAACCTTCCAATCAATCTCCTCAAGTGTTTCTAGTAAATAATCTCCTTAAATTTTTACATTAATGAGTACAACTACCAACAATCTCCCCCTTTGGAATTGATGGAAACACACAGTACTCACTCTTCCGCTTTGATATCAAGGACAAAGGGAAATAAACTCCTACCCAAAGCAATAGGACATTATTTTTAGTGACAAGTAAAAAGATATTCTATTGAAACATCATCACATACCCCCCTTTTACTAGTAGCTCATCTTCTTCAACCATCTATTATACATGCACAACAATCACATATCTTATTCATGACTCCCCCTTTCTACTAACTCCCCTTGAGAGGTGGCACTCATCAATCTAGGAGAAAAGGATATGACATGAATTTATCCCCCCAGAAAGATGCACCATCAATGCATCTAGTTAGAACAAGGAGGGGAAATCACCCCTAACTTCTACCAAAGATACTTAAAAGTATCGTTTGAAGGCACCTCGGTGAAAATATCTGCAATCCGATCCTTGGTAAGGCACAAATTCCATTCTGACTTCATGTTTTACAATTATCTCTATCAAAAAGTGATACTAGTTAGAGATGTGTTTAGTTCTTGAGTGCATTATTGAATTCTTGGAAATGATAATTGCACTTGTATTATCACATAGTATAGGAATAGGTTCATCATAAATCACTTGCACATCCTTCAAGGTCTACTTCATCCAAAGCACCTAAGTTCAACAAGATGCTGCAACAATATATTATGCTTCTGTTGTGGAAAAATATTGAATCCTAATTTTAACTGAACCATGAGACCAATCTATCTCTCAAAAAGAATGTACTTCCACTTTTACTTCTCCATTCATCAACATCAGTATAGGTTCTCAGAGAGACATTTTGATATATTTTGTACCATAGGCAATAATTTGGAGTACCCTTCAAGTATCTGAAGATTCTCTTCTCAAATTTCTCATGAGATTTCTTAGGATTGGCTTAAATATGGAAACTAAATAGACTGCATGCTAAGAAAACCTGATAACTGCACAAAATAATGTAATTGATCTGAATAGGAAATAGTTGATGAAAGTATCAAAAATATGTTTTGATGAACAAATAGGATACCACATTGTTATTGAAAAGTAGATCTTTGTAGCATACCAAATCATCTCATACACCAAGATTGCATGCACTGAACATATCCATAGATCTACATGGACAAGACTTTGCTTCTAAAAGAATACAAAAGCATTCCAACAAACCTTCAACATTTCTTCATTATGCCAGTTCAAGAATCTTTCACTTTATATGGTATAAAGAATTTAAAGATTAGATATAATACATTGACACCTTGATTGAATTTCAGACCATAAGACAGAGCCATTTTCTATAGAGAGGCGTAGATGAAAATACCTTGAATTCACCAAAGAGAATGCACCATGAATGCCTTATTCTTCTAAGAATTTATCTATATGTACGGTACACCAAACTGGAATAACATCAATAAGGACAAGTGTACGAACCTTCACACATCTTCTACTTCCACCAAAAACTTCAACACATGTTCATTTATGTGCAATAGATTTGCACACCAACTAATCTGATCAAAAAATTCTTTCATGCTGAATACTTTAACACCTTTTCCTTTTCAGGGGGACTAAAAGATTCTGCCAATGAAATATCCTCTTGAGATAATGCACTATCTCAGTTTGTCTTGGAATCTTGGGAAAATTTCACAAGAGTGGAATCATCCTTTTCTTGATCTTCCAATTCATTTCCCTTCTTTTGCTGATAGAGTGTTTCATCCCTTTTCTGATTCTAAATAGGTGGCTTCAAAAAATTAATTCTGCAATGATTTTCCTTGTGTCCCATTTAATTTCATTTTTAGCACACAATGTTGTGCCTTGGAACAAGGTTGTTCCTCTTCACCTTAGATTTTAACTCATCAACCTTGTGACCATAGTTGTTGCAGACATGACAATAACCATGAAATAAGAAAATATTGTTTCTTCGAGGCATAAATTATCTTCTACCCATGTTATCATTTCATTTTTGTCTAATTCTACAATCAACAACCTTATGCCCAAATTTATTGCAATAAAATAGTAACTTTGAAAGAATTGATTGAACCTAGTAGGACCATACTCTCTTGAAGAAGGAATTTTGAATCCTTTTTGTTTCTGAACAGGTTGAATCCAACTTATTTATTTTTATCTTCGGAGCCACTCTTCTTAGAGTCTTAAGTACAAGATTCTCCTCCTTTATTTTAGACCTTTCAATTGAATTGGAGCTATCCTTAGGATAAAAATTCTTTCCTTTGTCAATTTGTTCTTTTTCTCTTTTCAAGGTAGTCCTCAGAGTAAAAATATCTTCTTCAAGTTTTAAGCATTCACCAACCTTGTTGTTGAGCTTGACATTCAAGAAATCTTGAATCCTATTTCCTTATTCAACATTTATTTTTAACTTAGAGATCATAACTTTTGCACCTCTTAATTTGATTTAAAATTCTTTACCTTCTTTGAATTTGGCTTTCAATCTGTTAGTTTGTTCCTTTGATCTTTCAAGAAAGCTCTCATATTTTTGATTTAGTGCTTTTGCTTCATTCAAATATTTTAGAGAAGATTGAAGTTCTCCTTCAAATCCTATATCCCAATCATTTGAATTGAAGTCCCAACCTTCAGGTTCCATAGATTCTAAATCCATCAAAAGACAACATGTCTTCATCACACAAGGAGCCAAAATCCTTATATTTCTCAACATTACACTTTCTATCAGCAATATTGAAGACCATAAAGAGATTTTCATCATTTGAATCATTCTCCTCATCTTCAGAGGAACCATTTCTTTATTTGGAATAAAGCACCCTTTTAACCTTATCTCTTTTATTGCTATCATCTAATTATTTCTTGAAGGACATTTAGATGCAAAATGACCTATTCTTCCACAATTGAAACATTTGAAGGGTAACTTACCTCTATACTTTCCAGTGCCTTTCTTTAATATTCTCACAAATTTTGCTTCAATTTCATCAAGATCATCATTCTGATCAACAACTTCATATTTTTTACCTTTGAATACAACTTCCTTCTTTGGATCATCTCGATTAAACTCGCTAATTTCAAAAGTAGTAAGAGCATCAAACATTTCATCAATAAAGTATTGATCTAAGTCTTCAGATTCCTCAATGGAAAAAACCTTATGACTAGAAGTTTTAGGGAGTGATCTCAAAACATTCTTCACACTCTCACTTTCTTTTACTTCTCCACCAAGACTAAATATGCTAGAGACAAATTCTTGTACTCAGAGCATTTAACTTATAATATTTTCATTCTCTATAATTTTTAGAGTCTTAAATCCACTTTTAAAGATATATATCTTAGACTGCTTTTCTTTTACATCACCTTCATAGATGCTTGCTAATATTTTCGTAGGCATCCTTAGCAGAGCTACAATTCATCACTTTTAAAAGCTTTGAATCTACCAACCAACATAAGAGATAAATTTTATCTTTGGCATTACATTCAAATAGTTTGATTTCAACAAGATCTATTGGAGGAGTAGCAAGAGCAACATAACCATCTTTGAATGATTACCAAACACCAAACCCAAGGGAGTTTAGGTGTCCTTCCATTCTCAGTTTCCAAAAGGCATAATTAGTCCCATCAAACCTAGGACCCTTGTATGAACCATCATGTGCCATCTCAAATATTTTACTCAAGCTATTAGGATTTCTTCAAAGGAACTTGGCTCTGATACCAGTTATTGAACACACCTGAAGACTGAGAGGGGGGGTGAATCAACCTATACAAAAAAATTAAGCTCTTCCAAACCTTATAGATTACAACACAATCAAACATTCTTTATTAGATCAAAACCTTAAAACATAACAACAATAGAGGATGATATAGAAGCTTGAATCCTCAACAACTTCAAAAAGCCTTATGCAATGAAATATATAACAATTATACTTCTAACCAAAATAATAGTGAGAAATAAACTAATAACACAAACATACACAAGAACACTATATTTACATGGGAAAATCACGATGAGAATTAACTCACAATATAAAATCTCACTACCAAAAATACTTGCAAGAAGGCTCACTACCTTAGAGAAGGATACAAAAGGACTTGCAACATTGAAGTACAACCAAATTCAAGAGAAAGATACAAGTAATTGATGCAATTCACTATATTAGAGAAGGATACAATACGATTTAGAGAGAATTACAATGATCGATAAGTAGGAGGCATTTTCCACAACATGTTAAATTATGATATTGCTATCAGGATTCAATCGTGTAGTTTTACGAGTCAAACTCATTGACCAATGTTTCATGAGTAGTGATTCAAAAGAACCTATCTCTCATGATAGTGAATGGTCAACTTAGAACTCATTGCATCTAGGTGATTCTCATAAAGGTGAAGCACTGGGACTTCTTGGGAGGTCACCCATCCCAATACTACTCCAGCTCAAGCATTCTTAACAATGTAGTTTTCACCAAGATTAAGACCACTTAGCTTGAAACCCCATTTTCAAAAACTTCAGAAAGTTTTATGCCTTATGGAACATTCATTATAGAGCCCCTTTAGCTCATCAATTGATAAGTAGGAGGTATTTTCCACAGCGTGCCAAATTGTGATATTGCTATCAGGATTCAACCATGTAGTTTTACAAGTCAAATTCATTGAACCATGTTTAATGAGTAGTGGTTCACAATAACCCATCTCTCATGATAGTGAATGGTCCACTTAGCACTCTTTGCATCTAGGTGAAGCTCATAGGGGTGAAGCACAAGGCCTTCCTAGGAGGTCACCCATCCCAATACTAATCCACCTCAAGCATGCTTAACCATGGAGTTTTCCCAAAGGTTAAGCCCACTTAGCTTGCAACCCCATTTGAAAAAACTTAAACAAGTGTTGTGCCTTATGAAAAATTCATTATAGAGCCCCTTTAGCTCATCAATTGATAAGTAGGAGGTATTTTCCATAGTGTGTCAAATTGTGATATTTCTATTAGGATTCAACTATGTAGTTTTACGAGTCAAACTCATTGACCCATGTTTAATGAGTAGTGGTTCACAAAAACCCATCTCTCATGATAGTGAATGGTACACTTAACACTCATTACATCTAGGTGATGCTCATAGAGGTGAAGCACTGGACCTTCCAAGGAGGTCACCCATCCCAGTACTACTACAACTCAAGCACACTTAACCATAGAGTTTTCCCCAAGGTTAAGCCCACTTAGCTTACAACCCCATTTGAAAAACCTTCAAAAAGTGTTGTGCCTTATGAACCATTCATTATAGAGCCCCTTTAGCTCATCAATTGATAAGTAGGAGGTCTTTTCCACAACATGTTAAATTATGATATTACTATCAAGATTCAATCGTGTGTTTTATGAGTCAAACTCATTGACCCATTTTTTATGAGTAGTGGTTCCACAAGAACCCATATCTCATGATAGTGAATGGTCCACTAGCACTCCTTGCATCTAGGTGATGATTACAGAGGCAAACCACTAGGCCTTTCCAGGAGGTCACCCATCCAATTACTAATCTAGCTCAAGCACACTTAATCATAGAGTTTTATCCAAGGTTAATCACACTTATCTTGCAACCCCATTTGCAAAAACTTCAATAAGTTTTGTTCCTTATGAACCATTAATTATAGATCCCCTTTAGCTCATCAATTGATAAGTAGGAGGTATTTTCCACAATGTGTCAAATTGTGATATTGCTATCAAGATTCAACTGTGTAGTTTTACGATTCAAACTCATTGACCCGTAAAAATACACGGTTGAATCTTGATATAAATATCATAATTTGATACACTGTGGAAAATACCTCCTACTTATCAATTTATGAGCTAAAGGGGATCTATAATGAAGGGTTCATCAGGCATAACACTTGCTCAATGTTTTGCAAATGGGGTTGCAAGCTAAGTGGGCTTAAACTTGGGGAAAAATACATGGTTAAGCGTGCTTGAGATGGAGTAGTACTAGTATGGGTGACCTCCCGGGAAGGCCCAATGCTTCAACTCTAAGAGCATGAAATAGATGCAATGAGTTCTAAGTGGACCGCTCACTATCATGAGAGATGGGTTCTTGTGAACCACTACTCATGAAACATGGATCAATGAGTTTGAATCGTAAAAATATACTGTTGAATCTAGATAGCAATATCACAATTAAAATGATTGCCAACACAACACTCTGTTTATTGAGGTATTATAACATAATTGATATTTTCCTTTCACACTCTTTAGCACTATCACTATTGGATATTGAATAGAATTCACACACACACGCTTTCACACTTGTACACTTCACCATCCATGTTACATCTAACATGATCTTGCATTTATATCCACCACAACTCTTCAAAGATTTTATTAGGTCAGCTAGGAAGAGGATAAACCAATGAATTCAATTGGTTGACCACCAAAAAATAATTCAATCCTATCCAAAAGATAGAGAGGACCAAAAAAATCTCAACACTTCCTCTAATGTGATTAAAAACCATTTACACACAAGTGCACATCAACCAAAGTCGACATCAAAGAAACATGTGGATGAAACAATGATGTGGATAATTACTTGGTCCAAAGAGATACTTCGAATTGAATTTACTTGATGCAGTCCCAAAAAAGATAGGCCATGACTCAAATATATCATAACACATCTTCCTTTGCTTGGTGCAACCCCCAAGCACACAACAAAAGAAAAGGAACAAGCCTTGTCGGCCATATATCCACAAATAACCCAGAAATCCAACACAAGACATAATGTGACATCAAAGTGAGCAATTATAAACATGTAGATAAAATGGGGGTGTCCCTTGAGCATCCAAAAATACTTCTTAGAAACCCTTCTTGCATAATTTCATGTCATCAACAACCACCATAGATCAAAAAATACATAACACTTAATTGAAGAAGCACAAAATACATAGCTAGATGATGTATCATTAGTAGAACAACTTGTAGATCACTCCAACACATGATATTGGATCCGAGACACTACATAGATGTTGAAAGAACAGTCACCAAATTGCAAGAGTAGACACATCAATACAAAGAAATGCAAAGCATTTCCTAGACTAGTCTAGACAACCAACAAAATTTCCAATGTTCTCCAATTCACATAGATCTCGTCGGTAACATAGGTGACTTGAAAGGATAGGAGTGAAACATCCAAAAAACACTGATATTGAATACCAAACCGCAAGACCAAAGAATCAACAATGGAGGAATGCAAAGCATTCTCTCGGACAAACTTTAATGTAGCTTCCTAAACTAGAAAAACTTGACCAACTTACAAAGGCCAAAAATTACTTTCAACAACACATACTTCATCAAGAACATTAGGAGAGAGAATAAGACATACTATAGACTTTCAACACCATCTCTTCACAATTAGTCATGCTTCTAATCCCCATCTTAATATATCAACTCTTCTAACAATAATAATGCATTATATGAACTTCAAAAACCCTTCTTTGATAAGGCATGACATCCAACTATGAACTTCAATAATTATTCTTTGCTAAGGCATGAAATCCAACTATGAACTTCAACAATTTTTTTTTGATAAGGCACGACATCCAACCATGAACTTCATCACCAACGTTATCCCAAACTGAATAAACAGTGAAAATCAATAGCAAGGACTAACAACTTACTTCTCAAGTGTTGAAAACAATGACAACACCTACCAATAATTCTCCTCAAGTGTTGACATCAACGAAAACAACTTACAACATTCATACCATATGTTTTGGTGCCACTATAGTCTCATATCACTATGCCGTCTTATTATAATATTTTACATGTACTAGAAATTATATTGGAAGGCTTAGTCTGTTGAGATAATTTCTCATTTGAATCTTCACTCTTCCATATACTAACAAGTATATAGGGAGATATAACATATTGGGTGGTTTAGATTATTGAATATATCAATATATTACAATGCAAGAGTGATAAGGTTGGAGCAATAAGGGTTTCTTCTAGGAGTGATAAAGGAAAATTTCAAAACAATAAAAACTCGTAACACTTTGTATACAACACCATGGATAATTTAATTCTTATTTTTAGTGATAATTGGTTTGAGTTTAAATGTTACATTTCCACTCTTCTATTAGAGCATGATTTTTGGGAGATTCTTAGTTAGGATCCAATCACACTTCAAATGTAAAATTATATTTTAGTGTAATATCAACATGGGTTAAATTATTGAGGGGAAAATACAATGTATAAATATTTTGATACCCTAGTTCAAACACATATCATCAAGTGTGACACTCCATACCATATTTGGAAGGAATTGAAGATGTGTGAAATTAGTGACACATATTGGTGAATTTGACTATGACACTAGGTAGTTTCAAGGTGAAGGATGAGTGCATTATCCTTGTTTATCTAAAGAATCTAGAAGAGTATACGTCTAAGATTTTGACTCTAGAGAAGGAACTAGGAAGGAAGAAAAGTGGATGTGCACCCTTGATTTTGAGAATCTTCTTATATGGTACAACAATTTTTTAACTCTCATGTGATGATAATAAAATGAAGAACACCTAAGAGAGGATATGAAAAAAGGTATTGACCAAATATAAAAAGTTAAAATGGTTGAATTTTATTAGGATGATATTCTTGGAAGACCTTATGTTTGCATTGAAGGATCCATAAAGAAAACATTTCGATAAAAAAGAGATGAATAATAAATAAGAAAAATGATACAAGAAAATGGATAAGAACACTAGTCAATATTTGAGTGAGTCGATAAATAGGAAGAGCCATAGTTCAAGGGAATTTATTTTGAATGTAAGAAATATATAGATCATAGAAAATTTGAAATTCTAGTTTGGATTAAGCAACATAAAGGACTTGGAAAAGGAGAGGATGGGTTTCTTTAAAAAATTGAAAACATCTAATTTGGGCACGATGATGATGATAGTAGAAAAGTGTTGGTTATTGATATTGATAATGCGTCTATTATATTCTTGATATGGGAACCATAAGAAAATTGGTCATAAATAATTTTAAATTTGGAGTTTATTTTAAGAGAGGATGCCAATACATTTAGATTGGACATATATTGATAAAATGAGGCCTAATTTAGGCCATGTCTTCATGTTAGATAATTCAATGATCTTTTGATCTTCCAAGTAGTAGAATAGTGTTTCAAAATCAACAACAAAGGTAGAATATAAATTGGACTATCTCAAGTGTTGAATGAAGAATAGTAGTTACATGAGATGCTAGATCACTTAAATGAACTAAAATATGTGCCATTTATTCATTGTGATAATGAAATTTCTCTTTAGATTGCTAAGAATAAATATACATTTCATGTGAAAAATACACATATTGAGATCATGTACTACAAGGTTGGTGAACTATTGGAGCTTTAGAACATATTGATTGGCTACAATATAACAAAGGAACAAGAGGAAAACATCTTCATCAAGCCATTGATTGAGAATAGGTTTGTTAAGTTTTGGGAGTAGTTGTGTTCCATTAGGCTTATCATTGAGGTATATTATTTTCATGAATTTCTCTTAGTTGTTTTTGATTAAAGGGTAAAATAGGTTTTGAAGGGACCCAAAACCCTATTATAAAATGTTGTTAAAATAAAAAACACAACCAACCAATAACCAAACAAGAACCAACAAAAAGAGAAAAAATATCTTAAAAATAAGAAAGAACAAGAAGCACAACTTCATATTCTTCAAGGTATATACCACTTCCAACTCTTGACTGTAGAAGTTCTTGTGAAAATTCACAAGGCCCAAAAACCTTTCTCTTACTTTTTAATTTACTATTTGTATAACATTAAATGTGATATAGTTCTATTTCATATTGAGGGGAAATGTTAGAATGTTAATGTTGCATTGTGAAAATTTATCCCATATGGATCACTTAACATTTTAATATTATAATGTGTCAAAATTTAAGTGTGTTGATTTATACCTATTGTACCTCATAGGACACTAGTCAAGTGACACTTTTTAATAAGGTTTATTGTATAATGTAATTATCATTTGAAAGTTGTTTCTTGAAAGCACATTTGATTCATGAAATATAGAATACCATGTTAGGATTTGGTGTTGTAAACCATTGCATAAATTGATATATTATAATTTTGTAATTAAATAATTATTTAGTTGTGGTGAACCTAGGAGGTGTGTTTAGCCACACTGGGTACTTATTTGGGGCCACTTGTAAGTTGTATTATAACATTGGGTTTATTATTTTATGTGTGGGAGACATACGATAATGATTTAATATTTAAGGAAAGTATTTAATAATTTGAAAACTTAGCATCCAATATTAAATGAGGGGTCAATGGTTTTATGGCACATGAGTTTACCTTACCACTTGGTTTTATTTGTGTGAGCTTGTGTCTATAAAAGAAAACACATGTTTAGTGGTTAAGGTTGGTTGGGTTTGTAGGATGTCATTATTGAGTCTTTCTAAGGAGTACATATGTGAAGCATGGCATGGGATGTGTGGATTCATGCTTCAAAACATGGAGGATGTATTGGAGAGGATCGATGTTTAAGAAGTATTCATTGTAACTTTGTAAGTGCATGTTTTTTTTTATTGCTAAATAATAGATGGAGAATGGATGCTTTTGGAGGAGGCCGGGTTTTTCCCTCTTGAGGGTTTTCTTAGGGTACACCTTGTGTTATCTTATGGCCTATTTATTTGATCTATACATTATGGTTATTTTTTAAGCTTGTATGCATGCTTTTCTCTCATGGGGTTATGTCAGAAATGTATTAAATAAACTAGGTATTGATGTATTATTTCCTAACAAGTGGTATCAAAGCTTTCATGGTTGTGGAAAATGTGAGCTCCCAGGTTTTTTTATAACCCTTGTTTGAGTAGATTTGGCACAAATTTGAATCCATGGTAATTGTTAGATGCATATGACAACTTAGAGGGGGGTGAATCAGTTGTATACTTAAAAACATTCAATCCCTCAATATCTTTTCAAACCCTTATTAACCATTGAACCCTTAACATGCCATATGATGTAGAAAATAGATAACAAAGGAAGCACTAGATCCAATCCATATGGGTGATCCTACAATAATGGGCTAAATTTTTTGGCCAAAATTAACATTAAAATCAACATTTTTCACTGGATCTTCACTTTCTTACACCTATATCAGCTAAACCATTAAGAATTCGAAGATGAAGAAAACTAGTGATTTGTGAGATTTTTTGTAGATTCTAATTATATATTTAAAAAAAAAAAAAAAAAATTGTGAATCCTTTTATGTAATTTTTAATAACCTATTTTTTCTACTATTTTTTTTAAAAGTGGTAAAAACTGATATGGCAGTGAGCTCAAGCGGGAAAACTTGCAGCTCTGGGAGTTCAAATTATTTTGGTGAAGAAGAGGGTGTGAATTTAGAAGTGGATGATCATGAGGATTTTTCTTTGGTGTGGGGGATTTTGTTGAAGCTTCAAAGATTTCTCCTGGTGTGGGGCTCTTCATTCGGGCTTCCCTATGCTTGGCGGTGTCTTTTATTTCTGAGGTGTCTCTATTTTTTTTGCTCACTTTATGCCTAAAGTGGTTGCGGTGTGGGTTCAACTATGGGCGTAGTTGGGGTTCTCTTTGGTTCCCTTTTGTTGAAAAACTTGTGGTCATTGCTCTTTCTCTTTCAGACTATCTCTATTTAGTGCTGGTTGTTGCCCCCTTCTGTGGGTCTTGGATGGAATCAACTATTGCTTGGTTTGTGGGCATGGGAGGGGTCAACTATCATGGAAATTTGGCTTCTGGCAAAGCTTCCTATGGTCTTGATGTGGCCCATATTTTTGTTTGTGCTTTTTGGTATTGCTTCATGGGCTTCCCTTGTGATTTTGGTTGGAGATGCTTATGCAGATTTTTGGTCTCATTTTTTATTCATTGGGATGGTTCCTACTGGTTGCTTTGGTGTAGCTATCTGCGCATGGGTAGTGTGTTCTTATATGTCCCTATGCTCACCTTTGAAGTGTTTTTCTTGTTCGTTGGGGTTCTTTCAAACTCTTATATTTCAGCCCAATTATTTTTGTTTCTTTATATGTTCTGAGCTTCCTTTGTGCCCTATTTTCTTAGGCGAGGAGCTCATGGGTCCTCTTCTCAGAGGGTGTTGTTTATCCTTTAGGGCGTCTTCTGATTTTCTATGCTCTTTCTTCTTTTGGGGCTGGGTTTTTTTGACTTTCAACTGAGTTTCTATTTGTTTGGAGCATTGTTTGGGCTGCTCCTTGAAAGTGTTCTTTTGGCTGGGTGGTCTTCAAGATTTTTTCCTAAATCCCAATTGTTGTTGGTTCCTTTGGAAGTGCTTTCTACTCTCAAAGTGTTTTGAATTCTCTTTTGGCAGAAGGTTTCTTGCTAGTGGAATTTTTTATTTTCTTATGACGTTTATTGGTTGATGGTTGGGTTTCTTCGTATGATTTTATTGAACGCCTAGTTTAGTTTAAGAATAAAAGTTGTTATGGTGGATCCTTAGCTATTGTTCAAGAATATTTTCATGCACCATCTTATGTTCCTATTGTAAGTTTTATCAAAGGATGGTATAGTTTCTTGTTTTGTTGCTATTCTGGCTTTCTCCTTAGATCCTATGGAGGTGGATTCATCTCATATTGAGGTGGAGTTAGGAGGTGAAGGTTTTTGGTTTCTGCAGTTGCTGATCCTTTTGAGGTGGATGCTTCTCCTATGGAGGTGGAGGTTGAGGGTGCTAGAGTTTTTGGGCAATAGTGGAATAGATGGTCATGACATCCTCTCGAGTAGAGGGGAGCTCTCTTTTTGAGGTGGAGATTGAGTTGGTATCTTGGTTTGAAAGGTGGACTCTGTACTCTATCTGGTCTTATTACTCCATTATTGAGGTAGGGAGTAGGGTTGGTATGTTGGTTCTAAAAGGGAGCTCTTGCTGCCCTCTCTTTTTTGGCTTAGTGCTTCTTACATTGAGAAAATGTTATGCTGCAGTCTAGCTGTTACAGGTAGACAATTTCCTGGTTGATTCAGGTGGTTCTCATCTCTTATTAGGTTTTTAATTCCCTCTCTTTTCTTTGGTTTAAGGTCTTGGTCAAAATATCACTATAAAGGGTTCAAGGTCCCTTCAAAACCTTTGTGCAGCTTAGGTTGTCCTATTTTTTTTGTTTGATGTTGCTGTTGATGGGCTTCTAATGGTTTGTGTTTTAGTTTTTAGCAACATGTTCTACTCAGATAGGGTTTCAAGTCCCTTCAAAACTTGTTTGTAATGGGTTTCAGGGGTCCATCAAAACCCGTTTTCCCCTAATTAAAAACATTTCTAAAAGGTGATGTTTACTGTGTAATACATAACTTGTTTTATAGAAAGGATCCAATTCTAATTTTTAAAATACAAATTTGTCACACCAATATCTAGAGAATGGATAAATTTTCATAATTTTTTGTTGCATATTTTTTTTAATTAGTTTTCTAAGTCAAAGTAATTATAATTTGGATAAAGGTGTATTGTGCAACACAATTTTTTTTGTATGCATTTGAATTAACTTATTCTTTTCTTGTTTGAATAAGGACATCAATACCTAGTGGACATGTATTTTTTAGAATTTTTTTTCTCTATTTTCTTATTTTTTCATGTGTGAAACAAAGACCTTGATGTTCATTGAAAAACCTACATTCAAAAAAATAAAAAAAATAAATACATAATAATCAAATTAAATATGTTTAAAATTATACTTTTTGGGAAGCTTATAATAAGGGATGCATACTTACAATACATAAATTTTAAATGAGTTCATTTGATCCCCCAAAAGGTAAATCAAAAATGGTTTTTTATCAGCATTTTGATAGGTGTAGAGGAATCTCCATTATAAGTACGGCTTAAAACTAGCGGGGTTCTATCCAAGGGGATTTGATCTAAGGGGGTTTGATCAACCCCTCTTTAATTAAAATCATTTAAATAGAACCTTTTAAGGCTTAAATCATTATATTTTTTAAAAATGTCATTTCAGGAAAAAATCAGGATGTCCTAGAATGTATAACCCATTATTGTGGTAACACCCATCAAACCTCAATTGTGTCTAAGAGATAGAAGATAATTCATGCATGAAACAAAAAGAAATCGCATTGAACATGGACTCTTGATATGGTTGTTGCCCTTAGAATTTGATTGCATAACCTTGATATTGGCTTGATATTGATCTTGATATGATATGTTGTGAATCTTGATATGATAGATGAATATATGCTTAAGATCTAGATATAAAATGGTAGAGATGTGATAGATAAGAGTGCTAGAATAAAAATGGCAGCATGTAGGTGAGATAATGAGATGTGTTATCTAAATGGCTTAGATGAGGGATTTATTTATATGATTTTGTTGAAAGAAATCAAGGGTGGAGATTAAATTAGAAATTAATTTAATCAAGGGTGGAGGATTCATGTGAGAGAAAATACATGGATCAAGGAGCTAAAATTAAATAAAGATATTTAATTTTAGTAGCTAACATTGAGGAAATAAATAAAATATCTATTTTATTTATTTAAGAAAAATGGTGGGAAAATTTAATTTAATTTAGGAGAGAGGAGTGTTGGGTAATTAAATAATTGTGAGAATTATTTAATTATGGGAGAGGAAAGGTGGAAATAATTAAATAATAAAATTATTTAATTATGAGAGGAAAATGGATATTGAAAGGAAAATAATTAAATAAAAAATTATTTAATAATTTAAAGGAAAATTAGCTTAATTAAATAATAAAATTATTTAATAAATAGGAAATAGAAGAAATATGCAAGTGTGGATCTATATGAAAATGCATGGACAATTTTAGGTGTCTACATTTTTCCCCTCTTTGATATAATGTCACAAGAGAGTGGGATTATATCAAATAAAATAAAAGATGCCCCAGATGAGGAAGAGAGCCATGGATGTCTCCTCAGGAGATTGGCCCAAAAAGATGAATATTGGGTCAAGCTCATGAAAGAAATGATATGCAAGATTCAGAAATATGAATGACCTAGGTGGATGCAAAGAAGAAAGGAATGCGATACATTGATTACATTCAAGCGAAGCATATAAATGGCTTATGAAATGGATTTGATATGGGAGGAAAGGATATGGTAGGATGGCTATGGAAATGAATGGAATAGAAAGGAAATGAAGTGAATTTTTTTAATCATCATCAGGAAAATTGAACCAATACACACACAAGAAAGACTCATGCCCCACTCCTCACTATCCTTCAAACACAACAAGGTATAGAGATCCTCAAGATTCCTCAAAAGGTGACAAGAAAATAAAATATATAAAAAGATAAGGATAATGATCAAGACAAGAGACAAGATTTAAGATAAATCACAAGCTCTCATGCATGTAAAATGATAATGATAAATATGAAAGATCATGATAAAAAAAAATACAAATGATAATGCACATGATAAGGATCAATAAGGGAAAAGACAACGTGTTAAACAAGATAAAAACCACAATATCTTGTTCTAAGAGATATGAACAAGTTTTTGATTGTTTGAAATATCAAGGTAGGTGTTTGATTAGGAAAGATGTATCCATCAAGACACAATAGTTTTATTGTTTGGTTTATCTTTTTGATTGTGATAAATTACTAAAGATTTGGCTCAAGATATGTTAGATGTTAACTTTATTTAACAAGAATTATTTTCTCATGATGCTCATTAAAGCCCAATGTTTTACAATGTTAAAGATTTTATGCTTTGTTTAAATGCCTTGCTCATAACAATGATAATGCACCGATAAATAAAAAATGTAAATGATAATGATAAACATGATCTTATTCCTTAATCAAGCTGAAAACCAAAGGATATATGGATGGATATGGATCAATGATATGGTATGGAGATCTAAGCTATGGGTTAATGATAGGACATTTAAGGATACACCATAGACGGAGGATGAAGATAGATTGATCAAGATATGTAATGATATGGGTGGAGGGAACCAATGACAAGGGAACCCAAAATGTTTGGTTAAAGAGAAAGGATAAATAAAGGACCTATGGATAACTCCAAAGACCACATGTCAAAGTAATAACATGCCCCCATGCTAAGAGGTATGACAAGGGATAAGTATGAAAAGTGATAAGGACATGACATAGATATGGAAGATAAATTGACATGAAGGGAAACATGAGGTGGAGGCCAAGAGATATGGAGGATGGAAGACACACATGGTCTAAAGCATGCATTAGATACTTGTTATTTTTCCCCAATAGTTTATACAATATCAAAGAAATAATATCATGGAATATAAATGAAAGAATATGATGGATAAGTGAAAATAGGATAATGTATTTTAGGAATGGAAAAGGCTTGCCCCAAGTGTACAAGTAAGGGTAGATGGATGGATGTGAAAGCTAGTGGATACGAATGGATATGAAAGCTCATGGAAATGGAAGCTAATGAAGGTGTATAGATATGAATGTAGGACTCAAGTGTATCTTTGGATAAATGTTTCTTATAGACCATGGATAACATGTTCCCACTCAAAGATGTTGGTAGGAAAATTGGTAAAGATAATGGAATGGATAGGGATAGGGAGAAGGGGGTTAAGGATTCATGCAAAGGATTTAATTAACGATATGGAATGATGGAGGAAGGTTGGATGTAAGTATGGAGTTAAGTCATTATGAGGTAATTTGAGCAAGAAAAAAATTGGAACACACCTTGAAGGGTGGTGAAAGTTGAAGAATTGAGATGGGGAGGTTGGGATAATAAACTTGGGCATGTAAGGACCCAAAAAATACTTGGAGGATGATGAAAGACTTATGATTGGATTATGAAATGGAATATACTTAGATGTAGGATTGGATGATGGCAGAATAATGTGATATTTTTGATTATATAGTTGGGATACAAATTTATATTTTTCATTTAAATGCATGGATTCTTTTTCTTTCTTTGTAACCCACATTGTTTTGACTTTTGATTTTTCTTTATAGCCTTTTTATTTTTTCTTAATTGGCTTTTGTATTTTCTTGGATATGTTTTATTTTGATTTTGGAGAATATTTTTATTTGTTTTGACAATTATTTTTACTGAGACATTATGATTTTCAAGTTTTTGTGGATTATTGGATTTATGCATTTCTTGTTTGGTATCCCAATTTATTGGAGAGGCCTGTAGAGGGATTATATGAAAATAGAGGATTTTTAAGTGGAAGGTGGTGGATGGAATTCAAGGGTATGTTCCTTTGTTGTTCTTGAAAGGGAATGAAAGGATATGCATTAGGAACATATGGGACCAATATGGATAAAAGGGTTAATGGATGAGGTCCTAGAATATATGGTAAAGATGATGAAGGAGGTGGATGTCTTGATCTAAATGGAGGACTTTTGGGCTTTAAATAGCTACCAACATCTTGAGAAGGAGGTATGTATCCAAGGCCATAAGAATTTAGATGTGTTAGTAAACCTTGATCATGAAGGCCCAAACCTTTGCCTTGATAATTCATCTTTTGAAGAATCTTCTTACCAATGGAATACTTGTCACTTGTGAAGCAAGATGAAATACCATCTTGAGGGGTGTTGTATGTAGAATACATGTGGTATTCTAGGAGAAAACTAGCTTGTATAAAGGTGTATGAATCTTTCTTATATTTTTGTGGTTCATGAGTGGGATCTTGTGAAGTATTAGGATTATCATTTGATGCAAGGGAAATTCTTGTACCTTGGAGGTCATGAGAGGCAATGGATCAAAATATTTGTTTTTGTGATGGAATAGGATCATGCCATGGAGGTGGTATGATAAGATCATGATATGAGGTGGATATGATAGGATCATAAAATGGGTTGGATATGGTAGGATTATGAGATGGTATAGGATCATTCAATAGAGTTGATGGAATAGGATTATGGCATGGAGTTGAGAGAGTTGGATCATGAGATGGTATGTGATGATGAGATGGAATGAGATCATGAGATGGAATGGGATCATAAGAAGGAATGGAATCATAAGAAAGAATGGGATCATAAGAATGAATGGGATCATGAGATGGAATGGGATAATGAGAGGGAATGGGATCATAAGAAGGAGTACTTTGATCTTGACATAAAGGAAGATCTATGATGTCATTCTTTGGATAAATGAGGTCAAGTGAGTGACATGATTGACTTTGTATAGGTGCTATGAAGGTGGAAAAAATGAAATGGATGAGGTGGATAAACATGGGATGGATGAGGTGGAAGTGAGTGGAACTAGAAGACTAGGACTAGAATTTTGTGAAATAGGATTTTTCATGGGTTCTTGTATTCCTTTGAGGGTGACTTTTGGTGGTCTTTGGAGGGTGACTTTTGGTTGTCTTTTGATGGTTTTATTTGGTGATATTTTGATGGAATTCGTTGAATTGATGATGGGATGACTAGGATGTGAAGTGCATGCGATATGGTTATGGATGGGTGTTGGTTGCACATGGAAGACATTTTGGTTTCCATTGTCAATGGAGGGAAAGGATGATATGGAGGGTGACCCAACCTGGTATAAGTTTCAATAGTGGCTTGGATGGTGTTTAGGATATCTTAGAATATAATTATGGGACACATGATCATGAATTTTATGTGATTGTTAAAATAGTTGGAAAGGATAAATTCAACAAGATCTTGAGGCATGAGATGGAAGATGGAGGATATGTTAGGATCATCTTGATCCATGGTTTGAGATAGGTTTATGGTTTTTATTGCTTGATTAATATTTAGATCTTGAATAAACATTCACACACACAAGACAAGATTTGATGCAAGATGTAATGAAAATTATTATGATAAAAAGACACTTCTAAGAATAAGAACAAACTAGAAATTATTCAAGTGGGTAGACTGGACAATGGTCTCAAACTAGTATACAAAAGGTTATAGGGATGTCCTCTATATAATTTGAAGGTACATGGGCCCCAACTCAGTGAATTTAAAAGGATAATGATGCCAAAAATCTGGGAGGAGAGGATAACCCACACTCCACCTTCACTTCCCAAATGTATAAAATTATTTGGGACTTAGCCAAGATTGATAAGGTTCACTTCCAAGAGGTGTGTATTTCATAAGAAGGAGTAATTTGATCTTGACATAAAGGGGATCTATGATTACATGCTTTGGATCAACAAGGTCATGTGAGTGAAACGGTTGAATTTGTATAGGTGATATGAAGGTGGAAAAATATGAAATGGATGAGGTGGATAAAAATGGGATAGATGAGGTGGAAGTGGGCGGAACTAGAAGACTAGGACTAAAATATTGTGAAATAGGATTTTGCATGGGTTATTGTATTCCTTTGAGGGTGAATTTTTGTGGTCCTTGGAGGGTGACTTTTTTTGGTCCTTGGAGGGTGAATTTTGGAGCTCCTTGGAGGGTGACTTTTGGTTGTATTTTGGTGGTGTTATTTGGTGATATTTTGATGGCCCTCTTTGACTTGACAATGGATTGACTAGGATGTGAAGTGCATGAGATATGGTTATAGATGGGTGTTGGTTGAACATGGAAGACATTTTGGTTTCCCTTGTCAATGAATGGAAAGGATGACATGGAGGGTGACTTGACTTCGGTATAAGATTCAATGGTGGCTTGGATGGTGTTTAGTATCTCCTGGAATCTACTTACAGGACACATGATCATGGATTTTATGTGTTTTTAAAAATAGTTGGCAAGGAGAAATTCAAAAAGATCTTGAGGTATGAGATGGAAGATGGAGGATATGTTAGGCTCATCTTGATCCATGGTTTTAGGTAGGTTTATGGTTTTTTCCTTGCTTGATTAAGATTTAGATCTTGAATACAAATTCACAAACACAAGACAATATTTTATGCAAGATGTAATGCAAATGATTATGATAAGAATACACTTCCAGGAACAAGAACAACCTAGCAATTATTCAAGTGGGTAGATTGGACAATAGTCTTAAACTAGGATGCACAAGGATCTAGGGATGTCCTCTATATACCTTGCAGGTATGTGAGGCCCAAATCCATGAATTTGAATGGAGAATAATTCCAAACAAATATGAGGAGAGAGTAACCCACAATCCACCTTCACTTTCCAAAGGTATAAAGTTCTTTGGGGCTTAGCGAAGATTGACAAGATTCACTTCCAAGAGGCATGTATTTCAATTCACCCCCTACTATTTATAATCCACTAGAACACTAGATTTGAAATCATCCCTAGAGTGATCACTTCTCTAGGTAGGCCCCCTAAAAAGGTTATACAAAAGTGATTCAAATAATGCTTTTGATCTCCAAGATCATATGATAATGTGAGGAGAGAGCATACACATGTACTTGATCACACAAACAATATTCATTAACCTTAGAAATTAAAATATGTGATATAAAAATGAGAGTTTTGAAGAGTGATTTTGGTTCCCAAGATCAATGGAAATGTGAGGGAAGATCATACACACCTCCAATCACAAAGAAGATCACCAAACAATGCAAACACTAGTTATTTTTAAGCCCAAATTGAAAGTATAATTTTGATAAGACACTTGTTATTTTTAGATCCAAATTTAAATGTGATGTTGTAAACAAGATTAAGATAAAGATATGATTTGAAAAGTGTGCACCTATATTTTCATTAGCTCCAAATTTCTATCCACTTGATCCAATTTTCCCTTTGAAGAGTTTATTTTTTTACACATTAATAAAACCAACAACAAAGAAAAACCCTAACAAGATAATTGATCACTAATATTAAAGGTTTAAATTAAAACCAAAAAAAAAGGAACTTAGATTTGATAATTACCATAAAACTCCTACAAAGATTAGAAAATCACTTATGATGCAACAAAATAGATGTATATGAAAATAATGCTCATCACTAGATTGTAATTCTATTTTTTTTACCTAGTCAACATAAATCTGATTTTTAGAAATGTTTTTGGCACCAAAAATTAAAATACAAAGAACAAACCCCTACTGAAATTTCAAGATCTTTCTAAAAATGCAATTTTTTTTGAAAAACTTGCTAATTTGCACCTAGAAATGCAGAATTATGGGAAAACCCTAATTAACAAAGATTTGATTTTTTATCACTATTTTCAGCTCAAAAATAATTTTGTAAAGAATAGACCCCCACTAAAATTTCAAGTTCTTTCTAAAAATATAAAGTTTTCCAAAAAAATTGCTTATTTGCATCTGAAAATGAAGATTTATGAAAAACCTTAAAATCATCATAAATCACCCAAAAATAATGATATAACCTTAATTTTTCTTCTGTAACCTCCTTGGATGATCCATAAATTTTTTATGGCTGTTTGAAAGATATGGTGAAATATTTGAAAAAATAGGGTTTTATCTAAAAAATGACAAAAAACCTACAACAAAAAGCTAAGAAAACATGCAAAAGGCAAGCTATATCAAGTGAAGTGGGTCCAACTCCAAAATTCCTCAAAATCTTGAGCCAAAACTTAGTTAGGGGGTTCACGCTAGGTTCACCAAAATGCATGATGCAAAAAATAGATAACAAAGAAAGCACTAGATCCAATCCACCTTCAACATCAAACCTCAATTGTGTCTAAGAGCTATAAGATAATGCATGCATGAAATGAAACAAAGTCACCTTGAACATGGAATCTTGATATGGTTGTTTCCCTTAGACTTTGTGTGCATAACATTGATATTGCCGTGATCTTGATCTTGATATGATATGGTATTAATCTTGATATGATATAAATGAATGTATTCTTAGATACAAAATGGTAGATATGTGATAGATAAGAGTGCTAGAATAAAATGGAAACATGCATGTGAGATAATGAGATGTGTTATTTAAATGGATTAGCTGAGGAATTTTTTTATATGCTTTGTTTGAAAGAAATCAAGGGTGGAGATAAAATTAGAAATTAATTTAATCAAGGGTGGAAGATTAATGAGAGAGAAAAAACATGGATCAAGGAGCTAAAATTTTATAAAGGTATTTAATTTTAGTAATTGACATTGAGGAAATAAATAAAATATTTATTTAAGAAGAATGGTGGGAAAATTAAAATAAATAAATATTTATTTAATTTAGGAGAGAGGAGTATTAGGTAATTAAATAATTGTGAAAATTAAATAATTGTGGGAGAGGAAAGGTAGAAATAATTAAATAATAATATTATTTAATTATTAGAAGAAAATGGGACCTATGAAAGGGGAATAATTAAATAATTAAATAATTTAATTTTGACAGGAAAATGGACATTGAAAGCGAAAATAATTAAATAAAAACTATTTAATTATTTAGAGGAAAATTAGATTAATTAAATAGTAAAATTATTTAATTAATAAGAAATAGAAGAAATATGCAAGTATGGATCTATATGAAAATGCATGGACAATTTTAGGTGTCTACACATGCATTAGTTGAATGTAAACATATGAAACAATAATAAAAACACATCCAAACACATAAGAACACTAGACTTATGTGGAGAACCTAAGAATGAAAAAACCACGATGAGGATTAGCTCACATATATATGAATTTTAACATTGAATACAATTAGGCTCACTACCAATGGTTCACCATCCAAAAAAAGAAGAAAGACTCACTACCAAGTGACTCATTTCTAAGAAGAAAGAAGATAGAGGAAGACTATTGAAAAGAGACTCCCTATCTCAAGGCAACAAGAGAAATCTACTGGTAAAAATTTATGCCATCCACAACCTTCAGCTCACTGCTTCTAATAACTTCAAGCACATTACAAATGTAGACCCTTTTGCTTATTGCATTGGAGTAATATACATTAATCTCACACTTAGATCACCAAAATTAATCAAATTCACATATTTTTCACACCTTTTATAGATCCACACTCATCTCCAACAATTTACCTTTCTTATATACCATCTACGACCTAAAAGATCTCAATTAGGGCAACCTTAATTAAATGTATCCACCTAAAACATGCAACACCAAAATAGGTCAGCACTAGACACATCCATGATGGAAAGAAGTGAAATAAGACCACACCAATGTTTAAATAGGACCCAAATACACATCACCACTCTACTCAACACATTCACAATCCATGAGGTACCTTTTCAAATACTGCTAGCATGCCAGGTCGGCCAAACCTGAACTAATACTACACACGACCACATATATGCTTCTTTAGGTCATGCAGAGCACAAAAAAACACTTCATAGAATCCACACATCTCAAAATATTCTAGCATCATCAAAATATTCTACAACTCTACCACAACCACTTGAAACTAAGAATACCGTTATTTAGTGCAACTAGACACACTACAACATAACACATTTCACTAACCAACCTTGTAGAATGCCTCAACACCTAAAACCTTAAGGGAAGGAAGGTAAAAAATATATAAGCACGTTCCCAAATCCATAAGACAAGGAACCTTACTATGGATAAATGTGAAGCAATCTCATTTCTTTTAGACAACTTTCTACATAGACAGACAAAATGTCAAACACAACTTTCATTGCAGAATGATCCAAAAACTAAAACTCTAGATATAGAACCTTTGAACACATTTTATCATCATACCCAAATTGCATAAGTATATCTTCAAAATGTAGAGCACAACAATGAACAAACCTCTATCACACTACTTACCCTTTTATTCAAATTTTCTCAATAGCACTTGGAAACCAAGTGAACTTACTACAAATACAACTCTTATCCATCAAGACATCAATGCCAACACTGATGATAAAACCACAAAATATTCTTATCAAACCACAATGCATCCATACTAGTACAAGCACTTGACAACACAAGCATCCTTCCAACAAATCCAACACATAATCTACATACGGTTGACATTAATAACTAACAACAACAACTGTTGAAATAAATGAAAAAACCAACAACATAGTTGCAACAATATCCCCCTTTTTCATTGATGAAAACACTAGCTCTCTAAAAAACCATCAACAAAAAGAAACCAACAAAAAATCTACAACAAGCAACACTCCCCCCAATTGGGTAAACTCTTCATACTCCCATTCTCTTGCTCCCTAAAAACTTTCCTCCCTATGGTATTTAGACCATATTCTCTTCTACACTATTCAACCAACTCTCTCCCAAGAAACTCTAGCTCTCTCTTGCAATACTCCTTTGAACTATGTTTTTTTAACCAATTCTCTCCCCCTTTCAAATCAATGGTAAAAGGCCATAAATTCATCCAACTCTCTTTCATGTATTAAACTCTCTTGCTCTCTCCCTTTGAAAATATTCAAAGGGAAATACCAAAACCTTTCACACATCATCTTCATATAATTTTTCTTTTTTATTTTCACTTTTGACATCTACATACACCACTTTGACACTACTTTCAACACCAACAAGAAACTATATTGCACTCACTTTTTTGCACTCCCCCCTTAGGGATACAAAGTATGCTCCATTTGACTACATCAACAACACTACTACATACTCCACCTGATAGGTAGCATTCAAAATCAATCTAGGACCAAGAATATATGTTGAAATGCTTCCTGAAAAGATACACACACTTATGCATCTAGTTGAATGAAGGAGGGGCAATAACCCCTAACTTTCGCTGGAGATACTCAAAAGTATCCTTTGGAAGAACCTTTGTAAAGATATCTGCAACTTGATCCTTTGTAGGAAAATAATCCAACTTCACCTTATTGTTTCCAAATTTCTCCCTTAAGAAGGTATACCAGATTGAGATATGTTTTGTTTGCTAGTCTTGGGACCAATTCCCAAGTCTGATTCTTCTCAATATGTTCCAATTCTTCTTTCATATCCTTGATCCAATTTTCATATTTGCATGACTCAGTTACTATTTTAGGTTCCACCTCTCAAAGTAAATAGAAATTTACTTGTTCCTCTACCATAGATTCTTTCTTCCTTGTCAATGCACATTTTCTCTTATCTCCAATCATTTGATCTTTAGAATGATTCTCCTGCACATACTTAAAAGTCTTAAGGATATTTTCTGGAGCTTCTTCCTCTTCAAATTTCATCTCCTTTTCTTTTTCTTCATCCTTTTCTTCTTCACTACAAGGGGACTCATCAAATTCATATCCTTCTATTAGTGTACTGAACTTTGTAGTGGTTCTTCATCCACATTAACACTTGCACTTTCAACAATATTCTATAGCCTCTTATTATAACACCAATAAGATTTTATTCTTATAGAATATCCAAGGAAGATTCCTTCATCAGATATTCCATCAAACTTTTCTAGGTTTTCTTCATCTCTTTTTTGATATAGAATTTTATTCCAAAAACTCTAAAATACTTTATAGTATGAGGTTTACCATACCATAAATCATAGGGAGTTTTTGAACTATTCACTCTTACTTGACCGAGCTATTAAGATGTAGACTGCAGTATGAAGTGGTTATCTCCAATAGACATCTAGTAGACTTTCTTCCTTCATCATTATCCTAATAGATTCTTGAAATGTTATATTCTTCCTCACCATAACTCCAATTTGCTGAGGATTCCTAGGAACTGACAAATGCCTCTTTATTCCATGATCTTCACAAAAACTATTAAAATATTTGGAGGTGAACTCACCACCTCTGTTAAACCTTAAGCACTTGATTTCCATATCCATTTCATTCTCAACCATAGAATTAAATTATTTGAGCTTATCTAGAGCTTCTAATTTTTCTTTAAGAAATTTCACCTAAGTCAATCTAGAATAATCATCAATCAATAGCATGAAATACTTGCAACTATATGAGCTTCTTATTCTGGTAGGTCCATATAGGTCTGTGTGCACCAAATCCAAAGGACCTATGGTAGAATATTCCTTAGTCTTGAACCTCTTGTTTTTTTTCTTTCCCACTTGAAATTATTTTTAGATTACATTGATAGGTTTTGTAATCTTTGGAATATCTCTCACAACATTAGTAGAACTAATCTTCACTAGGCTATCAAAATTGATGTGACCCATCCTCTATGCCATATCCGAATATCATTTATTTGAGGCATAAATAATTTTTCACCACTACCTTTGAGAGGATAAAAATTACCTTTTGTCCTTGTTCCAACAAAAACTAGAGTACTAGAGCTTCCTTTTTTGATTTCACAACCACCATACTAAAAGAAAAGATTATATCCTTTGCTACACATCTATCCTACACTTAGAAGATTATGTCAGACACCCTTGACATAAAGAACATCATTTGTATTATGCTTACCATCAAAACTAATTGAACCTTTTCCACAAATCTTAGCAGATGTATCATCACCAAACTTAACAAGACCACCATCATACCTTTGAAGTTTAACAAACTTACTCTTATAACCTATCATATGGTTTGAGTATCCACTATCACTGATCCAATATTCCTTTCTTCTCTTGCATGAAAAATAGTTAACATAGTTCCTTCAATGTTATAACCTATTACTAGAGAACTTTCCTTCACACATCTATCATGATTAGAAAAATTAGTTCCAAATTTTAGAGCCATGAAAAATCATTTATCATTGTCCTCATCAGGTTAGTCAGATTCTTTATCATCAGACACACCATTGTCTCTTTCAACATAATAACTCTTCTTAAAAAAATTTCCTTTATCATCCTTAGGTTTTTCATTTACAAATTTGACTGGACATTTAGAGGCATAATGACCTATCTTTCCACAATTGAAACACCTAAAGGGTAAATTACCTCTATATTTTCCAATGCCCTTTTTCAATCTCACAAATTTTCTTCCACCTCATCAAGATCATCTAAATCTAATTCATCTTTTTCTACTTTGCAGAATTTAAAGGAAATTTATTTACTTGTAGTATCTTGACCAAAATCTCATTTCAAAAGAAGTTAAAGAACCATACATCTGATCTCTAGAATAATTATCCAAGTTATGAGCTTCCTCAATATGAGAAACTTTAGAGCTATGAGACTTAGGAAGATTTATTAATACCTTTCTTCATAAATTGAATTTCCTCCAGGTTTCCACCAAGACCATTGATGGAATTGACCACTTCATCAAATATAAGCATGTAGGCAGTAATATATTCATATTCAAAAATCCTTGGGGTTTCAAATTTGGCTTTGTAGTTATACATCTTTGCTTGCTTGACTTTATCATCTCCTTCATAAATACTTTCTAACTTTATTTAGACATCTTTAGAAGATTTCATACTTATCACCTTTCCAAGTTCAGAATTAGAGAGGCCACTTAGTATATCATTCCTTTATTTACCATTATTTTTATATTACTTGATTTCATCATCACTTGTTAGACCAACAACAAGAATAGTGTATCCTTTTTCAATTGACTACCAAACACCAAATCCAAGAGAGACCAGAAAGGAATCCATCCTAACTTTCTAGTAGGCAGAGTTTGTTCCATTGAATATAGGAGCCTTAACACCTTTCTTTTGTGCCATTCATATCTACCTCAAGTGGTTAATCTTTCTCCAAGGACCTTGGATCTGATACCAATTATTAGATGCACATGAAAACTAAGGGTGGGTGAATTAGTTGTATACTTAAAAACATTTAATCCCTCAATATATTTTCAAACCCTTATAAACTATTAAACCCTTACTATGCATTATTTGAATGGAAACATATGAAACAATAAGGCAAGCACATCAAAAAACATAAGAAAAATAGATTTACATGGAAAAACAAGGAGGAAAAAACCACGGTGAGGATTAGCTCACATATATATGAATTGCAACATCAAATACAATTAGGCTCACTATGAAGGGCTCACTACCCAGAAAAAGAAGAAAGGCTCACTTCTAAGAAGAAAGAAGATATAATAAGACTATTATAGAGAGACTAACTATCTCAAGGCAATAGGAGAAATACACCACTGAAAATTTATTCATTTTCAACCTTTAGTTCACTTTCGAGTAACTTCAAACACATTGCAAATGTAGACCATTTTGATCACTGCATTGGAGTCATAGGCATTAATATCACACTCAAATCACCACTCTTAATCAAATTCACATATTTCACACACCTTCTATAGATTCACACTCATCTCCAACAATTTACCTTGCTTATATACCATCCATGACCTAAAAAATATTATTTAGCTCAACCTTATTGAAATGTATGCACCTAAAGTATGCAACACCAAAATAGGTCAGCACAAAACACATACACAATGGAAAGAAGTGAAAAATTACCATAAAAAGGGTTAAATAAGACTCAAATACACATCACCACACTACTCAACACATTCATAATACATGAGGTACCTCCACAAATAACACTAGCATGCCAGGTTGGCCAAACTTGAAATAACACTACAAGTGACCACATATACGCTTCTCAAACTCATGCAGACCATGCAAAAACACTTCATAGCATCCACACAACATATTAGAATATTCCAAAATCATTAGAATATTCTTAAACTCGGCCACAACCACCTAAAACTGAGAAAACACTGCCATAGAATACAACTCACTTGTCAACCTTGCCGAATGCCTCAACACCTAAAACCTCAAGGGGAGGAAGGCACTAATAGTATGCACATGTTCCCAAATCTGAAAGACAAGAAACCTTACTACGGAGAAATGTGAAGCAATCTCATTTCTTCATGACAACCTTCTATAAAGACAAACAAACTATCAAATACAACTTTCACTACAAAACGATCCAAAACTTGAAACTATGGAAATAAAACCTCTAAACACATATGATCATCATAACCAAACTACACAAGAATATCTTTAAAATGTGGAGAAAAACACTGAACACACCTCTATCACACTGCTTACCCTTTTATTCAATTTTTCTCAAAAGAACTTGGAAACCAAGTGAACTTACTATAACTGTAACTCTCATCCATCAAGACATATATGAAAAAACTGATGACAACACCACAATATCTTATCAAACCAAAAGACATCGATACTATTACAAGAACTTGACAACACAAGCATCCTTCCAACAACTCCAACACACAATTGCCATATAGTTGACATCAATGACCAACACCAACAACATACTTGCAACACTAATGTAGGAAAGATATGAGAAATTACAAGATATGAAACACATGTGTAAGTGTTGTATTACATATTTAGGCTTTTGGGGTTTACAAATTTATTGGGTTTATTGCAGATCCAGGGTTTAAGAAATTTGGGTCAAAAGGGTTTCTTGGATTGTGCTTTCATATGAGGTTTTTATATAGGAAGTTTTACAAATGACCTCTTGAGACAAGACAAACCTCACCATTGGATCCATGATGGACACTATGAGAAAATGCAACTTATTTTTCCTGATTACCCCCTCAGATGTATGCCCATCAAATTTGGAGAAAATTAAAAATAAAAATTTAAATCCTACATTGAATTTTTTATTGACTTTTTTTTTAATTAAAAAAAAGGTTGCGGTTTGTAGACCCCTTGTCCTCTTAGTTTGCTTCAACTAGAACTGATGCACTATACTATCCAATATTGCTGGTAGTGGTTACCATCCCACTGACATTAGTAGGTGGCTCTTGATCAATGACCTTTGGCCCCGGTTGCGAGCCTTGGTCTATTGGGTGAGTGTGGCCCATCCCTCGTAGGACCTAAATTTTTTAAAACTACCAAAATTAAAATAATTTTAATATATTTTAAAATATGCCTCCACCCCTTCACCATCACCATC
The DNA here is from genome assembly GCA_007115665.2 of Sequoiadendron giganteum. Taxonomy (NCBI): domain Eukaryota; kingdom Viridiplantae; phylum Streptophyta; class Pinopsida; order Cupressales; family Cupressaceae; genus Sequoiadendron; species Sequoiadendron giganteum. The sequence goes on from CM021106.1 coordinate 189,646,437, forward strand.
AGTGGGCTGGTGGTGGCTCAGCCCATGGGCCACCCACTGGCCACCCCATAAGCCAAATTGGGGAGCTTTTTTCAAATGGGCATAACTTTCACCTAGGATTTCACATTTTCAACTTCCAATAGTCAACCAAAAGATATCTTTGAGCACTACACACTAGTATATGTTTGGTTCCATAAATTTTTTGTTTTCATCAGGTTTTGGAGCCTATAAGTTATATGTTCTTGGTTTCATAGTTTTGGACTTAATTTTTGCATACACAAATAGATTTTTGATTTTGAATAGGTATTGGAGAGAATGTGCAATACAATACACAATAGATTAGGTATATTTTTAATTTGCGGTGCATATAGAGGATTGCAATTGTTTTATCACTTGTAGGTGTTTGATATTTGGGGCATGATTCTATGAGCATCCAAACAAGTGAAGAGGTGAAACCTTGAGGGAGTACATACTTTTTAGATGATATTTATGATGGTATATATAATTGTCATGTGTGGAGAATTGGAGTCTTGTGTGGGTGATAGTTGAGTGGTAAAAAATTGGTGATGATTATGGTGTTATGGATATGCAAGTACATTTGAGAATTAACATGACGTGATCATGTATGTGGTTGTTTGGAGGTGATATGGTTTGGTGTTAGGAGGTTTTTTTATTCTACTTGATGCTTGATTGGTTCCTTGACCATGGTTACTTTCTTGTGGAAATTTTTGGAAAATTAGATTTGTGGTTGATTTGGTGTTTGAGTCTTGTTGTCTACAAAATTTTCTTCTTTGATATCCCAGTTTGTAGGTTACTAATGTGATGATGATTTTTCATTCTTTAGTGTTTGAGATCTTTGAGTTGTGTAGGTTGTGTTTTAGTTACCCATTTTTGTAGTGGGATGACTCGAATGTGGATTGTCTATATCCATAAGATTGATTCAATTTTGATGTAGAATTTGTTAGTTGGCCTTGTCTATGGTCATTTGTGTATTGGTATGTTTTTAAAAATAAGAGGATAGATAATTAGACTACCAAGATTGTTAGTATTTGGGACTCGTAACATGTGGTTTTATCAAGATGTCATGATAGCTTGGTTATAGTTCATTGGTTACACATTTTAGTGGGATATTTTGATAGTGATGATTCAAAAGTGTAGGATTGATTTATGATGTTATAATGGTGGTTGTATCTTATTGTCTTAGATATCTTTGTTCTACTTGGTATTGTTGGCATTTCAGTTACATGTCTATGCACCCAAATGATCTTCATTTAGGATATGGCTGTCACGATGCCATATGTATCTTAGTAGTGATGCAGATTCATCATTGGTGATGAATGATATTTTTTAGTGTTTGTGAATGTCTTGGAAGAGCTCTTAGATCATGTTGTTGTAGAAGAATTATTTCACATTCATAGATTCACTATTAGGATATGGTTATCTTCATGGCATTGGAGATGTTGATTCTTAGTTTAGAGTGTGTTTGACATTATTTCATGGTGTAATCCTTATTCTAGATTAGATTTTTGTCATGATACATGTTCTCTTGAGACCAAGATGTATGTATTGGTGCATGTAATCTCCTAGGAGGATATGGTTGGATCATGATGTCACAATGGGTTCCTGATTTTGTGATTGGAGATTTGATATTGGTCTTGTTGGTTCTCTTAGTATTTGAGTATATTGTTCATTTTCTTGGGATATTCATGAGGGTGTTGAATTACATGTGGATATTAGCATGGATTGATAATTTTTAGGTGCATATGGATACTTGGAGACTTGGGTGAAGTCGAAGTTCTCTTGTGATTAGAGAAATTTTCTTGAGATGGTTACTCTTTAGAGGTTTCAGTAGGAAGATCGAGGAGCCTTCACTTGGATATGGACGTGAGTTCATGATGGACTTATAGAGGATATTGTTCTTGGAGTGATTCATGTTGGCTTAGTTATCTTGGAAGATAATTCTCATTCCCTACTCTTGGTCTACTCGATGGTTTATCATCTGAAAGGTACTTTCCCATTCTTGTTGTAGATGTGTTATGTTTCATGCTTTATTTTCTCATGGGAATAAGTATTGAGCCATGGTGACTACTTTTGGGAGACTCATTTTATGAATTTTTAGCATGATTTTTTATTGATTTATCTATCATAGATATGGACCTTGAGCTATGGATAGTTGGTTCTGGAGGATTCATTTTGAGGGATTTTTGGCATGGTTATCTCCTTGTGCATATGATTTTATTTATGTTAGCATCCATTGATGAGGAGTTTAGAATATGTTTTATAAATGATTTCAACAATTCTTCCTTCTAGGTTGGGAAATGCTACAATATGTCATATATGGAGATGTTTTCTTTTTTCTTTTTTAAATCATCCACAACACTATACTTTTCTTCATTCTAGTTTGGGGTTATGTAGGAGGTGAAGTTATTTGATCTAGTCTTCCACACAAAATGTTCTTTCAAAGTAGGAGAATTTTTGTCTGCATGAGGGTCTGGGGGAGTTGGATGTGAGCTTAATGGTATCCCATCAGTCAAAGGTTCTTTCCTACTCCTCAGATTATAGTGGCTCCTATTTTGTTGGAAGACAAATATGTCATGGAGTTTTTATTCATTTTCATTTTCAAATGGGAATGTGAACTCTTATTTTTGAGTAGAAGGCCATAAGTTAGTCTCATAAGAGGCTATCATCATAGAATTCATGCAACTAGTAAAATTTTGAGAACTATCTTGCATTAGTAAAGAAATCTTCTACATGTTTGAGAAATTGGTCTCACTATGATCATAAGTTTCATAAAACCTATAACCCATGTTATCTACATAATCCAAAAAATTAGCACCATCTAGTGGACTAGGAACACCTCCATTATTAGGCCGCGTGTTCCAAGTTTAGTTGCCTCTCAGGGGGTTAAATCCTCTATTTTGAAAACTTTGATGTTTGTGACTATTTTCTTGGTTGTGATTAAAACCTTGGCCAGTGTTCTAATTGTTCCCTTGATTATTACTAAAACCTTGGCCGTTGCTATGATTATGAGTATTCCCTATTTAGGGAGGATATTCTTTTAGATGTGTTAGTTCCTTTTTCATTTGGGAGAGCATCTTTTTCATCACTTCGACCTTAGAAGCTAACTAGGTATTCTGATTTTGGCTAGGTGATGCATGAATTGTTCCAAAAATGGTTTAGTTGGCTACCTTGTGCTATGTGTAATATTGGCTTCTTATCCATATCCTAGATAAGTAAGTGTGGGTGAGGTAAGGGTTTACTGGATAGGGGGTTGATATGATAAAAAAATTTGGGGTATATTGGCAACTCTTGAAATAGGGTTCATCAATGGTGTATGATTTGTTAAAGAAATATTTATAGAAGACATTTGATTGGCCATTCTTGGAGGACCAAGAGATGGAAAAGATCCATAAATGTTTGTTTCTTGCAGATCCATTAGCTGAGAGATAATGATCACTTCATTATAAATTTGGTCCAGCATATTCCTATAAGCTTGGGGCAACATTCTAAAAAATAAACTAGTGAAGTTGTCTATGGACCTAAGGTACGTTTGCACCACTATTAATTTAGGTATGTTATATGGGTCCTCCAACCTATTGTATATCCTATGAAACCTAGTGTAATATATTATAATATGTTCATTTGGTTCTTTTCTACAAGTAACAAATTGATGGTATAGAATGACAAGATCTGTATATACTTTAAACTAATTGAGAAACTTGTCCTCTAAATCGTGTCATGCGTGAATTCCTCCTCTGGGGAGGTTAAAGTACCAGTTGTAGGAAAATTCTCCCAGTGAATAGGGAAACAATCTGTAGACCATGTCATGATGAGAAATATATTCTCTATTACAAATTTCATTAAATGTTTTCATATGGTCTTATTTGTCCTACCATCACCATACACAAAATTAGGAAAAATGTTTTTAGTGTTCTTGGGAAAACCATGTAAAGCTCCTTGCATATCCAACAAAGAGATTTCATTTATAGTGAAATATGCCATCTAGACTGGCAGAGGGGTGGCAATGACAACAATGGTTATGATTCAAGGGGTATTCCTAGACTTATAAACGAGGTTGGTGAACTTGGGTTTAATGGTGAAACTATAGATCTGGAAGTTTCACCTCTGGATTTTTTGTTGTTACTCCTAGTTTTCCTATGTTGAACTAATTTTGTCAGATCCTATTTATTAGGAGAATAATGGACAATTATTCTCTATCTTTATGTGGAAAATGACCTAATTTTTTCTAGTTTTTCTGATGTAGGTCCTCCTTCTAGAGTCTATTCTATTGAGGGTGATTTTAGTCACACACAACATTCTAAGAAATAAGGGTTTATTGCCTCTCTTGAAAATTAGTGAGAACTACTCCAATTTTCCTTTTTGCCAGGTCTTGACTATGTGGATAAGACAATTGTAAGATCAATGTAGTTTCACGAGAGGATCTAAAATTTAGATAATTGGAAAATTATATGCAATTGTAAAAGATAATTTCAATAACTCAAAACAATAGATTTCATTTCAAAAAATAGCATATTGGAAATTAGTTTGTTGTTCTTTCAACATAATGTATGAACCATTTATAAAATAAAGTGCAAAATAATTAGGGTAATGAGCAATAATACAAATCTATCTTAATTGGACAACAACATCAAGCATTCAATCAATCACGTTTACAGGCCTGAACAAGATTTTTTGTAACAACCATTAATAGAAATATCATTCACACATTTATGATTAATGGAGTGAAATATTCAAAGGAAACACAAACTAATAATATTTTTGAATTTTATTCAAATAGAACACTATTAATCACACATAGATCTGGGAAAAAATCCTACTTAATTCCACAAATTAAAATTAGATCTCATCAATTTAGAAATATTAATTAAACATAATAATCATATCATCACCATGATGTTGAATCCAAATGCATGCAGCACAAGCATAATCCTTAGATAAATGAATCAACACTTTGAAACAAATTAAATAGGAAAAACTCCACACCAAGATTGTATTTGTTTGTAGTTGCAAAAATTACATAAGAAATCAAACCCTTCAAATGATCCAAAATTAAACATATATAAAAAGTCAAGTTACCATAATTGTGGATCTAAATAAAGAAAAATTGGAACCAACTCCAATGTTTGAGTCTTGAACTGAAATAGAATTGAAATTAAAAATTTAAATAAAATAAGACTGAACTGGGTGTTGTAGTTGCATCCAAGTCTTTTTGCTAATTCTAAGAAAGCATAAAATAATGGAAAATGTTATATTTAAAAGGTTGGATTCCTCCCAGTATAGTTCAATCATCAATTAGTAACTAAAGAAAAGTTGAATTGAGGTTAACTGAGAGTCTCCAAAATCCAACACACATCTCCTCCATGTATTGTGGTGCATGACTTTACAAAAATATTTCCTACTAGAAATTGCACCCAATTTAATGCCAACCATTCCCAAGGATCTCAAAAACACACCATCCTCAACATAATAAATAATTTGAAAAACATTGGTCTAGCTACAACAACACTTATCTTGTCTCTAGTTTACTTAGCAAAGTTATCTGACCATGTTGGTACTATCTCATTCATTCTTTGTATGGATGGTCTCCTATGAAACTGGATTTTGAATTTTTGATCAAAAGTGGCCCTTTCAATCTTCTGTTGTACTTTGGAAAAATATTCCAAATCCTCTTGAAGAGTTTGGAGTTTCACTTTCTTACTTATCATATTGCTTACACCTTCTTGGTTAACTTGTCCTTGCATTAAATTTTTTACCTCTTCAATCATTTTCTTAGGTTCTCTTACCAGTGAAGAATTTTCCCAAAATATGCATCCTAGATCTTCTATGGATTTTTGGATGTCACTCATTGCCTTCTCAACGCTTCTATCATTTTTCAAATTGTCTTTACAACTATTCAAAATCTCCACCCTAAATTCAACTATTCTTACCCAAATAGGAATCAACATTTGTTCTCCTTCCTTAATTATTGTGACCTTGAGCAATTCTTCCTCTTTAGTTTCATTAATTTGGTGTAGGATTGGAATGTATTATTCCCATATTAATAACTCTTCATCAATACTTAGAGTGAGTTGTCAACCATTGATATTCTCATCACTAATAACATAGTATGATTTGATAGGTTGTTTCAAAATGGTTTCTACCTACTCCGAAGTTTTCTTTCCATTGCTACATAGTTGGAATCCATCCATCAAAGTCTAAAGGCCTAATTTCACCTTTTAAGATAACTTGAAGAGTAGACTTCGGATATTTGTCATTTATTGGCACGATGAGATTACTTATACAAGAGTTAACTGCTAAAATTGAGCTTTAAGCTCATCTTTTGTGTTCTCATCCTTTTGCATCCTTATCAAAATAGTAGATACTGACATCTACAAAACTTTCTATTCACCCTCCGTAGTTTTCATCCCCAAATACACCTGATGGATTTGGTAATCAAAAGGTGTCATCTTAGATTCTATCTTGCTACCAGAGAGACTTCTATCTCAACTATTCTATTTCCTTACTCATCCATGAGGTGGAAGTAAGTGGCTCTAGAGTTTCTACATTTATCCTTTGCCTTTTCTTGATAGTCTGGTTCAACCACATTGGTATTGTAGCAAGGCTTTCTCTAGGATGAGTGAAAATATTCTTGCATCTTGAGAAGCACCAATATTTTTCTTTGACTCTTCTAGAATTTTCCTTATTCTTGAGCCCTTTCTTAGTGGATTTCTTTACCCTAAGGTCTCTCCTCAGCAACCTTTTCTTCTTGGTTGGCTTCCATTTCAACCTTTGGTTGTTTCAATACCCCCTCTTGATAAATTTTCTCATCTATGCGAGGTATTTATTTATTCACTTCTTCTTATAGCACTTCCTCTACATTAATATCAGGTTATACATTCCTAAAAATATCATCAAAATCCTTAAGCACTTCCTCTTCTCTAAGAGAATCCTTTTTAGCCTCTTCTTCCTCAACAATGGTTTCAGTAGGGATTCCTTCTCCAAGAGGTAATCCACTTGTAGGAAGGGGAGGAGTTAGAAATAGAGGTTGAGGTGGTGGTACAGGTACTCTTTTATTTGGTGATGAAGGAGGAGGGGTAGAGGAGTAAGCCTCTTCAGTTTCTTGTTGGGCTAATCTTTCCCCAGTTGCTACCTTTTTTCCCCTTTTTCTATAGATTTTTTCTCCTTTTGATTCCTCCTCTTCCTCGAAAGCAATGATAATTAGCCATATTTATTTCCTTTTCTTCCTTGCTTCTCTAGTAGGGTCACCCTTGTCTTTATTCTTGGCTGTATGGGTGATGGAGGAAGGTTTATTATGCTCTTTCTTTACAATTACCTTGGCTGAATTTTCCCCTTCCTTTTCCTCAATAACTTTTGGCTTCTTTGGAGGTTTGGCCATGGTAAAAGGAGTAGTCAACCAACATTGAGAGTGTGCCACCACCTATTGAGACCTATCTTTTATGTTGTCATTTTCCTTGACTGAACTATCTATATTGAAAATAACAACATCAACGATCCTTTGAGAAGCATAGGCTGGATCAAAAACCTTTCCATCTTCTACTTTTTATTTAGGAATCCTAGAATTTAAGTAGTTTATGATTAAAAATATTATCAACTGACAATAATATTTTAGTCTCGCTTTAAATGCTTCCAATTTTTTTTCCCAATGATCCTCCAATTTGGACTCATGGATGCAATATGCTCCCATCACCTTGTTGATATTCCCAATGGGGTCAAATCTTCCCCAAGCATCTTGGTACAAATCATAGCTATACTTAGACATTTCAATTTATGCATTCTTTGCATTTTCATATTAGCTTAAGAATACACTCCTATTTTAATTGGGAAACTATATCCATGCTTGTGTTTCCTTGCAATGGGTTTCTATACTTTAATGATCTACCTACAAACCTCCAACAGATGCAAATTGTTTGAAGGATACCTAGGGAGTTTATAGGGAATCTTATGGAATCCTACCAATCTGATGCGAGTAATTTTTTTCTACTAGATGAACTAGTACCCAATATAGCCTTGAGGGAGATCCTCCTAGAAAAGTCTCCTTCCAAGCCTCTAATTATCATGTAAATAAAATTTTCATTCACAATGCAAAAATGGTGGAAAGTTTCCTCCAACTCCAATTGGGGCTAATGTTGATAGATGATTTCACCCAACTCAATAGATCCCACCTTGAAGAGTCTTGGGAATGAGGCCTATGAAACCAATAGATACACAATGTATGATTCCATAAAGACCTTAGTGGATGAAAGGAAATTGCACATTTGTTCATGGATGTTGTCACCAATAAGGCACACCCAATCAATTTTATTCTTGTGAGAATAATTGATAATCCTGATGAATACCAACATCAAATGATAAAAATACTTTGCATTAGGCTATCCAAACACTCAGCTCAATAACACACTTAGGTCCTTGACATCTTCTCTATACTCACTTCGGTGTTGTATCCTTGCCAATTTGGATGCCACCTTTCTAGGTTTATCCAATAAGTTGTTGTTTATGTAGGTCAAGTTATCAACTAGAGAGGCATCAAAGTACTTTATGGCCTTTCGAATATCCATTGCTTCATACTCAAGGTGAAAAGGGATTCTGAAAACTCTATCTATCATCTCTAGAGTTAGGTCCAACAAAATCTCTCTATTTGACCCTTTGATTTTTTGGGTCTTGTGATTGTAGTTGTAATACCCCTCCATTTTGATTCTTGTTCAAATTGCTTTATGCTATGTTTGGTTGCAATTACTTTGATACTGGATACATTTTGTTATAATGTTTTGATTTTTACTATTGAGCGACAACATTATTATGGGATGTAGTTATCTAATTATTGTTTCACATGTATTATGGATTAATGATGTTGTAGAGTTAACATGAGATGTTATTATGAGATTATTGGAATTATGATGGAAGTGTTAGTTTCGATGAGTGTATTGGTGAAGAAGACGGTTTCGCATCACTCGCTTGCGAGCACCTTATGAATCCGTAATTCCTTCTTCACGGTGTGTATTATATGCTGGATATATTGTATGATGTTGTTTACTTGGTTGCAGGATTGCAGGTACATGACACGGACTCCACCTGGTTTCATAGGTTTGAGCGTTTCAATCCAATGGTTAAGTTGAACGGGAGATAGTAGCTAGGTAACATGTGTCAAATTTACACCCTACCCTTAGTGTGTCGTCAGTCGTGTGTGTCGAGCCATTGTCTATCTTGCTTTGATGTTATTTAATTCTGAAGAATTCTTGATTTGGAAATAGATATTTAGAATAATTGCATTTAAATCATGTTGATGGTTATTTAATTTAAATAATGCAATGTGGATAAAAGTTTATATTTAAATTAATTAATTATATTTAAATTATTTAATTAATTAAATTTAATCCAAGGGGTTGAGTTTAGTTATTAAATAATTAAATTAATTAATTAAACATGATGCAAGAGAATGAAAGGAAATAAAAGAATTAGAATTAATTTTGGAATTTAATTCCAACGTGTGAGAATTAAATTAGAAATTGTAATTAAATGTTTATTTGGGAAATTGGTTGCAACTTTGGAAATTAATTTATTATTTGAAATTTCATTTTAAATTGAAAGTGGGTTTTGAAAAGTGAAATTGAAATTGAAATTGAAATATCTAATTTGCATGTAATGTGAATTAGGGTTGAATTAGGTATTTTTGATTTATAAGAATATATGTTTTAATTTTAGGGCAGAAAGTTTTTAGAAAAATACATTTTTACAGCAAGGAAGAAATTTTGAAAAATTTGCACAAGGGTTTGAAGAAAGTTTGATTGTAGAATTGATTGAAGGAAATATTGTTTGCATTTGTTGGATTTTGGATTGGATTCATTGAAGGATTGAAGAAAATTCAGGAAATCTTTGGAGGAGGCTTGCATCAAAAATTCATCTCTTCCTATAGCTTCTTGTACTAGGTTTTCCTCTTTGTGTTTTATTGTTCTTGATTGTTTTCTTTAAAATAGTAATGATTAAAGATTTGTTTGTTAAATATGTTTTAGAAAACAAATTTGATATTAGAAGAAAATAATTAAATAAAGTTACAGCCTTTGCTTGTGAAAATTCTTGAGTGGAAATTGTGAAAACTTTAGTTGAATTTAAATTATTTGGAGAAATTGATTTTATTGTTATTGAAATCAAACATAGAGATTAAACAATGCATTTAGAATGTTTTTAGAAAATGAAACTTTCTGTTTATTATCAAAAAACGGATTTTAAAATCTGCAGTATAGTTATATTTTCATGGTAAAATGGTCTGATTGCATCGCCTATAACTTCACTTTTACAAACTGGGTTGTCAGGAAATTTAAACAGTTTTTACATTTTGGAATTTTCTTATCCCTGTCAAAAAATCGCAAATACCCAGATCGTAGTTTTTGAGTTATGCTTGAAACATGAGACTACTATTAAGTTATTTTCCCATGACTGCTTTGAAAATAAAATAATAATAAATTGATATTTATAAATATTAATATTTTATGTATTGTTATTATAATATTAAAATATTATTTAATAATATTTTATATTATAATTTATATTATTAAAGTATTATATTTATTTATATTATTTTTAAATAAAATTTGTATATTAGATTAGTGGAATTAAAATTATAAACATATGAGAAATTATTGTTATTTTAAAATGGCTTGTTAAAGTTTAATTGAAAGAGTTAAACATTTGATTTAAAGAATGAAATATATTATTGAATAGAGATTTAAAATTGGATTGATGAGGCAATCAATTATGTGATTTATTAATTTCTATTTAGATTAATTGAATCATTGTGATTGGATTATGAAAGAGATATGGATTTAGTATATTCAAAAGTAGTATCTTCCTCATGATTATCTTAAAGGATTTAATTCTCTGTATTTAGTAAAGGGAAGTAAGTTTAATTGTTTTTAGATTTCCTATAATGAAAATGGAAACAAGGGTTATGATTATTTTAGATGATCTAGTTATCGTGTCTTTGACTTTGTCAACACTACCTATTGAATGAGTATGGATTTAGGAAATCCAAATATTAGATTTGATTGATGACTTGAATGTTTTGTTGCTATGTCATCAAGTTGCATTGTTGGTTTTGGTATTTAGTGTTAGTCCTAAATTATAAGTCTTCTAGAAGAACTTAGAGGATAAGAGTTGTTGAATCTTTGTGCCATCCAGTTGTTTTCCCTTGGGTAGTGCATGGCATCTTTTTCAGTTTTACCCGATTTTCACGAACGGGAATGTTTGCACCTCCTTGGTTTAAGAGCGGATTATGGGATCCGTGTCTCCTTGTGTTTGGAGTGAGATTTTTTGTACCTCCTGTGAAAGAAGTGGACTATGTGTTGTTGCCTCCAAGATGTTTGGAGTGAGATATTTTGTACCTCCTGTGAAAGGAGTGGACTATGTGTTGTTTCCTCCAAGATGTTTGGAGTGAGTTTCTATTATTTGTATCCTCCTTGTGTTGGAGTGGATTATGATGCCTATTTGGTATGCACTTGTGGTTCCCTTGGTGGATTATTTGGGTGTGTGTTGTTGAATAGAAGAGTGGCTTCTGTTAGGCGCTAGAGCCCAAAGAGGTAAACTGGATAACCTTCAGGAGTGATTTAAAAAAGTGATAATTAAAATAATGTACTTAGAAGATTAGGATTAACTTCACATTAATCAAGATAATTTAATCCTCACTCATAGACACAAGGGCTTGTTTAGACTTGGGATGAGTGAGAAGGCCTGAAATGGCAAGATCAACTATCTTGTTCTTGCGAGAGGTAGTTGATTCCGCATGAGTGAGTATGAGTGCCGAGATTCGGTTGAGGCCACCAGGATTACTTGTGCCGGAGCCTATGAAGAATGCCCAGAGGAGATCTTATGACAAACCTTGCGATGACACTCTATCTATGACAACTGTTGTTAATTATTTTATGTGTATGGTTATTTGAACATACTTGATCTACTCTATGTCTGGAAGCAATGTGACCTATGTCAGTGATGTTGGAGTTGTACTTGTATTGTACTTGATTTGTACATGTATTGTATTTGATTTGTACTTGTATTGTACTTGAGTTGTACTTGATTCGTACTTGTATGGTGAATGAGTTGTACTTGTTAATTCATTTGGTTGCTTATAACAGTATGAGTCAGTATGAGTTTGCCTTTGGTTAGAGGTAGTAGAATCTTTGTCCATATTACTTTGTTACTATCTCCTAGCATGGGGGGTGGGCCTTCGAGTACCACATTGGTAGGGTGGAACATGCACCAAAACCATTGGGTCCCCATCGATCTTCAGTACTTGGTGGCGAGATATCCTGATGGACAGCTCGCGGTTCTTGTTGTAATTTCTTGCATTGTAATATTTTAACTTGTATAAGTTATTTTATCCCTCTTATGTTTATGAGGTGAAATTTTGTAATTGTAATCTTTTGTACTATTGCCTCATTCTGGGAATGAGTGATGTAACTTTTGGATTAAGATAATGTTTATGAGATTGTATCTTGGTTGATTATCTTATTATGTTATGTGGTATTCTTATGATGTATGATGTTTATTTCATAAAGTTCATAAGGCTATGGTTATATGTAATATGTATGTGTGGGTTTAAGTAATCCTAACCTTGTAACCTTAGAGGTTGTTGTTAACTAGTAAGTGAATGTGTATGTTAAATGCACTTTATAAAAAAAAAATTAGTTCGCTTAAGACATTAATTACAACTTCCTTTAGGGTTACTTGGCGGGGCATTATAGTAGTGCTGAGCACATGTTAATAATATTTATAGAGATTGTACTATAATCAAGAAAGAAGCAATATCCACCAATCTAGAATTAGCAAGAGCCCTTGTCATTAAGGTCCTGATACTAGTATTATTGATCCTTCTTTTGAACTCATCCATATTGACATGTCCCAAGTTTGTGTCACTAATCTCGTTATAAGGAGAAAACATTTTGGAAGATGAATGGAAACCCTTGAATTGCTACATCATTTCCTTTGGATATTTTGGAGGCATATATCCTACAAATACTAATCTGTTGTATTAAAATTTTCATATATTAAGAAGAGAAAACCTACAAAAACAAGTCATGTTGGACCATGCCAACTTTTATTTTAAGGTTATAACTTGTCCAGAAGGAGTTACACAAAAGTTTCAAGGATCGGCCTTTAGGATTACCCCTTATTCTTTATCACCAACATCTACACTTAAACATAAGATTATTTTAATATTATCACTTTTGGGTATTGGGGATTGAGAATTCCCCATACTCATTACTCATAAAATGAGTTTCCTTTATTTAGTTTCAAGATTCTTAGGCATCAGACATAAAATATATGCTTTACCCTTTGCTTATCCATAAATTCCCTTGGAGGATATGACTTATTGCAAAATCAGGTATCAGAGATCAAGGATCCCCTTTACCCTTTAGCATTGGTATTGATTAGGTGGTATCTTTGACTTGCAAAGTTTGAAAAGACTTTGGGAATCAAAGTTCAAAATTTTTCTTTAATCCTTTCCATCAAACTCATGACTATTAAAAAACCTCATTTTTTGTTTTGAACATGAAATATGCATCTATCATATAATAGAAAAAATAAAAAAAATTCATTCTTAGGCACTGAGAGTCAGGAATTCATCATACCTTCTACCTATATAAGACAACATGTAAATGGAATCCTTGATATCCAAAATCCGAAAAGACATTTAGAGATCACAATTTTTTACTAAGTGTTTACTCGCATTGTCAGGCATCGAGAATCGAGGATACCCCTTTACCTTTGCATCTCTATAAGAAATGGGTTAGAGGCATTGCTGATACCCAAAGCCTGAAATTATCTAAGGAACAAAGTCGTAGGTTAGTGGTTGGGGTTTCCCCCTACCCTTTGTGAATGTTCAAAGGTATACATTAAAGGAAACTCACAAAGTCCGAAACTTAAAGTATGTTGAGTCTTGGGGTATTAAGGCATGAATTTAAGTCAAAACCTAAGGAAGTTGAAAGTCTAACATTCTAAAGAAAATTTTGAAAATCTTATATGCCTATAGTCAAATGTATAGGGTTTTGTTAGACATCAGGGATCAAGCATACTCTTTACCGCTTCCACCTCTATAAGAAATTCGGTAAGAAGTATCCTCGATGCCTAAAGTCCGAAAAAATGTTTACCATTTCTTCTAAGGGAAGATCAAGGTTGGTGGTTAGTGTTTCTCCTTGCCATATGCAAAATATTTAAGGTTTGAAGCAAGAAACAACTGTGATGCCCAACACCTAAAGGTTATTAATCTTAACTCATCCAAATTTCAAACAAGGAAGAACCCTCAGGGAACCTTGAGGTCCGATGCCTGATGATGAAATCATAAACATCATCAATCAATTTGTCAAAAATAAAGTTGATTTCGTAAGGTAAAAAGAGCCAAAAATGACAAGAACAAAAATAAAACAAACAAACAAAAAAAATGCAATGAAGACCACAAACATTAGAATGCCAAAACCAGACCAAGAAAGGAAAAACAAAACTAGATCAAAAACACAAACAAATGAAGGACATAAAAAAAATCAACAAGAACCCAAACCCTATGTCGCAAACCCACACTTTTCTAAATAAAAAAGTGAAGAAATTTGTAGATTAAGGCCATGGAAGTGAACCGACTTGGAACAATGTGAGAGAGTGGGGGGAACAAGGTGAAAACCAATGAAGCTGAGGTGACACAAGCAATGATTAACGAGGAGGATGGAAACACACACTAGCAAGTGATCGACACAACAAAACTTGGAACCTCAATACCAAATCACAAATTAACCAATGATTTTAATAACAAATACTTAAACACAAGAGAGTTGTAGAGCTCAAGTGAGCATAATTGTAATGAAAAGTTACTTTGTGCAATGAGGAAAATCTTAACTTAACACCCATATGTCACCATATTGATGGATCATTAAATGCAGAGGAATGGAATTTACTTCAAGTGGCACAGTGTTAAATCTACCAGCGCTCATTTAATTTTAAATAATATGGCATTAAATTCAAAGCAGCCTGGAGATTGGGTGATAGGATATGACGTGCCATGCACACGAAACATGAAACCATCACCATTCATCGCCAATCGAGCATCCATGGGAAGAAAAAAACCCAATGATTACATCACGAACATCATTGAGGCAAACAAGTGAGGATAGAGGTTAGAGGTCGGCCCTAACAAGGAAGGGATACCTTTCCTTGGAAGATAGACATCCGAACTTTGAAAGACAACAAAAACAAAAGGAAAAAGTAACAAGGGAAAGAGGAAAATGAAAGAAAGAAAACACAAGGGGAAATGAGGAAAAGAAAAAATAGAAAAATGGAGGGGCCCCTCATTTTTTTGAAAGAAAAAAGGGGCATGAGTGCGAAGGCATAATGGGAGGTAAATCTAAGTAATTGATGTTGAGGCCTAAGTGACTTCATTGTACATCTACTATGTAAAATATAATAGAATTTTATCATTATTAGCAATAATAAAAATATATGGAGCTAAAAAAATAGTTTAATTAATAGAAACCAAATTAAATAGCTCACACAAAACCATAGAAAAAGCACTCTTCACAGGAAAATTAATTCTTACAACAAATATTGCTACTCAGGTTTGCAAATTGTAATTGACAATCTCAAATTTAAAAAAACTTTGCAAATTGAATTATATTAGTCCGAAAAAGACAATGGGGCTGGAAAAGTACCTTAGAAGAATTCTAAAAATCACAACAAAATGATTTGCAATAGTAAATCAAAATTTTGCAACAAAGTTTTCTCCAACTCCCGCAACAACAAATCTCTCAAAACAACCTCACAACTCAAATCTACAACTACTGGTGATGCTCATGGATCTGCAACCAATATCCAATCTGCAACAAAACCATGAAATTCCCTTCTTGAAGGTATGCCACACCTCCTTGTTTCTCCTCCTATAATCTTGAAAAAACTTCTCTTCAAAATGAATTAATTTTTCTTTTACCAAACTGCCATCTACATGAAATGAATTGTGAGTTCATTTGGTTGAATTTCCTCTCATTCCAAACCCACTCCCAAAAAATCAATGCCCACCTATTGGTATCTCCAATTAAATTAAATTGCATCAATAAAATTGAATAATATAATCTTTTCAAACTTCAAGACTCGTTGTGTATGGATAGCAGTGCTTTTATGGCTTTCTTGCTTTCATGAATGAAAGCAAAAATTAGTTTTTCCAAACCTGGGTATCCACCTTCAAGTTCCCTAATTATAAGGAGTCTTGGAATTTAAAAATTGGAGTAAAAAATCAGATTGGAGGTCACCCATAAATCCATGCCTCCATTTTCTTTTTCAGGATTTTTGCTTTCAAAGCATATCCTCCACTATATCCTCTTATCCTATTTTCTTCAAATTTAATCCAAATTGCAAATTCAAATTTTCAACATGACATAACATCCAAAAGCACATCAAAATATGAATTTAATAAGACAAAACATGAAATTCAATTCACATCAAAAATTGTAACTAAAATTAAATATCTTTTTGTTGACACAAGATAGCCACTATGCCATGGATGCTCCTGCATCAGACACCCATGGTAAAAAAAATGTTTCATGAGTGTGAATCATAAATATTTGTAGATTTGATGCTCATTTTGAACCATCATGCTGCCTTATTCTCCTGAACCTTATTTCTCACATGTCCCTGCAACTTGATGTCTCTTCCTTCTTTCATTCTTCCCCTCTTTCTCCCTTTTTTCATATAATTCATCTCCCACCAACTTACACTATGAAAATATGAAAATTCATAAACATATATTTCTTCTTCCGAAAAATAATAAAACTCATTCATTACCTCTTTCTTCATTATTTCTGCAACCATTTGTTCATCATCACCCTTGGTTACAACATTGTGTTCCTTTTTCTCCATGCCTTCTAAAAGACAAATTTTTAGCTACAATTACTTTCTCCTCTGCATTCACATGAATGTTATAAATGTAATAAAAAGGTTCATCCTTTCCTTGCTACAAAAAAATTCCAGTCATACTAATATCCTTATCATATAAGAAATCATCAACTGATGCAAAGGGAAGATCACCAAACAACTCGACATTTTCCTCTTCACCTTCTTCCTTACTTTCAACTACAATACCTTCATCTAAAAATGTACTCTTCACTGCAATATACTATTTTACATAAATCTTATCAGACTCAATTAAATCAGATTCAACTACATTCTCAAAAAAATCATATTTTACCTCCACTTTCTCCATTGAACCCTTCACTTTACCTTTCTTGAGTGCAATCCATACTACTGCAACTTGCATCAACAAATCAAAATCTTCATCCTCATCCTCTTCTACTAATTTTTTAACTCCATTAACCAAAACATTTCCACTTCTATTACATACCTTTCCTTCTTCCTTACTCAAGGGCATCAACTTGTGTTTGATTCCATCCTTCATCAGGGAGTATGTATTGGCATACCCATCATGCACTGCACACTTGCCAAACTACCAAGGCCTTCCCAACAACAAGTCAAAAACATTCATAGACATTATATCACATAAAAATTCATCATGATAATCACCTATCTTAAATTTTACTAGACATTGTTAATTTACCATAAATTTACGATCATCTTGCAACCAAGCAACCTTGTATGGATGCAAGTGCCTTCTTATTTCCAAATGCAACTTACTTAACATTTCTTTAGAAACAATATTGTCAATACTACCACCACCAATAATAAAATTATAAACTTTACCTTCACACTTACATCTTATCTTCGACAATCTCTTCCTTTGATCTGGTTCTTTTCCTTCATTCATCAAGACTCTTCTTGAAACAAGCACTTCTCCATCCTCAACCTCTTCTGAGTATGAAGACTTAGTATCTTCTCCATTTATGTTTGCTTCTCTATTCTAATTTTTAGTCCTTCTTCTTGGTCTTTCCTGTTCATGAGGACATTCATATGCTCTATTACCTTCTTCTCCACACTTGAAACAAGTCCCTTTGAAGATTCCTCTTTTTAAAATTCTACCTGATCTTCCTCTACCTCTCTAATTTTGATCTCTTGACCCATAAGAGTATTAATTCCTAAATTTTTTGCTGCTTCCTTAGTCTTCATTTTTATAATTTCTATCCTCATTTTTCTGCCCATTTTTTTACTCCTTTCTCCTTGCTTATTATCAAATTTTCTATTCATTCTTTCTTCTATCTTCAATGCTATTCGATAAGTATCTTCCATTGTCACAACTTTGAAAAGTGCCATCTCTTCTTGAATCCTTGATGTCAACCCATTTATGTATCTTGCAACCTTTTCCTTGGTTGCATCTGAATTTCTAGTCCTTATAAGAATTCTATGGAATTATTTAATGTATTCTTTAACAGTCCCACTTCCTTGCTTCAAACCTTGCATCCTCTTGAGCAAGTCTAATTCATAGTCTACAAGAATAAATTGTCTTTTCAATCTCTCCACCATTTTATCTCATTTGGTAATTCTATCTTTTCCTCTTCTTCCCCTTTCTAATTGGACCTCTCTCCACCATATTGAGGCATTTCCTTTCAACCTTGTCTTGGAAAATTTCACTTTATGAGGATCTTCTATCTCTTCAAATTTGAAACTTTTGTTTCATTAAGCCAATCTACCAGTATCTCTAGACTCAAAATTCCATTAAATGTAGGCACATCCATCCTAGGCATTTTTCCTATCTTTGATAATGCAATTACTAAAGGATCACGAGAAACTTATGCTTCTCTTGCACTTCCTTGGCTCCAAGCTTGGCTTCCGACTTGACTAGCATTCTCTGTGCTTTCATCTTCATCATTTCTTGGGTCTCTCATTCTTGTAAATCCTCTCTTTATATCATATTGTAAAGTCTCAACTTGCCCTCTCAAGGCTCTAAAATCAACATCTCTAACAAAATTATCTTCTCTTCCTCTTCTTCTACCCCTACCATGTGGGGATCCTCTGGCAAACATCTTTGCAACACAACTCACAAGTATTGGTGTAAACTATCTCTCTTTGAAGGTTTGTTTACACACTTGGGATCAATTTTCTCTGATACCACTAATGTATGGAGCTAAATAAAATAGTTTAATTAATGGAAACTAAATTAAATAACTCACACAAAACCAAAGAAAAATAATTCTTCACAAGAAAATAATTTTTTGCAACAAATATTGCTACTCAGGATTGCAACTTGCAATCGACAATCTCAAATTTAAGAAAACTTTGCAAATTGAATTACATCAGTCCAAAAAAGACAATGGAGCTGCAACAAGCCCTTATAAGAATTTTGGAAATAACAACAAAATGATTTGCAACAACAAATCAAAACTTTGCGACAAATTTTTTTCTAGCTCATGCAACAACAAATCTCTCAAAACAATCTCACAACTGAAATTTGCGACTATTGGTGATGCTCATGGCTATACAACCAATCTCAAACTAAAACAACACCATGAAATTCCCTTCTTGGAGGTATGCCATGCTTCCTTGTTTCTCCTCCTGTAATATGGAAATTTTTTTCCTCAAAATGAACTAATTTTTCTTTTACCAAATTGTCATCTACATGAAATGAACTGTGAGTTCATTTGGTTGAATTTCCTCTCATTCCAAACCCGCTCCTAGAGAATCAACACCCACCTCTTTGAATCTCTAATTAAATTAAATTGTATCTATAAAATTGAATAAAATAATCTTTTCAAACTTCAAGACCTATGGGGCAGTGTGCCTAGCTCGACTGGCTAAAGCATCTTGTTGTAGGAAAGAGGTCACGAGGTCTAGTCTCCCCACCATCCCTATGGTATCGGAGGGTGTGTCGCACCAATGCCAGTGATCACACAATTTTTTTTTACCAGGCGCACTATAGTTTATAGGGGGACGAATACCCAACTGATTCTTGCAGTCTAAAAAAAAACCACTTCAAGACCTGTTGTGTATGGATGGAAGGGCTTTTATGGCTTTCTTGATTTCATGAATGAAAGAAAAAATTAGTTTTTCCAAACCTGGGCATCCACCTTCAGGTTCCCTATTTTTTAGGAGTCTTGGGATTTAAAAATTGAAGTTACAAATCAAATTGGAGGTCACCCAGAAACCGATGCCTCCATTTTCTTTTTCTGGCTTTTTGCTTTCAAAGCATATCCTCCACTATCTCCTCTTATCCCATTTTCTTCAAATTTATTCCAAATTGCAAATTCAAATTTTCAACATGACATAACATCCAAATGCACATAAAAATATGAATTTCACAAGACAAAACATGAAATTCAATTCAACCAAAAATTGCAACTAAAATTAAATATCTTTTTGTTGACACAGGATAGCCACTAGGCCATGAATGCTCTTGCATCAAATGACCATGTGCAATAGTAATTTTTGGGTATATCAATCAATATATATACACACTTGGTCACCTAATATCATCTAACACTAGATTTAATGCTCAAATAATTATCACCAAGCACACCCTATTGTATTTAGGAAAAAAAAATACCACTAAAGTATCCCTAAAATAAGCATTAACAACTCCTATAGAATTTCTAATACAAATCAAAATATGTAATATTATTGTAGTTTTATCAATAGAGTACTATGGTCTATGAATCCTCTAAAATTAATTTCAATATAATAATTTCCCTATTTGCATGTCCAAAAAGGTTAGCCATGTTCATTACACAAAATAAACAAATTTATGTACACACAAATATATGTAACATTTTAATACTTGAGTACAAATTATAATTTTCTTTTTTCATGCATATAAGTAATGATTCCAATCATCCAAAAAATTGTCCCAAAACATTATTTAATCAATTTTAAAAAAATTACCATAAATTTACAACCAAAATGTGATGTAGATTTTAAATATTTAATGCTTCCAACATATGTAAACAATTAAATATTTAAACCTTTCTAGGTAAGGAATTTAAGGAAGATGTAAATTATCAAGTCTATTGTGTGTATTCACCTAGACTATATTCTTTTTCTTAGCAAATAAACTCTAGTTATAGATTTTATATTAATAAAATGAAACTAAAAATTTAGAAATGATATCAATAATTTTGAAATATAATAACAGAGGTAGAAAAGACATTCCTAATTCATCGTATTTGAAGTTGCAAAAGATAATTATTGGATCTATAAAATCAAAGCTTGGACATAAACCATAGTAGAGACCACCATATAAACATCACGACTTTACCAATGTGGTAGCAACCTAGTACACCTAATCTAAATATAGTGTGTAGAAATGTAAGAGTGATTTTAAAAAAACATTATAGATATTTGTGGTGGGCAAAAAAGTAAATGTAATGAAGAGGATATGATCATGGTAACAACTATATTGGAGTATAATGACCCCAAATCTTACATTTATATTTTCATAGTTTATGCTTATCCTCCTATGAATGTTCACTATGCTTGTAGATCTTTTTGATATGATACATGCCTATAGATAAAAGGAAAAATATATTATAGATTGGACATGTAAAATTATTTGGGCTAATTAGGAGTGTGCCTAAATCTATCCCTTATTTAGTATTTTGTAACATCCATTTGATATTTGTAGGAAGATCAAATTTATTACCTCATGAAAGATCTTGGACGCAAACTTCCAAAAATATTTATTTAGAATATAAATTGTTAAGTTGATACAATTTGAAAGCATATGAAAATTGTTGAGTATTTTAAAGAAACCTACCCTTGCCAAAGACCACAAGAACTTAACCTAAAAAGTGGTCACTATGATCAATAATTCTAAGGTTCTATTCATATTGTGAGAGACTCTCCACAATGGAAGCAAATCAAGCGAGGTTGTTTAATAAGGCACAATAGGCTACTGATAAAGAAAGATTGACTTGCTAGTGTGCCATTGGATAAGGTAATTTAATATATATTGTAGACTTTTTAGACCTTACATCTTAACACTACTAATTGTCTTTGTGAGACTACGTGTTCTCTATCTATCTACTCTCTTCCCACATTACAATACATTTTTTTCATTGACCAAATTTTTTAAAGTAACACCACTAGTCATACCACAATTAATATGAAATAATCAATATAAAATATTTTGCTCTTGTTTACTAAGGTCACCCAATTGAATTAGAAGTCAACAAATAAATAAATTATTAAAGATAATTTTCATAAATCTATCATCACATGGGAAAATTGTGACCCGAATTTAAAAAGAGAACATGTTTTGTCGTTGTAATTTTGTGGGTTGTTAGTTTTGCTGTCTTGAAAGTGTTTATTAAAATTATTTGAGGTAATATTTTATTAAATAAATGGGAAATTTAATGGTTATAAGAATTAATATTTAATAAATAGATATTATGTAAGTGAAATTTTATATTAGTATAAGTATTGTAAATATGTTCATTTAAAAGATTTTAAGAGAATAATTTTAAAGTATTTATATTAAATTTATTATAAGAGAAATATTGTATTTTTAAATAAATATGTTCAAAATATTTATACTAATTTAGAATTACATATTATTATATATTATTTCATTATTTAGAATTATTATAAATTGAAATTTATATAATTATATCATTTTATAAAATTAATTTAGATTAGTATAATTTTCTTTTTCTTAACCATCTTTATATAAATATTATTTTTACTTAGATTCATAAATAAACAAGTAAAAAAATAAAAAAGACATATTATTTTAAGTTTAATTTTTATTTAAGAATTATTTATTTTATATATTACTTAGTTATTGTAATTTTTTTAATCTTTAAATATAAAAATCATGCATAAATTTTTAAAATTTAAATAAAAATAAAACAAGTTAGTTAATTTTTTTTATTAAATAGATGCAAATAGATGAATAAGAAAAATATAAACATTGTTTATTTTAACGTTGATGAAAAAGCTCGCACACAACCCAAAAGCAACAAATTGATAACATTACTCATTTTAACATTTATTTAAAAAAAATATTTATTTTAGATATTTTTAATTGAACAGTTATTCTATTATTTAATATTTTTTCAATGAAAATAAATTATTTATTTTAAATTTTATCTAGTATTATTTTATTTTCAATATTAATGCAATCAATTATACAAATCATGTCTAAGTTTAATTTTTTTTTTTTTTTTTAATTCAAATTTCAATAATTTGACAAATAGGTATAAAATTTTAAGTTAAGGGGTTTCGTTAACACATCCATGCTGTTACAATAAATTAATGAAGTTCATATTTAAAAATTATACAAAACAAATTAGACCATAAAGAATAACATATAACAAACAAAAAAATTGCTAAACTAAAATACTAAATTACAAGTGATAAAGGTATAATTATATGTGAAATGATTAAGATGATTTAATGGAGGAATATCAAATAATTTCATTTTTAAATTACACAATTTCTTAATTTAAAAACTTGTGTGTTTCTAGGGAAAATATCATTTCTCTACTATTATTCTATAAGTGTAGACACCTAGATTAGCTAACATCACATTTCATCACACATTCATTCTATTTTTCTAGTTAATCAAATAAATTATATTTAATTAATTAATTAATCTTTTTCCTCATCTAACCAAATTAATTAACTCTTATTTGATTGATTTATATTTCCCATCACCTTTATCCAATAAATAATTCAATAAATATATTATTATTTAATTTATTTTGAGAGTTATGTATGAAGTTAACTAAGACCAATTTATTTTGAGAGTTACATGACTAACTAAGACCCTTTCTAGATTCATTGAATCTAGACACCTACCAAAAGTCAAACTAAATTTTTAACTCAACCATCCATTTCATACATCTAATTCTAGTCCTTCACATAAATATGTTTCTCTAATCAAATCCTAAACCTAGTCATTATCCCTCATGTGACACTTGTCACATGACTACAAATTTAATCCAAAACCCTAATCCTCAGTAATCCTAGCCATCCATCATCAATCTATCTGAGCCCTTGATTCTCTTCTTGAAAATTTTATAAATAGACCATTCATTTGGAAGAAAAAAGCCTTATTCTAGGGAATCCATGCTACTATTTTTCTATCACAATATCTCTTCCATATGAAGGTTATACTAATTTTGATATAGAGAAATTCCCATCTTATCATAATCTAGAGAAAATCAATTAGAGATAGGGTGCACTTTATTTTAGCTCAATAAAGGAGAATGAAGGTGATTTGAGGTATAAATTTGGTGTTTATTTACATTATCTTATGTTATTGTGCTTCAATCATTTTTATACTCTTCATTTTGGCATGCCTGGTGGGACCCATGTCCCTATTTTGACCTCTTTTATGATTTTATTTTTACTATGAGTTGTAGGTTTTGATTTAGTTCTTCAGATTATGTTTCAATACTTTTGATTTACAAGAAGGTTCATACCACTCACAGAGTGGCACCTACACTTCACATAAAACCACCTACACTTCATAGAAAAGTTCCTATGTTTCACAAAAATATGCCTATTCTTTTATTGTGTACATAGTGTCGGTGCTTTCATTAACTTTTGATGTTGTTGGGATTGTTCTTTTGGGCCCCCTAACATTCTATCTTGTAGGTCATCTAATTTTTTATGACAGGTCTTAGGGTTTTTCCCTTAGGGGTTTTAAGGTTTTGAGCATATTAGCATTTCTTTCCTAGGCTTTCATTTTTATAATTTGGTGTTTGAAGGTTACGAGAAAATTTCCTATTTTTTTTATAGCTTATGATTGCAAGTTTCTCTATTTTTTCCTTTTAATTGTTGTCTAAGTTTGGCCTTTTGTAGGTTTCTCTTTGTTTCACAAAACCACACTTTCATTTCATAGGACCATTCTTTGGTTTCAACAAACTATGCTTTGCTTCACAAAAACACACTTTCATTTCACAAATCCATGCCTCTATTTCACAAAACTATACCTCTATTTTACAAATTCGCTCCTCCATTTCACAAAATTGTGCCTTTGTTTCATAGAGTTGTGATTTTATTTCAATTTCCAATTTGTTTTATTTTTTTAAGAGACTTTTTGGTTAACTTATCTTGGTGAGCTAATATTTTCGTGTAACTTGTTATTTTGCCAATCAATGGCTAAAATTTTGAAAACTACTAACTTCTAGTTTTGCAACATCATTTGTCCAAGTTTTGATTTCTCACTAAATTAGGCAGTAAAATTAGAGTGTGGGTAAATACATTTGTTTTCCATTTTTGAAAGGGGTGTGTAGACATATGCTCTCTCCTACCCCTTAGTGGGATCTTGGAGATCAAACATCTCACATTTTCTTTATTTTGTTTATAATAGATATTAAGAATTCCTATCTTGTGTGTATGATCTCCCCTCATGCATAGAGTGATATTGGGAAAAAAACACCTAACAATGTCTTTCCCTTTAGGAGGTCTTGGTGCAGGAGCACCTTGGGATTTCATGCCTCCATGAGGCAATTTTGTCAAATTTTTCTCTAATGACTGTAATTAGGTCATGGAGACCATGTTTTGTATGTGTTTTGGTAAATATTAGGTTATTAGGTGATTTAAGTTGTTAAGTTGTCATTATTGCACAAATATTGTCATAGTTGCAAAAGTGCAAAATTATGGAATGTGAAGGGTCAATGTTGCACAAAGTGGGAATTTGAACAATTGTAATGTGAAAGATTGGTTATGAACCATTGGGAACTCATAAATACATGTTTTAAACATGACCCAAGGGGTTGGAGAGCAGTTTGGAGGAATAAGATACAAATTAGATATATTTTAATGCATTTTTCTGTGTAATCTAACTGCAAAAGTTGCTGCTCCATTGATTTGTACACATCTGTATAACATTGTATGGATCTAAAATTGTTTTTTCTTGATAGAGAAATGAATTAGATTTATTTTGGCGTTGGTTTCATGTATTTTTATGGAGATATGAGAAAGTTATTGCAAATTTACTAAAATAGGTCTGAATATGCCCCAGGGTTTCTAGTTTTGAAAAAATGGCATAACTCTTATTTCCACCATTGGATTTTGATAAAAAAATGAGGAAAGGTCTGTAATAAGGTCCTCTTGAGTCTCATTGGAGATATTGTCTTAATTATTTTATTTTTGAAAGTTATAGGTGACTGTTCCTTTCATTTGCATCCATATTAAGGCTAATTAGGCCAAGTTTCAAGTGTAGCAAAAAAAATTGGTTTTGTTCCAAAGTAACCTACCTTGAAAATTTGATATGTTGTAAAAATAAGAAATGGGTATCTGAAACAACTTTTAGATTTTAGCTTTGAGGTCTGGAGTGCAAGTTATGAAAGGAAAAGCTTGTTTGGAGTGCTATAAGGAGAATGCTGAAATTGTGAGAGAAACCCTCCAAATAAGGGTTCTAGAATTGCAAAGTTTGTTGGATTAAGTTAGTTTTGAGATAATCCACCTTGATCTACATCAAATTGGTACCAAAGCCCAAAATATCTGGGCAAGTGAGTTTTTGGAGTTTATGTGTTATCTTTTTGCAGGTTGAAGTAAGAACCTGGATGCCAAAAGACTAGGTAGTGAGGAAAAGAAAAGAGACCTAGGTGAGGTATCAAAAAGTAAAAAAGAAGAAAGGTGAAAGAGAATTTCTTGTAGAAGAAGAATGAAAATGTTGAGAAGATTAGTCTGTGGAGACTTGTAGAGTAAGGAGGTACCAAGTAAGATGACAAAAGAGAAGAGTGAGACAAAGAAGAAGAATGAGAAGGTCAAGCAAATGGATGTTGAGAAAGAGATAGATGAATTGAAAAAATCCTTGCAACAAACAAAAAATATATAGAAAGAATGGAACTGGAGTTCCGAATGGAGATGCAATTTCTTGAGAGAGAACAAAAAGAAGGTGGCTGGAATTTACCCATAAGGAAAAAGGTGAAATGGCCTATCAAGAATACTATTAAGAGGATAAGGAATGAGGGGATGATAGAAACAAACATCGAGGAACCTTTGCTGATGAAGGAAGAAGAAAATCCAATAAAAGAGGAAGAGGCGGATAATACAATGTTGGAGTATGGGAGTGCAGCCCACTGTAATTTTGCATTGCTTGGGTAGATTGGTGAAGAGCATCCCACACAAGATGAACAATGTGATCAGTTACATGTTGAGTGCAATCAAGGGGTAGATATGAAAAAAGGAGCCATTGATTCCAAGGTTGCAGATTTACCTTTTGATGTATACTCTTTGCAAGTATTTGTCATTGCAGGTTATGGTGTAGATTCTCAAGTATTTGTAGATGTTGAGAGGGTACAAGAGTTTCCACCAAGGTTGGAGTGTGTCTTGGACATGAAGAAACTCAAAGAATAAAGGGACAAAGATTACTTCCAATACTTGACTGAATGGAAGGGCTTGCCTTATAAAGGAGTTAATTGGATGACTGAGTACATTGTTGCAGATCCTCACTCAAGGGGACTTCAGTTCATTTTTATCTGGGAGTATGGTGAAGGAGAACCTTGGGATTTCATGCCTCCTGTTGGCATTTTTTATTGCAACCCAAATGTATTTCCCGAAAAAACTCCTATGAACTTGCCACATCCAATAATAAAAGTCTAGGAAACGTATGGCCAACTTGACGAGAACAACGATAAGGCTAATTCTCATACACTTCGGACTCTGTAAAATCCAGGAGGATATTCCCTAAAATTTACTATTACCATACAAATTTAAACGATTCATTTTCACTTGGATAAGCTACATATAGATTCCCCATAATGCTAAAAGGATGAAATCCTCCAAGAAATTGACTATTCCTTGAAAAGGCTCGGATCCAGTTAATAGAGAATTGCAAATATAATTAAAGTAAACTAATAGGAAATGATTGAATAAAATATCCTAAGGCCATAACAAAAAACATAAGAGAATAAAACGTGATTAGAATTCCAATGCCATATCCCAATGCACGGAGTCAAAAGAGAAAACTGAACTACAGGGTAAATTTCATCTTAAACACTTATGATCTATATGAATCGCATTACAATCCATAAATCTATACCTGAGTTTATTACTTCTTTACCAATCCTTTTTTTTATATTGCATGAAATTATTGGTTAACTAAAGCATTTAACCGATCCTTTGAACCAAAGCTATAGTTAAACATAATTCACAGTAAAGAACAAATGAGGACCAATGAAAATAATCTTGGATCAATATTTCATTAATAATCCATGCAAAATATCACAATAGGAGAGAAAATAGAATCCATATATTCACTAGCTCGATAAAAACATGCTCAAGAACCCCATCATTAACTAAGTTCTCAAATCTGACTCAAAACTTTAAAACCTGAACTTACAATTCATACTCTCTGTATCACTAGACTCTTATTCCTCATATTTTGGATATTTCAACAGACCCTTCTCTCGGCCCAAAATTCCCTTTAATAAAACAAGGGAGCAAACAAGCTTCAGGCTGAAGAGTACACATATCCATTTTTAATTGGACCGCTAATTCCTAATTCAATTACGATTCTATTATGCGAGTGAAGAGCATAAGACAAGAATCATCATTAGTTGATATGGAGGAAAGAAAAAATCGCTCCAAAGGCCGCTCACTTTACATCAAAGGAATGCTTAACTATTATAGTACTTATTCCACCTCAGCACCCTGTACTTGAAGTTGAAAGGAGAATGCATTTTTAAAATATAATATCTAAGGCCAAACCTATATTATACATGACCAAGTTGCAATTCTCGACTATAACATTCATAATTCAAGTTCATCAGTGAACACCTTTTTCTATAATTCAAAATCCTCCTCAGAGGTCCAATTGAAAGCCACAACCTGATCAACCTTGTTTTGATAGGGTGTATACTTCACCATTATCGATGTGGCCTTTTTATCGAAGTTTTCTAAGAAACTAATGACAAAAGACAACTTTTCCAATGTATTCTCTAGCATGCAAATGCCAACATTTTTTCATATCTCATGTGTTTGAGCCATCATTATATTGTTCATCTAATCCTTCCAAACCTGCAGTGGTTTGACTTCATCCTAACTGTGCAAAATATGCGGCAATTGGGTCAAGTCATTTCCATCATATACATCCTTTAACAACTTAATCTTGGACTCCATAGGGGCGGAAAATCCATGAAACTTCTGCTCAACAATTTCCTTGACAAATTGATATGTTGCTATAACAATAGGATATTTATCCCCATGCTATTTTTCCCCTACTGCCATGAATTTACATTTCTCCATTCTAGGGCTCCATTTGTTTAGCAATGGGATAGCCAATTCTCTATCCCTTGGAAATATTTTCAGTGCTTGCAACATTAGGACATAATTTTCATGAACACTATTTAGCTTACCATGGACCCTTCTGTTTAAATGTTTCAAAATAGTGTCCATTATCACTCAATTGCTTCTCCCTATTGCATCCCAGATTTTCCATACCGTCTCCTTATACTCCTCAACCTGATGAATCAATTTCTCGCTAGAGAGTCCTCCTCCTGGGCTACTAGCCCTCTCAATTGCAATAGGCACTTGTCCCATATTATATGGAACAATAGCCAATGGCTGTGCTTGTGCTAAAGGTTGAGACTGCTCTAGTGGTGGGTCGGAGACAGTATGGCTAGAATTGGCTTGCTTTTGAGACCTCATGGTGTCCATTTGTTGCTTCAATAAATCCAATTCAGTTTCTCACTTAGCTACCTTTTGTTGACTCTTATTATACTCAATAATAATGTCATTATATGGCCTCTCAGAGTATCTCGGTCCTTGGTCAAATCTTCAACAGTTTCCCTGGTGAATTCGACAACATTTACAACCATATCAATAGCTTCTAATGCTGGGGTATCAACAACTCTCCTCACAACCAAGAGACCACTGAAATCAGATGGTTCTGCAACAGTTAGTTTTTTAGATCCAGTGGATAGAGACCAGATTGCCAAAGCATCCCTTTCCTCACTAAAGTCTGATCCTTTGAGTGCCAATGTAACCTCCTCATCAGTTGAAAGAAGTGGCCTATTGGCCCTTCTTATTGTGTTGAACACCACAACATCAATAATATCCCATTCAAGAAGTAGCAATACTCCACTTTTTTGTACCAATGCTCGACCTTGCTCTAGTGTTATTTCTTTGAATTTCTCTTTCATTTGCAACTTGACTTTAGATTGAATTACCTTCTCTGGGAGCTCTGGGTCCAGACTTCTCTCATGTGCCACTTTATTAGAATATAGTGAGAGATGTGCCCTCCATACAAAGTCTTTAAAAGCGTTAGTTTGAATAAAAGAGTCATCCATCATTAACTCTTTGCAGGCTTCTATCCTCAAATCATCATTACTTGTTATTCCATTGATTTTATATTTTCCTAACCTTAAAGTGACTGCCCCTGAACCTATTGCAATGTCAACTTGGTCTGATGGCATCTCTTGATGCATTTCATCTAGAGTCACAATAATATCATCGTCCTCATCACCAACACAATCGACCATCCTTGTTCTTTCAACCTTCCGCCTCTTTGGTGATGGTGGGTAGGCCTGCTTTGAAAAATCGTAGAGGAGAATCCAAATCAAAAATATTTGGCATTAACTACCCTGAAGAAGATGGTGCAATATTTTTAGCAACATCTTTAGCCCTACTTCCCCTTCTTCCATAAAAAAATATTTATCTTCTTTTAGGGCTGATAAATAGGCCTCTCCTCCAATCTTACTTCAGGGTACTCCTTGATAGTTTGTGACTTTCCCCTTTCTTCCACAACCCTTTCATCTTTCAAAACCCCAACCAAACTCTCAAAATTATCAATGGCATATATTTCCCTACTAAAATCATCTTTAGCATTAGGTATGGGATTGAAACGAGTTATTCTTTCTTGCTTAATTTTTACCATTTAGAGTAGGCAATGTATATGGAATTTCTCTCCTCTTGTAATTCCAAATCAAAAATATTCTTGATGATGTCCTCAGGAAAGTAGAAATTGTGGACAAAGGTTTCGGTTCGATGCTTTGCCTTCATTTGAGAGATAAAACCCTCAGGATCATGATTCTTGGGGTGCACAATTTTTAGCCTATAAGGCCCAAGTAATATGTGTAACTCCTTCCATCTTCCCTTTGCCATAACAAAATCAGAAAATGTTATATACTTAGGGAAGAAAGAACCTTTCTTCTGTTCAACTAGCAAGTGTAGTTCTTGAGCGCTTCTCAACTGCCTCATGATTTCCAGAAATCCAATTCTAAGGGGCACCTCCCTTGGTAGAACCTTTGGATTGAAATTGGTGCCAAAAACTCTGAAAACTATTGTGTTATGATAGGGGATTATTGTGCTTGTTTTGCACACACGCCCCATTCAAAACGGGGACCCTCTATTTTGTTTTGCCTTTTCGGGTCATTTTATTCTTGCCTTGTTTTGCGTGCATCTCATATTGTATGCATCTCATTTTGCATGCCACTTGTTTTTGTGTCCTAGTTGGTCAATGTTCCCTTCCAAGTATCATTTTTGGTTGACCATATTTTGCCCCTAAAGTATAAAATTGCTAAGTCTTGGGTTTTTTGGGTTTCGTCTCCCCGCTTGCTTGCTTTTCTTTTTACTTCATTTTGACTTTGGCAACAAGTTTCCCATAGATTTGGGATGTTTTTGTGGTGCCTAAGTGAATTTCCAAAGTTTCATTAAGTTTTGGGAAGTTGCAAAATTTTCGTTCTGGAACGTTCGGGAACTTCGTCCGTCCCTGGCTGTTCCGGGATTCCACCTCTGGAATGCCATTTCCGGGGTTCCGCCTCTGGAATGCCATTTTCAGGATTCCATCTTTGTTTTTCTGTTTCTTCCATCTATTTTCCTTAGGCATTCCAGCTTTCGGAGTCCGGCCCCTCTGTGGCCATTTTCGGGTTTCCGCCTCTGGAATGTCGTTTCCGGGGTTCCGTCTCTAGAATGCCATTTCCAAGATTTCATCTTCATTTTTCCGTTTCTTCCATCCGTTTGCCTTAGGAATTTCGGCTTTCAGAGCCTGGCCCCTCCGTGGCTGTTTCCGGGGTTCTACTTCCGGAATGTCGTTTTCGGGGTTCTGCCTCCGGAATGTCATTTCCGAGATTCCATCTCCATTTTTTCGTTTCTTCCATCCGTTTGCCTTAGGCATTCTAGTTTCTAGAGCCCGGCCCCTCCGTGGTTGTTTCTGGGGTTCCACCTCTGAAATGCCATTTTCGGGGTTCCACCTCCGGAATGCCATTTCTGGGATTCCGTCTTTGTTTTTCCGTTTCTTCCATCCCTTTGCCTTAGGCTTTCCATTCCAGAACTCGACGCCTCCATGGTCTCCTAATCCAAAATGGACTTTGAACTAGATGCTAAAATTGGATCTTATCATCCCTAGAGCTTTGAAATTCCAAATTTGCAGCCGGGAGATACCATCCGGAGTTCCATGCTCTGTTTGCCATTTCCAGAACAACATTCCGACCTCTCGATCTCGGAACGTTCCAATGCTCTCAAGTAAATTGCTAATTGAAATTCACATTGAATATTATGATGTTTTGATGATGTATGAATGGATCTGGCAAGGATTTTGCAATATTTGGTTAACATTTGCCTTGATTTTTGTATGAAAGCACTTACGACACTTCATTCATGCAGGTTTCAAGAAGCCTACCGCGGGTCCGTCAGGAAACCCATTGAGAAAGATGAATAAGGAAAAGCATGTGGCTCCTATCACCATTAATTTTATGCCCACTTCTCCTCGTTGTGCACATCAATAGGGTTGGCATTAAAAGAAGGCATATGCCAAGGAAGTCAATGACAAAATGCAAGCGGGGTTGTCCTAATTTTCACCAGATGATGATGATCTTTGGGGGTTGTCTGCCTAAATCAGGGGCAAACAATCTATTGATGCCAATCGTTGAATGACCCATTTGATTGAATGATGAATGTTGCAAGTCCATTAGGAAGAAGGTAGCTTTCAGATAATTTCAGCTACGGTAAAATGGAAATTAGCTAGAAGACAAACCTGCTATAGTGACTGGCCACTACAAGAAAAAATAGGAAAAAGACAAAGATGTATTTTAAATTGCTGAATATTGTGGGGTAGGTGAAGCCCTAATGTAATTTAATCTGGGCCACACAATGTAACTCAATCATATCCATTCATTTGAGCTTTGGAAAACTATAAATAGGGTCTTCCCCTCATTTGTAAGGGTTGGAGAGCTGTTGTAAAAATATTTTGCAGCAATAGAAAGCAACATTGCATGATCTATGGGTGTTACTTTTGAGTTTGCTCATTATGTGTGCGTGGTTCTACCTTCCAAATTAGTTTTAGTTGTTAGTTTCTTGAATGGATGTGATGATGAACATTTTTGTTACAATATTTGATGAGCTTTCAGCACATACTTTTGGCACTTGTTGATGACAAGCTGCTGTGCAAAGTTAGCCTGGGCTTCTTTATTTGATTGCTTCAACTTAGTTCACTTGCATGTTAATGATGTGTGTATGCAAACTGAAAATCTGCAATCCTTAGAAAATTGCATTGGTTTTGTGTAACCTTAGGATCCTCTTGGCTAAGCAAAACCTAGTTTAGGGAGTTTGTCTATTATAGCAGCCTCCATGATCACTGTTCATTCGTAGTTTTAGATCCAGGAACCTTCTCTCTTCCCTGCCTTTTTTCTTTTTTTTTAATAAGTAACCTTAGGCAGGGTTCATTGCATATTGTAAAGCTAAATTTGATGTTGAAATGGGGTTCCAAACTATTGTTTGAACCTGCAGCAAACACTCAACAACTTTTCCATCTTAAGAACTCCATTTGCAAATCCAACTTCCCTGCTTTGTAACTCATCTATAAGTCCACCTTATGATTCCAACAAATCACATCAAACAACTAATATATTCCAAGCATTGTCAAGACCTGACTTTCGAGAGACCTTGGGATAGTGTTCTACAATTTGATTGTTGAATATTGTCTTTCAAGAGAGGTAATGCACCTACATATTACCTGTGGGTTATAAAGTGCATAAAAACACCATCAACAGAACTGGCGCTAGAGGGAGGGCTTGACATGTTGAGGCTACAAAGTTGAATGTTGGATGTTGATAAGAGAACTTCCAAAGAAGAAATTCGAGATAGAGTGATCTCTTTTAATGCTGAAACATAAAATTAGAAAATTATGGAGGCAAATAGGAGTTGAGTTGAAATGGAGCAGCACGTGTAAATCAACATCACTTAGCTACATGCGGATTTAAATAGGAGATTGAGAAGGCCGTTGCAAAAATTTGCATTGGTAGATAAGTGTAGGATCCATTGCACTTGTAGGCACAATGAATTGGAGTGTCTAACCTTCTTGAGTAGAATTGAAAGAGTCTTATAAGGAGAGATTCCCTTTTGGGAAATATATCAGCCTTTAGCCCTTGCAGACCTAGAGGAAGAATTGACAGCCAAGGCATTTGAAGAGATAATCCAAGAATGTTTGGGCAGTGAAAAAAAACTAAGATTGGAGGAAGCACTAATGTCAAGTTGGTGCAGATTTCATAATGCACCACATTCAGAATTTACTTGTCTATCATGTGCAAACATCATCACCCAAGTCAAATGCCATTTGAGAAAGTTGGAGCAGCCAACTATCAAGTAGAATGAGTCATCCTATGAGCCAAAAAAGCTATTAGCATTTGGAGGACAAAACCTTCAAGATAAACCAGGAAATCCACCACAAACTAGTGCTGGGACAACAAACACTGAAGTTGAAAATCAAGAGGAAGAAGCTGATTTCCTTGGGATAGAAAAAATCTTTGGTGAAGGTTTACTAGGAATGGAGTTGAAAATCCTCTCCTTCATCTAGTAAAGGGCAGTCCTCCACTCAGGAAGAGGATCCACTAGCAGTTGAGGATGAGGCAGTCAATTTTGCAGCAGTGTATGCTGGGGCAGCCAATGAAGATGCTAAAAATCAGCAAGAGGAAGAGGTGGACAACTTTGGGATAGCAAAAAATGATGATGAAGGCATAACTTAAATTAGACTGGAAGACCTCTCCTTCATCAATGATAGGGACCAAGAACTTGAAAATGTAGACTTGGAGGAGTGGGAACAACTACAGGTTGCAGCTGTTCACTACCAGTTTTGTGTTTCAAGCGACGATGAGAACCCAATCATGGATAGATATAATGAGCTAGTGTCAAGACTAACAAAGGATTGGTTTGAGCTAAAATTACAAGTGGATTTGGAGGTATTGCTGCTACCAAATTGGTGCAGGATCCATGATTCATCGCACTCAGAGTTCACATGTGAGCTATGCCAAGAAGTTGTCCAATAGGTTAGAGAACAAGCAAGGCAACCAAGCACACCACTTCCTGCAGTTGCTTCATGAATAGAATGTGAGGACCAAGATCCCGAGCCAAGTAATGGCTCAGTTGGGGGTAGTCCTCAAGAGGATGTTGGGACAACAATAGAAGAAGGACAACAATACAATCTTGAGCTTTCAAGTGATGTAGTAGATCAAATAGGAATGTTGTCCACTAGTCATCAAGAATTTATCCCTCTTCAAGAGCATTTGAGTACCATGGATGATAGGATTTATGGTGAGTCTTTGGAGGAAAATCACGTAGTAAATCTTGGCCCCCTTGATGAGGTACCATCAATTGATGACTTCTTTCCATTGGGAGTTGTACTGCAGAGGTATGCTCATGCCGAGGAAGAGCACATCCCAAAAGATGGTAGTGAGGAAGACATACTCCTTGAACCTCTGAATGGTGATGCACTAGAGTTTCTAGATTGGGAGAGGGGTTCCTTCTCCATTTACAGTGATAGTGAACAAGGGGAAATGAGTGAACGTCATGATGAGATGCATGAACAAGAAAGAGAAGAAGACAAAGGCGGGGGTGCCGAGATAGCTTCCAACAAAGATGAAGCACCCGATCAACTACAAGATGCAACTCGGAGTCCTTCCACCATGATCGTTGCTGATCCTCCTTC
Organism: Sequoiadendron giganteum; assembly: GCA_007115665.2. Taxonomy (NCBI): domain Eukaryota; kingdom Viridiplantae; phylum Streptophyta; class Pinopsida; order Cupressales; family Cupressaceae; genus Sequoiadendron; species Sequoiadendron giganteum. The sequence goes on from CM021106.1 coordinate 189,682,219, forward strand.
ATATTCATATGGCTACAATAGGAAATATTTGTACATATCATCATCCCATGACACTAAGTATCATGAAGATAAGGTTGACACTTGGGAAAGGAGATGGGACAACATGTTTCTTTTTGAGGATAGCAATCATGTGGCCGCTTGATTTGCAGAAGATCAATGAGATGAAGTACTTCTTTTTGAAGAACTGCCAAGGGTGATTGTTGATCCCATGCAAGACATGGAAGAAGTGTTTGCTGCCATATTCTCCTTGCCTTATGCAGACTTGATTCCTGAGATGCTGCACCCTCCACCATGCCCGCCCGAGGTTGCTGATTCAAAGGATGATGATGTAGTGCTTGCTCTTGATTGTCAAATGCTACCACCTCAATGTGATGAAATCCAAGTTCTATCCTTCCTTGCTCCTATTAATTTATAGCTGCACTTATCATTTTGATTATGGGAATGAGAAAAAATGAACATGTTTATGGATTAATCATGGGTTTACTGAGCCTCCTCAATTGTTGATTCTTCGTGATGTTGGAGTAGAATTTCAATTCTTCCATATTGAATTTATTCCTTCTGAACATAAGGATAAATTTGCATGGTATAGAACTATAACGATTGCCCGTTTGCTTGTGCACGCATTGCAAAATCCAATGGGCATGAGTATTGGTTGGACTTGCTTGAACATAGTTCTTTGTAAATATCTTTGTACATAACTCATTTTGAGTAGTGTAGATTTCCTATAAATACTCCACTTTGTTGCTTTCCTTAGGTTAGTTTGTTTGTTGTAGGTTTCTTGCTTTAGAGTAGTTTCTTCATTGTTTTCTTTTCTTGTCCCGCTTTGTTTAGTTTTGGTGTTTTCTTTTCGTTTGCTGTCACTTTGCTGCTGCTTTGCTTGGGGTCCCTCTGCTTTTGGCTGGGAGCATCTGTGCGCACAACAATCATTCTTATCACCTGGGGTTGTTCTATGTATTTCTTTGTCAAACTCTAATCAATTTTTTAGAGTGGATGGTGAGGATCTTTTGTTCGTATCAAGCGATCTAGATGTTTGATTCAAAGTGGATAAGTCATTGGTTGGTTTGACTCTGAAGTATTCTAGAATTTTATATCTCTCACATATTTTAAGGATCTGATGGTCACTGTAGGTCTTTTGTGAAGTCTAGTTAAGTGAAAAATCTAAAATTTTGCTTTAGTGCCACTATGATTCTCAGCCCTGAGTGTGAGCTTCATTGCTTGTAGGTTGAAATAAAAGAACTGAAAAGAGAAAAGAAACAAAAGAAAGAAAGAAAAATATTGAAAATCAAAAGAAGAGAAATTTATCTTTTCAGGGGTATACGAGCAACTCTATCGGGGCTATGGACGCCCGATCGACAGTAGAGCAATGTTCAAGAGAATCACAACAACAACCTCATCGGGGCTATGGATGCCTGATTGGCAGTGAGACAATGTCCCAGATGCTTTTGGAGTTAGAATAAATTATGTAGCTTAACTTGATGGAGCTTGGGTTCTTGCAGCAACTGAAGGATGGGAATTAATGCAATTGCACACACTTGAAATTTCAGTATACTGAAGGTTGGGTTAACTAGTGGTTTTGATCCTTTGGTTGAGCGTCTGGCTTGTTTTTCCTAGCATGAAGGTTGGAACCAGAGATTCTGGGTTTGTGATTCCAGTTTGTCATTGAAACACTTTAGAAAATTTCCCCCATTGAGTTGCCATTTGTTGTGCTTGTTTTGCACACACGCCTCGTTCAAAACGGGGACCCTCTCTTTCATTTTGCCTTTTCGGGTCATTTTGTTCTTGCCTCATTTTACGTGCATCTCATTTTACATGCATCTCATTTTGCTTGCCACTTACTTTGGTTTCCTAGTTGGTCAACGTTCCCTTCCAAGTCTCATTTTTGGTTGACCATATTTTGCCCCTAAAGTATAAAACTGCTAAGTCTTGGGTTTTTTGGGCTTCGCCTCCCCGCTCACTTGTTTTGCTTTTTCCTTCATTTTGACTTTGGCGACAAGTTTCCCATAGATTTGGGATGTTTTTGTGGCGCCTAAGTGAACTGCCAAAGTTTTGTTAAGTTTCAGGAAGTTGCAAAATTTTCGTTCCGGAACGTCAGAGAACTTCGTCTGTCCCCGGCTATTTCGGGATTCCGCTCTAGAATGGTGTTTTCAGGGTTCCGCCTCTGAAATGCCATTTCTGGGATTCCGTCTTCATTTTTCCATTTCTTCCATCCATTTTCCTTAGGCATTTCGGCTTTCGGAGCCTGGTCCCTTCATGGCCGTTTCTGAGGTTCCACCTCCGGAATGTCATTTTCGGGATTCCATCTTTGTTTTTCCATTTCTTCCATCTGTTTGCCTTAGGTATTTCGGCTTTCGGAGCCCGACCCCTGCATGGCCATTTCTGGGGTTCCGCCTCCAGAATGCCATTTCTAGGGTTCCGCCTCCGGAATGCCATTTTCAAGATTTCGTCTCCGTTTTTCCATTTCTTCCATCCGTTTGCCTTAGGCATTCCGAATTTTGGAGTCTGGCCCCTCCATGGCCGTTTCTAGGGTGCTACCTCTGGAATGCCGTTTCTGGGATTCCGTCTTCGTTTTTCTGTTTCTTCCATCCATTTGCCTTAGGCATTCCATTCCGGAACCCGACGCCTCCGTGGTCTCCTAATCCAAAATGGACTTTGACCCAGATGCTAAACTTGGATCTTATCCTCCCTAGACCTTTCAAATTCCAAATTTGCAGCTAAGAGATACCATCTAGAGTTCCATGCTCTTTTTTCCATTTTCAAAACAATATTTCCAGAACAACATTCTGACCTCTCGGTCCCCGAACATTTGAATGCTCTCCAGTAAACTACTAATGGAAATTCACATTGAATATTATGATGTTTTGATGATGTATGAATGGATCTGGCAAGGATTTTGCAATATTTGGTTAACATTTTCCTTGATTTGTGTATGAAAGCACTTACGACACTTCATTCATGTAGGTTTCAAGAAGCCTACCGCGGGTTCATCAAGAAACCCATTGAGAAAGCTGAATAAGGAAAATCATGTGGCTCCTATCACCATTAATTTTATGCCCACTTCTCCTCATGGTGTACATCAATAGGGTTGGCATTAGAAGAAGGCGTATGCCAAGGAAGTCAATGATAAAATGCAAGGGGGGTTGTCCTACTTTTCACCAGATGATGATGATCTTTGGGGGTTGTCTACCTGAATCAGGGGCAACCAATCTATTGATGCCAATCATCGACTGATCCATTTGATCCAATGATGAATGTTGCAAGTCCATCAGGAAGAAGGTAGATTTTAGACAATTTCAAATATAGTAAAAGGGAAATCAGCTAGAAGACAAAACTACTACAATGACTAGCCACTACAAGAAAAAATAGGAAAAAGACAAAGATGTATTTTAAATTGCTGAATATTGTGGGGTAGGTGAAGCCTTAATGTAATTGAATCTGGGCCACACAATGTAACTCAATCATATCCATTCATTTTGGGCTTTGTACAACTATAAATAGGGGTCTTCCCCTCATTTGTAAGGGTTGGAGAGCTATTGTAAAAACATTCAGCAGCAATAGAAAGCAACATTGCATGATCTATGGGTGTTACTTTTGAGTTTTCTCATTATGTGTGCATGGTTCTACCTTCCAAGTTAGTTTTAGTTGTTAGTTTCTTGAATGGATGTGATGATGGACATTGTTGTTACAATATTTGATGAGCTTTCAACCCATACTTTTGGCACTTGTTGATGACAAGGTGCTGTGAAAAGTTAGCCTGGGCTTCTTTATTTGATTGCTGCAACTTAGTTCATTTGCATGTTCATGATGTGTGTATGCAAACTAAAAATCTGTAGTCCTTAGAAGATTGCACTAGCTTTGTGTAACTGTAGGATCTTTCGGCCAAACAAAACCTAGTTTAGGGAGTTTGTCTACTATAGCAGCCTCCATGATCATTGTTCATTCGTAGTTTCAGATCTAGGAACCTTCTCTCTTCCCTGCCTTTTTTCCTTTTTTTTAATAAGTAACCTTAGGAAAGGTTCATTGCACATTGTAAAGCTAAATCTGATGTTGAAATGGGGTTCTAGACTATTGTTTGAACCTGCATCAAACACTCACCAACTTTCCCATCTTAAGAACTCCATTTGCAGATCCAACTTCCCTACTTTGTAACTCATCCGTAAGTCCACATTATGATTCCACCAAATCACATCAAACAATTGATATATTCCAAGCATTGTCAAGACCTGACATTTGAGAGACCTTGGGATAGTGTTTTGTAATTTGATTGTGGAAGATTGTCTTTCAAGAGAGGTAATGCACCTACATATTACCTATGTTGTGAAGTGCATAAAAACAAAATCAACAAGGATAATGTCTCCCTAATTATGCATTAAGTTCAATTCAGGTCTCCTCTCCATCGACCTCAAGAAATCATGAATTTCCTTTGGAATCCTTGGGGGGTCACAAACCAGAGCCTTTCTTAATTTGGATCCAAATAAATTATGAAATGTTACATAATCAAAATTATGATCATGCATGGCAAGGATCCTAGTCCAATATTGGATAGGTATTTCAGTACTAGCTTCCTTCTTCTTTAATTCCATATCTTTTTCAAAGATAGCCTGACCCCTATACAAAAACATGTGGATTAATAGGGAAAACCACCTGAATCCAACCCAACTCCTCCCCTCCTTTAGAGCCACTAGACCCATGTGCATTTTCTCCACTAGGTAAGTGGAAAAATCATACACCACATTGAAACCTGAGTGTTAGATATTTACAGCCATATACATAATATCGGTAGGTAGGGTTGTCTTTAAACTGACTCCCAGAACTTGACATAAAGCACAAACAGTCTTCTTGAAATAATTGGAGAAATAGTCCATAGGAAAATGTTCAAGCTCATTCCTACCGATCACTACCTTCTTTTGATTCTTTCCTCTTCCCGAGAAAACTAAATGAGGTATCAAAAGGGATGTTTTGAACAAACCCTTAGTAGTGCTATATTCTTGTCTGAAAACCTCAAGGTTGATAGGAACCATATCTTGACTCCATTCATGCAAACTGAAAAACCTCTGTGTTTTCTTCTCTGGTTATCTTAATCATTTATACACCAACATGAGTTTTGACAACTCGAGTCATAGGGTCATATCTCACAGAAACATCCTTTAAAAGATCTACATCCAAGTATACATTAGGCACCACCAACTTACCCAAGTCCAACCTCCATGGATTACACAAAGGGGCCAAAAAATTCCTATTCCCAAACCAATTCGAGAACAATTTCCACCTAGTTTATGGTAGCTCAAAATATCAAATTACACACTACTTGTCTATTAACCCTTCCAAGAGTAAGGGCCCACAGAACAAAACCTTTCCCTCCTACTTCTTGTTAGTAGTGGACTTCAACAAATCAATAACATCTTGGGGGAAAGACCTGGTAGTGGTTTCAGAACCAGAACTTTAGGCCTTGGGTGCCATTTATATTAGACAAATGATAACTCAAGCTAGTGTTTTCTTATTTTTAAATGGAAAGAAATTACAATTTTCTCCCATATACCCTTAAACAAAAAAATACCTCACGACTCTAGAATCCCCAACAATTATCCTAACAATCTCTAAAAGAAAATTTGTTCAAACAATTCTTCAGGAATAGAACAAGAAACAATCACTAATTTTTCAACAAGCAACTAGAAAATATTTTGAAATCACAAGAAATGGCGTATGTGCTACTTACAGTTTCACTTACAGAGCGTCAAAGGTAGTGAGACTAGAAAAAATGCAACAACGACTTGCTTCACTCGGTATCAGACAATTCTTCCTTAGTGTGGAGATACAACATGAAAATAGAAATTCGTTGATCATTTGGCATTTAATTGTGGGAGTAGAGTCAAACTCAACCATTAATATTCACTCGCGTGAGATAAAACGGCTATAGTACAACACCAGTTTATTCAAATACGAGCCATTGATAAAAAACAATGTAGGTGAGGAGAACGATCTAGATTAAGTCAAAATAGTTTGAAAATGCCACGTCAATTTTCCTGTCCTTAGGTGAATAGGAAAATCACCTACTGGGCATCACATCAGCATGGAATGGGCCCCACCTTAGTCATTCATCATACAACATCAGCATCCAAGTGTCAAAAAATTGCACACCTCACAACATTATTGAAATTTAAGTTTTAATTACGTGAGGTCAATGAGGAATGACCACGATGCGTTGATAAAGAAACAACTGTCAGCATCAACATCCATTATCAATCAGTGAGAAAAACTGGTCCCTACCATCAAATGCAATAGGTGGCAGCATCTTGCATGCCTCACACCACTTTTATGATGTAAGCAGAAACCTTGTGAGGTCTGCGAGGAATGGTCTAGATGAAGATCACTTCATCCGACGGTCACACAATATGCACATGTGAAAAGGTTATTTATAAAGAAAGGGACTGACTCAATGGATGGGGAAATGACCATTGAGGTTGAAAATATTATTTGGAGGTTAATCTAAAACAATTTATCAGCCCGAGACTATGGAAAATATAACATGGTCAGGACGCAAAAAAAATCGAGAGGACAGGTAAAAGGGGACGGTAAAGACATGCTCAAAAAAGGGATAAAACATCACTTAAATAACCAACCACCATTGGTAACAAGTCAACGTTTGAAAAGAAAAAACCATGACCCAGACTTGTTTATAGAACCCAAAACCCAACCAATTAGAGCCGAGGATAAAATAAACCTACAAGGGGAAAAAATAAAAGCTCCACCAGTGGCTCTGACTGGGGATGTATGCCCCTTGTGGGCATAGAAAGATTCCATAATCTATGCTTATGCAGACCAGACACAGAGAGAACCAAAAACCAAGGACATGTCCGGACAAGACAAGCAGACAAAAATCAAAGCAAAACAAAAACAGTCAAACCTATATACACTATTTATAGGACTGCACAAAGTACATGGAAAAAGAGCTACTTCGAGAGATATAGTATTTCAAGAACTGTCCATGTACTGGCAATTAAAGAACTTCACCAGCAAGTAACTATAAGAAATATGAGTCTTGTCCATGTGTATCCATAAAAATATATGGGACTAGCCAAAGGGGGTCAAACTTTCCATGCTTGCCCTTATCTTCTCATCTTGCATTCCACAGCACAACCATTGTTCCAACATCAAATTTTCTTTCAACTACTTTGTTGTCATAAAGGTGCTTTACCTGAAGCTATAGCCTTTCATTTCTCTTATGAGCTTCTCTTCTAGTTTTTTCCAATTGGTTCAATTCTTCCATTCTGTGTTCCATCTCATCACACACATCATCATCATACTCTTGGAAAAACTCGTACATCTTCAACAGGTTATTTTGAGGAATACGTGCCTCCATTTTGTAGACTAAGTTAAAAGGTGAATGAAAAATTTCCTTCTTGATAGTTGTCCTATCAGCCCATAGTGCTAGTTTTAACTTTGAATCCCAACCCCTTTTTCTTTTTCAATCATACGTTTGATGATCTTCATCAGACTCTTATTACTAGACTCTGCCTATCCATTTCCTTGGGGATGATAAGGGGAAGAATATGAAACAGTTATACCATATTGATCACAAAAATTAAAAAATTCCTTTGACCTAAAACACATTGCATTATCTGAGATAATTCTTTTAGGTACCCCAAATCGGCTTAAGATGTTATCAGTCAAAAAATAAATAACAACCTTACTTTTGGCCCTTCTAGCTGGGATTGCTTTAATCCATTTAGTAAAGTAATCAGTTGACACCAATATCCATGCATGTCCTCCACTATATTTTTTAGATATCTCCCCTATGAAGTCAATACCCTATTGCTTGAAAGGAACTAAAACAAATACAAGTCTCAATGGAAAATTGCCAAATTTTTTTAACTTTCCAGCAAACTTCTGAAAGACATCACATTTTCTAACATATCTGTGAGCATCCTTGAACATAGTAGGCCACCAGTATCCTACTCTTAAAATCTTATGAGCCATTGTATTAGCCATGTAATGGCCTCCACAAGCTCCCTTATGCATTTCTATCAATAGATCCTCAGCTTGGTCTCCATCCACACATCTAAGTATAATACCTTCAGGGTTCCTCCACCAGAGCTCACCATCAATAATGACATATCTAATTGCTTGCAGTTTAAGAGTTGTTTTCTTAGTAAGGGGCATACCTTCAGAGCATTGCATCATCTGTAATTACTCAACAATCCTCCTGTACCAGCCACAATTTTACATATCACTGATAGGCGCAATGTTCTCTTGCTCTATCTGGTTTATTTGATTTACCTCCAGATTTTCCTCAGCCATTAATTTGGCTAGACCCTGACCCCTTACAAGCTTGGTTATTTGTATGTTAATATTAAACTCTTGGATTCTATTTATCCACCTGCATCTTCTTTTTGTAGTCTCTTGCTAGGTGAAAATATCTTTAATTGTTGTTGTTGGTACATATGCCAAAAAAAATGCTCCCATTAGATAAGGTTTGAAATTCTTAACTGCCTTTACCAAATCATATGCCTTATTTTTAGGTATATCATATTTCAATTCTGCAGCCTGTAATGATTTATTGAAGAATGCAATTGGCTGCTCAAAACCATCATTGTTCTTCTGTAATAGCACTCCAGCTATAGTATGAAAATAAGTAAAATTAAACAACTAGAATGGTTTTGAATAATCAAGTGACTTGAGAACACGGGCTTGCTTGGTTGCATCTTTGATATCCTGAAAGGCTTTGGATGGTTCTCCTATTCATGCTAGCTTTTCTCCCTTCTTCAACATCTTATATATTGGACGGATAGTCTCAACAAAATTTGTGACAAATCTTCTTAGAAAATTTATCTGTTCAAATAAAGATTGGATACCTTTTACATTTCTTGGCTATGTAATTCTGTCAATAGCAGTCACTCTTTCAAGATCAATCTACATCCCATCTTTTGAAACAAGATGCCCCAACAATTTTCCTTCTTTTACTCCAAAGGCGCATTTCCTAGGATTCAAAGATATCCCATATTCCAAAGCTCTGATAAATTTTTTCTCTAAGTGAGGACAATGATCCTCCTCACTTTTTCTATGGGTAGTAAGATCATCTTGGTAAATGGCAAGTAACAAATCAACAAAATCAGCAAAGGCTAGATTCATATCCCTTTGAAAATTTTCTCCAACATTTATTTATCCAAATGGCATTCTTACATAAACATATGTTCCCCATGGTGTGGTGAAAGCAGTCTTGAATTGCTCAGACTCTTTAACCATTACTTGGTTGTAACCGGAGAATCCATCCATCATGGATAATAGTTCTCATCCTATGAATTTTTTCAACATAGCCTCCATATTAGGAAATGGGTAATTATCCTTTAAAGAAGCGACCTTAAAGTTTCTAAATTCAACACATAACCTGATGTCCCCATTTTTCTTTCTAACAGGTACCAAGTTAGAGACCCAAGATGAGTGCGTAATTGGTTTGATGATTCCTACCTCCCTTAGTTTAGCAATTTCTTCTTGCATTTTGGGTTCTAGGGTAGGGTTAATCTGTCTCTGTTTTTGCCTGAAAGGTTTCATATCATGTTTGAATGGGATTTCATGTTGAAAACGATCCTCCCTATATGATTTAAGGTCCTCATATGACCAAGCGAAAACATGTCTATATTTTCTAAGTAGAGTAATCAACATGCTTCTAACATGTGGCTTCATTTTCCTTCCAATATAAACCTTCTTAGGAGCACTTTCTATTCCTAAGTTTATTTCTTCTAGGTCCTATTTATGAGTGGGTGCTTGCTTAGTATTTGACATATCGAGACCATCAAAAACCCTTTCAAGAGAAACTAAACCTCAAGGGATGGTATTTGTTTTGAGTTTAATCACCTAATTCTGAAACAGGGTTTCCCTCCCATCAATTTTTGTTACAAATGAGCCAAAATTCATTTCCTGGCTCTCATACTGATCCACACAATGAAAGAATTTAAATATGTTTGTGTCATCATCAAACACCTTCTAGTTATAAATGTTATCAGGTATTGTAGGCCTAGTTTGTACTTCTATTTGTGAGATGTCACCAAAATTTACATCATCCAGTTTGATAGCTATGTTTGCTAACAAGTCAGCTTTAGCATTTTGTCCTCTTTCAATCCATTCAATACCAAAAGCACTAAATCCTTCAATAATATTCCATACTTCATTTCTATATTTCCTAAGCCTTTTATCTTTAGCTGAAAAGCGGGATCTAATATGGGAAACCACTAATTCAAAATCTCCTAAGAATTTTAACACTTTAATGCCATGTTTTGAAGCTATCTTCAGACCTAGTATGAAAGCCTCATACTCAACAAAATTATTGGTACAAGAAAATTGCAATAGGAAAGAATATTTGAATGTTTTACCTTGTGGGGAAGTAAAGAAAATTCCTACTCCTGAGCCATCTCTGGAACAATCTCCATCAAAATGCATCATCCATAAGTCACCTTCTGATGATATCTTCAGTACTTCTTTTAATAGGTGCTGATTGGATTTCTTCTTATGTTTTATCTTCTTCAACTCATAAGTTTTCTAGATTAGTTTCAACAAAGTTAATTCTGATAGGCTCTAGTAGTTCCTCAACATTTTTAATCATGTGAGGGGATCTCTTTTCCCTATCTATTTTAACATCTTTCTGTTCAATAGAAAATGTAGCAAAAGACATATCACACTATATGCTCCCACCCATTGAAGCACTCCAAGGTCTAGATAATAACATGCCATAAGTAGGTGGGATATCCACCACTGCTACACTCATACATATCTCTTTCTCAAGAAATGCTGATAGTCTATATGGAACATTATTTATAATACCTATAACAGGTACTTCCCAAGAATCCATTGCATAACACTTAACATATATACTATCCATTTTTAGTCCCATTGCATGCATTATCTTTACTGGCATCAAATTGTTAGATGCTCCTAAATCGATCATGCAATTTCTCAACATTTTCCCATCAATAATCAAACTTAAGAAAAAAGGATTGACATGGTTGGGATTAGCAGTAATAGTGGTACCTAAGTATATTTGGGGGCTTTTTGTGGTATTTTCTTCCACAATTTTTTGCTTTTCTTGATCCTCTTTTGAATTTACTTGATCAGAAACCACTTTACTCTTTCCACTTGTAGGAATACTGTTAATAAGTGAAACAAGATTATCCTTATGTTCATCTATACGTATCATTTCTAAGAAAGGAACAATAACCCTAACTTGTGAAAGTACTTGGAACATATCTATTGAAGTGTACTTTGGTAATTCGGGAAAATTTGTAATTTCAAAAATTACCTTTTCTTTTCCTTTGTGAGTTTCATCATTAGAAGAGTGCTGATTTCTATGTTTGATGTTCTTGGGTACAAATTCATTCTTTTTCTTGGTCGTATCAAATTTCTTTTCCCATATCCGGGGCTCCCTTATTTCCTTAGGCTTTGAAAGGACATTCTTAGCCTCCAAATTGGTATTTGTTCCAGTTACATATTTTTATTTTATGAATAGGCTGCAAGGCTTACCTAAATCACTTGGAACAATTATGTTTCTCAATTGTATGTTATTCCTTGCCCTAGTAGCTAAATAAATAGTGTATTTTTCAATTTCTTCATCAGAAGGTCTTCTCAAAACGTATTATCCATCTCCAGTTCATTCAAAAAATAGTCATCATTGTCTCCTTCATTCGGTGGTGGTGTACATCATTATGTTGTCTCTGAATATCAACATCCATGCCACAAGGCTCATGATATGAGGTATAATCATCATAGGCTAGATCATCTAGTCCTAATAATACATTTGTCATTGTATCCTGATCCTGGGGAGACAAAGCATCTGCTTGATCATCCTGAGATTCTACCATATTTTGTGCTACTATGCACTGTTGTGGAGAATGTAGAATTCCACATAATTCACACCAAGGTAAATTTTCTGTGGCATTTAGAGAATGCTTCTGTAAAGGATCCAGTGGAACTTGATTGTTTCTCTAGTTTCCTTGCAAAGGTTTTCCATTGTTCCAATTGGTATTATAGGGATAGTCTTGTAGCCTGGGGGGCCTATCATTTCTTTGAAAATGAGGCTTATCATTTTTTTCTTGTTTTTGCAATAGGGTTAGGACTTGATCTATCTTCTCACCAGTAGCAGTAGGTTTACCAACCTTTTTAGTCTAATTTTTGGTGCCTTTAAAAGTTTTAGGATCTTCTCTTCTCCCTACTTTACCAGAAGCCCTTTTATTATTTTCAATGTTCACTGCCATCTTATATGCTTGCCTCAAATTTTGATGGTCTTTATCTCTTAATAAATAGCACATTTTTGCATCATAAGCATTACAATACACAACTAAACATGCACTTTCATTAGGCCTCAAATATGTAGGAACTCTTGTCATAGCCTTTTGGAAATGAGAATTAAAATTAGTAACCAATTCATTATGCCCCTTGGTAATGTTATTGAAATTATTTAATTTAAATCTGGGGTCAGTTTGATCCCCGTATTGTTCCCTGAAAAAATCTACAAAAGTAATCTCTGGAATCAATACTAGCATCAGGTAACCCTCTGTACCAATCCCTAACATCTTCAACTAATGACTGCATAAATTATTTCATTGCTACGTTATCATCCCATAGCTCAAAGTCTTCAACAAAACCTTGAAAAGATTTCAAATGGTCTTCCCCACTAAAAGCATTATTACCAGTGAATTTTGGGAGATGCTTCTGTGCATTATCTAGGATTGGATTAGGATACCCCCAAATATTAGCAAAACACAATTTTTTGTATCTATCAATTTGGGGTGCTCCTCAACCACGTCCACTTCTGGGGGTGCTCTATTGCTTAATATATTTCTTATCATCCCCCCTTTTAACCTTTTCACCACTACCTTGCTGTTTATTTTTGCCAGTTCTTCCCTCCTCATCCTCTATGTAAGAACTAGAATTTTTATAACCACCTCCACCTCCACCTCCACCACCTTGGTTACCACCACCCCCACCTTTAGCTATTTGCTTCTCAGAATTATTTCTCAGTGATTCATTCTCGCTCTTTCCTAAACCAAAAGCTTGGGGAGTGGGCATAGATATCTTTAGGAAAGCTACCTTTCTTGCCATTTCGGCATTAGCAGCTTCTATTTCTGCCCTTCTCAGATCATCGTGCAACTGATCATTTATTAGTTGCAATCTTAAGAGCTCGAGGTTTTGGGGAAAATCAGATGGCCTGGGATTAGCTTCATTATTTATTTCATCACTAGTATTAAGATGAATTTTATAATTTGAAAAACTATAGGCATGTTTCTGAGGTTGATCAACATGAGCTTTCCCATGATCTACAAAGGTTGTCTTCTTGGATCCAGCAAATGGATTTGAAGTTTTGGTAGCTGATATATAAGGGGTATATGTGGGAGTGGCAAAAGTTCCCATAGAGACTGTTGCTTTAGGAACTTCATGAGCCCTATCAAAAACTGCTTTAGCCACCCTTTCCTCAAAGGTTTTTCTCTTAGCTAATTCTTCCCTCATCTTTTCAACTTTATTTTTTTGGGCATTTTTTTCAGACTGCTTAGCCTGAAATCTCTTAAGATTCTCCTTATTTTTTCCCTATTGTCTTTTGCCTCTTGCAGCCTCTTTTCTTCTTCAATTAAGGTTTGCATATCTTTGTCTATATCCGTTTCATTCTTAAGGATATCTCCTACCTCACTTGGAGTAAGAGTATAGTAAGGCTATTCTGCCTGATCTTCATCTTGAAGCAAAGGAGTTTCCTCATCCAAAGAGGTCCCTAATGGTTTGCAATTTTGTCCAGTAAAAAAGAACATAGTACCAGGTGCTTCTAGGAACTGTTTATCCTATTCCTAGAAACCCCAATCGCTCCTCCTCTTTAGACATATCAGCTTCAACTTCTTGAGCCATTTCAAAAGGAAAACTACCATGGTCCATTTGAGACATAATAACTTATGAGGAATCTCTACTAATAAAAGCACTATTTATTTTGGCATTTAAAGTAGGAGAAGAGACAATAAGAGATCAAATCAACTTACTTGGGGTATCATTCACTTTTATCCATTTCTTGTCCTATCCCAGTTTGACCTCTAGCATTGGCTCCGGGTTCTTTTTTGCATAATTTCTAGTCTTCTTCATTGTCTTTGGTGTATGAGGACTCTCCTTTGCATGTTGCTATTTTTACTTTGTATGAATAGTTGTGTTTGAGATATCAGAGTCGCCACCTAAAATATTGGGAATGATGAAGTGGTTGCACTTCACTTTTGCACTCGTGACTTTGGACAAGAGTTTGAACATTACCCGACACACTAACATAGAACTTAGGAAAACTAGACACATGCACCGAATATGAAAAATTAGGCACATAATTTAAACCAAGTATATTATAAAAAATGACTCTGAAAAAACTAGTTCTGCACTAGAGACTTTTCATTTGATAGTTCCCCAGCAGAGTCACCATTTTATTGGAATTTTTTACTACAACCCAAACGTATTTCCAGAAAAAACTCCTATGAACTTGCCACATCCAATAATAAAAGTCTAGGAAACGTATGGCCAACTTGACGAGAACAATGATAAGGCTAATCTACACTTTGGACTCTGTAAAATCCAGGAGGGTATTCCCTAAAATATGCTATTACCATACAACTTTAAACAATTCATTTGCACTTGGATAAGCTACAGATAGATTCCCCATAATGCTAAAAGCATGAAATCCTCCAAGAAATTGGCTATCCTTGAAAAGGATTGGATCCAGTTAACAGAGAATCACAAATATAATTAAAGTAAACTGATAGGAAATGATAGAATAAAATATCCTGAAGACATAACACAAAACATAAGAGAATAAAACATGATCAGAATTCCAGTGCCATATCCCAACATATGGATTCAAAAGAGAAAACTGAACTACATGGTAAATTTCATCTTAAACACTTATAATCTATATGAATCGCATTACAATCCATAAATCTATACCTGAGTTTATAACTTTTTTACGAATCCTATTTTTTATATTGCATGAACTTACTGGTTAACTGAAGCATTTAATTGATCCTTTGAACCAGAGCTATAGTTAAACATAATTCATAGTAAAGACCAAATGAAGATCAATGAAAATAATCTTGGATCAATATTTCATTAATAATCCATGCAAAATATCACAATAGGAGAGAAAATAGACTCCAAATATTCGCTAGCTCGATACAAACATGCTCAAGAACCCCATCATTAACTAAGTTCTCAAATCTGACTTAAAACTTTAAAACCTGGACTTACAATTCATTTTCTCTATATCACTAGACTCTTATTCCTCATATTTTGGATATTTCAATAGACCCTTCTCTTGGCCCAAAATTCCCTTTTATAAAATAAGGGATCCAACAAGCTTCAGGCCGGAGAGTACACATGTCCATTTTTAATTGGACCACTAATTCCTAATTTAGCTACAATTCTATTATGTGAGTGGAGAGCATAAGACAAGAATCATCATTAGTTGATATGGAGGAAAAAAAACATCACTCCAAAGCCTTCTCACTTTACATCAAAGGAATGCTTAACCATTATAGTACTTATTCCACCTCAGCACCCTGTACTTGAAGTTGAAAGGAGAATGCATTTTCAAAATATAATATCTAAGGCCAAACCTGTATTATACATGACCAAGTTGCAATTCTTGACTATAACATTCATAATTCAAATTCATTAGTGAACACATTTTTCCATAATTCAAAATCATCCTCAGAGGGCCACTTGAAAGCCACAACCTGATCAACCTTGTTTCGATAGGGTGCATACTTCACCATTATCGATGTGGCCTTTTTATCGATTTTTTCTAAGAAACTAATGACAAAAGACAACTTTTCCAATGTATTCTCTAGCATGCAGATGTTAGAATTTTTGCATATCTCATGTGTTTGAGCCATCATCATATTGTTCATCTGATCCTTCCAAAGCTATTGGGGTTTGACTTCATCCTGACTATTCAAAATATGCAGCAATGGTGTCAAGTCCTTTCCATCATATACATCCCTTAACAACTTAATCTTGGACTCCATAGGAGCAAAAAATTCTTGAAACTTCTAGTCAACAATTCCCTTGAAAAAATTGATATGTTGCTATAACAGTAGGATATTTATCCCCATGCTGTTTTGCCCCTACTGCCATGAATTTCAACTTCTCCATTTTAGGGCTCCATTTGTTCAACAATAGGATAGCCAATTCTCTATCCCTTGGAAAAAAATTTAGTGCTTGCAACAGTAGGACATAATTTTCATGAATACTGTTTAGCTTACCCTAGACCCTTCTATTTAAATGTTTGGAACAATGTCCACTATCACTAAATTGCTTCTCCCTGTAGCATCCTAGATTTTTCATACCATCTCCTTATACTCCTCAAACTGATGAATCAATTTCTCCTTAGAGAGTCCTCCTCCTGGGATACTAGCCCTCTCAATTGCAATAGGCACTTGTCCCATATTATATGGAACAATAGCCAATGATTGTGCTTGTGTTGAAGGTTGAGACTGCTCTAATAGTGAGTTAGAGACAGTATGGCTAGAATTGGCTTGCCTTTGAGACCTCATGGTGTCCATTTGTTGATTCAATAGCCAATTTTTTTCTAACTCTGCTACCTTTTGTTGAATCTTATTATACTCAATAATAATGTCATTATATTGGCCTCTTAGAGTATCTTGGTCCTTGGTCAAATCTTCAATAGTTTCCCTAGTGAATTTGGCAACATTTATGACCATATCAGCAGCTTCCAATGCTAGGGTATCAACAAATCTCCTCACAACCAAGAGACCACTGAAATCAGATGGTTATGCAACAATTGGTTTTTTAGATCCAGTGGATAGAGACCAGATTACCAAAGCATCCCATTCCTCACTAAAGGATGATCCTTTGAGTGCCAATGTAGCCTCCTCATTAGTTGCAAGAAGTGGCCTATTGGCCCTTCTTATTGTGTTTAAAACCACAACATCAACAATATCCCATTCAAGAATTAGAAATACTCCACTTTTTTGTACCAATTCTCAGCCCTACTCTGGTGTTATTTCTTTGAATTTATCTTTCATTTGCAACTTGAATTTAGATTAAATTACCTTCTCTGGGAGCTCTAGGTGCAGAATTCTCTCATGTGCCACTTTCTCAGAATATAGTGAGATATGTTCCCTCCATACAAAGTCTTTAAAAGCGTTAGTTTGAATAAAAGAGTCATTCATCATGAACTCTTTGTAGGATTCTATCCTCAAATCATCATTACTTGTTATTCCATTGATTTCATATTTTCCTAACCTTAAAGTGTCTGCCCTTGAACCTATTGCAGTGTCAACTGGGTCTGATGGCATCTCTTGATGCATTTCATCTGGAGTCACAATAATATTGTCATCCTCATCACCAAAACAATTGACCATCCTTGTTCTTTCAACCTTCTGCCTCTTTGGTGATGGTGGGAAGGCCTGCTCTGGAAATGTTGGAGGAGAATCCAAATCAAAAATATTTGGCATTGACTACCCTAAAGAAGATGGTGCAATATTTTTAGAAGCATCTTCAACCCTACTTCCCCTTCTTCTAAAAAAAACTTTATCTTCTTTTGGGGCTGATAATTAGGCCTCTCCTCCAATCTTACTTTAGGGTACTCCTGGATGATTTGTGACTTTACCCTTTCTTCCACAACCCTTTCATCTTTCAAAACCCCAACCAAACTCTCAAAATTATCAATGGCATATATTGTCCTGCTAAACTCATCTTTAGCATTAGGTATGGGATTAAAACTAGGTATTATTTCCTGCTTACTTTTTACCATTTTAGAGTAGGCAATGTATATTGCCTTTCTCTCCTCTTGTAATTCCAAATAAAAAATATTCCTGATGATGTCCTCAGGAAAGTAGAAATTGTGGACAAAGGTTCCAGTCCGATGCTTTTCCTTCATTTGAGAGATAAAACCCTTAGGATCATGATTCCTAGAGCACACACTTTATAGCCTATAAGGCCCAAGTAATATGTGTAACTCCTTCCATCCTCCATTTTCCATAAGAAAATCAGAAAATGCTATATACTCAGGGAAGAAAGAACCTTTCTTTTGTTCAACAAGGAAGTGTAGTTCTTGAGCACCTCCCAACTGTCTCATGATTTCCAAAAATCCAATTCTAAGGGGAACCTCCCTTGGCAGAACCTTTGGTTTGACATTGTGCCGAAAACCCTGAAAACTATTGTGTTATGATAGGGGATAATGTCTCCCCAATTTTGCATTAAGTTCAATTCAGGTGTCCTCTCCATCAGCCTCAAGAAATCATGAATTTCCTTTGGAATCCTTGGAGGTTTACAAACTAGAGCCTTTCTTAATTCAGATCCAAAGACATTATGGAATGTTACATAATCAAACTTGTGATCACGCATGTCAAGGATCGTAGTCCAATATTGGGCAGACATTTCAATACTACCTTCCTTCTTCTTTAATTCCATATCTTTTTCAAACAAATCCTGAATCCAACCCAATTCCTCCCCTCCTTTAGAGCCACCAGACCCATGTGCATTTTCTCTGCTAGGTAAGTGGAAAAATCATACACCACATTGAAACCTAGGTGTTGGAGATTTACAACCATATACATAATATCGGTTGGTAGGGTTGTCTTTAAACTGACTCCCAAAACTTGACATAAAGCATAAATAGTATTCTTGAAATAACTGGAGAAATAGTCTACAAGAAAAGGTTCAGGTTCATTCCTGCTGATCACTACCCGCTTCTAATTCTTTCCTCTTCCTGAGATAGCCAAACGAGGTATCAAAAGGGATGTTCTGAACAAACCCTTAGTATTTCTATATTCTTGTCTAAAAACCTCAAGGTTGATAGTAACCATATCTTGACTCCATTCATGCAAACTAAAAATCTCTATGATTTCTTCTTTGATTATCTTAATCATTTGTACACCAGCGTGAGTTCTGAAAAATCGAGTCACAAGGTCATATCTCGCAGCAACATCCTTTAAAATATCTACATGCAAGTATACATTAGGCACCACCAACTTACCCAAGTCTAACCTCCACAAATTACACAAAGGGAACTAAAAATTCCTATTCCCAAACCAATTGGAGAGCAATTTCCACCCAGTATATGGTAACTCGACATCTCAAATTGCACATTTCTTGTCTGTTAACCCTTCAAAGACTAAGGGCCAATAGAACAACACCTTTCCCTCCTGCTTCTTGTTAGTAGAGGGATTCAACAAATCAATAAAAGATTGGGAGAAAGACCTGGTAGTGGTTTCAGAACCAGAAATTCAGGCTTTGGGTGACATTTATATCAAATAGATGATAACTCAAGCTAGGGTTTTCTTATTTTTAAATGGAAAGAAATTACAATTTTCTTCCCTATAGCCTGAAACAGAAAAAATACCTCACGAATCTAGAATCCCCAACAATTTTCCTGACAAGCTCTAAAAGGAAATCTAATCAAATAATTCTTCAAGAATAGAATGGGAAACAATCACTAATTGTTCAACAAGAAACCATAAAATATTTTGAAATCATAAGAAATGGCATACGTGCTACTTAGGGTTTCAATTGCAAAGCGTCAAAGGCAACGAAACTGGAAAAAATGCAAAATGGCTTGCTTCACTTGGTACCAGTCAATTCTTCCTTAGTGTGGAGATACAACACAAAAATAGCAGTTTCTTGATCATTTGGCATTTAATTATGGGAGCAGAGTCAAACTGAACCATTACTTATCACTCACGCGAGATAAAACGACTATAGTACAACACCAGTTTATTCAAATACGAGTCATTGATAAAAAACAATGTAGGCGAGGAGAATGGTCCAGATTAAGTCAAAATAGTTTGAAAATTCCACATCATTTTTCCAGTCCTTAGGCGAACAGGAAAATCACCTACCGAGCATAACATCAGCATGGAATGGGCCCCACCCCAAAAATCCATCGTATAGCATCGGTGTCCACGCGTCAACAAATTGCACACCTCACAACATTATTGAAACTGAAGTTTTAATTGCTTGAGGTCAGTGAGGAATGACCATGATGCGTTGGTAAAGAAAAAACTATCAACATCAACATCCATCATTGACCAATGAGCAAAACTGGTCCCCACCATCAAATGCAACATGTGGCAACATATAGCACACCTCACACCACTTTTATGACGTAAGAAAAAACCTTGCGAGGTCTACAAGGAACGGTCTAGATGAAGATCACTTCATCTGATGGTCACACAATCTGCACATGTGAAAATGTTATTTATAAAGAAAGGGACTGACTAGGTGGATGGGGAAATGACCCTTGAGGTTGAAAAGATTATTTAGAGGTTAATCTAAATTTTTTTATCAACCTGACACTATGGAAAATATAACACGGTCAGGACACAAAAAAAACCGAGAGGACAGGTAAAAGGGGCTGGTAAAGACATAATAAAAAAAGGGATAAAACATCACTTCAATGACTGACCACCATTGGTAACAAGTCAGAATTCATAAAGAAAAACCCATGACCCCAACTTGTTTATAGAACCCAAAATCCAACCAATTAGAGCCGAGGATAAAATAAACCTACAAGGGGAAAAAATAAAAGCTCCACCACCTCCATGAGGCAATTTTGTCAAAATTTTCTCTAATGATTGTAATAGGGTCATGGAGACCATGATATGTATGTATTTGGGTCAATATTAGGTTATTAGGTGATTTAAGTTGTTAAGTTGTCAATATTGCACAAATATTGTCATAGTTGCAAAAGTGCAAAATTATGGAATGTGAAGGGTCAATGTTGCACAAAGTGGGAATTTATATAGTTGTAATGTGAAAGATTGGTTATGAACAATTGGGAACTCATTAATACATGTTCTAAATATGAACCAAGGGGTTGGAGAGCAGTTTGGAGAAATAAGATAAAAATTAGATATATTTTTATACATTTTTTTGTGTAATCTAACTACAAAAGTTGCTGCTCCATTGCGTTGTACGGATCTGTATGACATTGTACAGATATGAAATTTATTTTTAATGATAGAGGAATGAATTAAATTTATTTTTTCATTGGTTTCATGCATTTTTTATGGAGATATGAGAAATTTATTGCAAATTTACTAAAATAGGTCTGAATCTAGCCTAGGGTTTCTAGTTTTGGGAAAAATGGCATAACTCTTATGTCCATTGTTGGATTTTGATAAAAATTTGAGTAAAGGTCTATAATAAGGTAATATTGAGCATCACTAGAGAGATTGGCTTAATTTTTTGATTTGTGAAAGTTATAGGTGACTATTCCTTTCATTTGCATGCATATTAAGCCTAATTAGGCCTAGTTTCAAGCATAGCAACAAAATTTTGAGGGTTTTGTTCCAAAGTAACCTACCTTGAAAATTTAATATGTTGTAACACTAAAAAATGGGTATCTGAAATAACTTTTAGATTCTGGGTTTGCTGCTTGGACTGCAAGTTATGAAAGGAAAAGCTTGTTTGGAGTGCTACAAGGAGAATGGTGAAATTGTTAGAGAAACCCTCC
Organism: Sequoiadendron giganteum; assembly: GCA_007115665.2. Taxonomy (NCBI): domain Eukaryota; kingdom Viridiplantae; phylum Streptophyta; class Pinopsida; order Cupressales; family Cupressaceae; genus Sequoiadendron; species Sequoiadendron giganteum. Next base: position 189,703,697 of record CM021106.1, read on the forward strand.
AAATAAGGGTTCTAGAATTGTAAAGTTTGTTGGATTAAGTTATTTTTGATATCATCCACCCTAATTTGTATCAGGTATTCCTAAGAATTTGATCACCCTAGGGGATTTGATGTCAACCACCTGTTACCGATGGGTATAGAAAGGGGGAGAATGAAGTTGTACCCCAATCTAGTCATGTCATATCTAGTGAAGCCTTGATGTTCAAGCGATTCCGTGAAGAGAGGTTAAAGTTTGAGCTGATATTTCTTACCAAAATTTCCTGATCACACTTGTGACAGAAGAGTATTCACGGTTGTGCCTCATGTAGCTGTTTGGTATTTATAGGACTCCCTAGAGAGCTTATGTAGCCTAGATTAAAACTATTTGGCTGTTGCTTAGTATGGTGTAAGGTATAGTATCATTCTTGAAGTTAATCATAATTTAACTCCTTGAATAGAGGTAGAGGCTCTTTGGGAAATATTTTAATACCTCCAAAGAAATGGAAAAGGTGATTACTTGTGCCACTAGATCCCTAGCTATTAAGTCTTGAAAGAGAAGTACCTCACACTAATCTTGAGGTATTAGCCTTTGGTTGGTTGGTCCAAATTAAGTATACACTCATACCTGACTAAATTTAGGATTTATTCTCATGTTATTGGAATGTATTCATATGAGAAACTAGTGAAATCCAATCAACCTTATCACCTTGAAATTCTATTCAACTGATGTGTCTTTTTTTGCTAAAATCCATCCAAACCGATCAGACTATCATTCACTACTTCTATCATATATTGAGGTGACTATGTTTTGTATTTGAGTACCTATGTACCATATTCTGGTGTTTGTGTTCTATACTTGAGAACCTATGTTCCATCCTGAGGTGCTTGTGTCTTACCTTGGGCCACCCTTGTCATATTGTATAGTGCCTATGCTATTTTTCTAAAAAATGACTAATCAAACATTTTGATAAAAAAGTACACCTTGTAGACCTGAAGTAAACCTAGATAAACCATTCAAGCCATCACTATAGTAATTTACCAACCTTAAAAAGTCAAATCATCCCAAAAGAGGTATTCCCTTTATCATTACTAGTCATACAATTTAGACCATAATAAATTTCCATCAACCACAATCCAACTCAAATTTCCCTAAAATTATATCCAAATATCCTTTACTCATAATAATAATTTTTATACCTTTTCCTAAACACCAAATAAATTTTTTTTTATGATGCATCATATTTCATCCAACTCATCTTAAAAAAATCCATCTCCATATCCAAAGAAAAATCAAAATTGTTGAGAGTCAAATATAGATCCTCAATCATTTTATCCACTATCTTGTGTATTACTTAGGAACTTTCATATCTTAAGTAGTATATTGAGCTAGACCTTATCAAATTTGGATCAACTAGCTTTGGAATTTGGAAACCCTAATTTATTTTCCAAAATCCCCATCTAATATTACTTAGGCATTTGTCAACCTCAAGTAAGAAAATCATCCCCACTTATCAAGGATCTAAATTTAATAGACACAACTTTTGTCTTATATATATTATCACCTCTTGGTATTACATAGCTTAACCAAGGTATATCCATTATCACATCTTGGTATTCCATATCATTTCCAAGTTAAAACCTTGCATCCCATAAATCTAAAGACCCAATTTGTAAACTCATCCCCCTTTGAGAATATAGGGTTTAAATTTCACCTCATCATCTCAATATCATTAATCACTTCAATCCAACCCCATTAATCACCCATCCATTCATTCATATTAAATAATTCAAGCCCATCCTTTCTATGTCCATTTATTGCATTCCTATCACAAGGTCATGTGAACCCCTAAACTTGAAAATTGTACAAGAACAACAAAAAAATTAGGATGTTAGATCAAATGCAAACAAGAATGAAGGACTCCCAATGAAATCTTACCAAAATTTAAACTAATAAAATGAAGAAAAAACTAAATAATTGAAAATAAATCCTAATTAAGTGAGAAAACTAGTGATCCCATGGGGGAATTGGTGCCAATTAAATGTTGAAATTGGCCCTTTCCCAACTCCTAAATCGCTATGTTGAAGTGTGTAGATTGATCAAATCTCCATGATGATATTTGAGCATAACCTAGCTAAGAATTGTGAAAATGATTAAGTATGGAGTGATGTGCACAAAATTGGCTCTCAATGTTAAGAGAGTAAGTTTGCATGAAAATGTGGATGGAGAATGAGGAGAGAAGCCTCCAATTTATAGATTTGAATTTGGAAGAACGAGCAAGATTTGGGCAATGTGGGACTAACTTTCACCCAATGGTTGAATGCCACTTGTCACCATGTGAATGGTTGATGGTTGTGCACATTTTGGCCAAAGTGCCAATAAATGCAATTAGGTAGAATTTGAATTTGAAGAAATGACATGTGAGAGGGAAAAAGGAATGAAATAAATGCCACTTGGCTCAATGCATAAGGACATGTAAGAGGAGTGAATGTCTTGAGGGATGTACAAGTCCACTTAGAATTTTTCAATTCAAACTTGAGGGAATACTCCCTTCTGATGCCATGTGAGGGAAAATAGAGATTTAATAAAATAAATTAAATCTATTTTCATGTGCAACTTGCATTCTCTAGAGGATTTTAGTGATAGGGATTAACTTAATCAAAAATTTGATTAATTTAATGAGGGTTTAGATGATTTGACAATTTCGACTTTAATTGATGAATTGATTTAAATAAGAATTGAGAGGAAATGATTAATTAAATAAATGATTTTGATTTATTTAACTAAGTGGGAAAATGTTAGATTAAATCAAATAAGGTTTAATTTATTTAATTTAATAAAAGGACTTTAGAGACTTTAATTAAATAAAATGATTTATTTAATTAAACAAAAATATAAGGTTAATTAAATTAAATTGATCAATTTAATCATTGGAGGAGAAAGACTTAATTAGATAAATAATGATTTATCTAAATTATGAGACAAAATATGATGAAATGTCGAGAATATGATTTTAGGAGGAAACGTTGTTAGTAATCAGGATCAAGTGTGCTAGATCAAATTTGTACATTTTCCATGTCTACATTTTGCCCCTCTTTGAAGCAATGTACTTGTTACATTGATTCAAATAATAAACTGTTGTGATCAAAGTTCAAAATTTCTCAATTTTTTCAGATGCCCCACTGCTACCCCAATGAAGGATTATGCTGGATATAATGCCCCCTCGAGAGATCGGACATTTTTTTTGAGTTTTTGGATGATCTCACAAAAAAAAGATGACAAGGTGCTTGATAGGTCAGAAATGCCCCGAAATGCCAAAAAATGCATTAAAACGCCAAAAAAATATGCAGAATGGCCCTTGGTTGGACAATAATGGGGTTGAGGGACCAAAACCCTAGTTAGATGGCCAAATTAGGTCAAAAAACCCTAATTTTTAGGCTTAAATAGACCTTGAGGGGTCACTTTCAATGCATTTGCAATCTTAGCCCTTGGAAAATTTCACACTCCTAGCTCTGAGTCTTGATCAAAATGGCGCAATGACAACTTCCCAAGTATGTGTCGGAGAGAGTACAAGTGCACTAGCAGCCAGTCGGCATAGGACCCGTGGTATGTACCCTTATTCGACTTTCAATTTTATCATTTTATGTGCATTAAATAGGGTTTAAGTGTTCTTTAAGTTGAGCAGTGCTATATAGCGCCGCTGAAAATGCTTTATCGGCGCCGTGCGGTCCTATATTGGACCGCATACGCAAATAGCACCATGCATCTTAGTTTGGAGATTAGTGTTTTCCGGTCAAACTCCACCACATGTTAACATTCAATTGTGCGAATACTTAGGGATTTAGGGTTTCACCACAAAGTGGACCGCATACGCGAATAGTGCCACATGAGTCACTTTGGAACTAAGAAAATTGCAAAATTGGCCATGGCGGCACAGTTTGAAACTTTCCAAACTGTGCCACACTTGCAAACAACACCGCATTTGTTGTTTTGGTTGCGAAAACCTAGCGCGAAATGCAGATTTTGTCTATTTCATGACGTGATGGCTTCCCTTGTGCAAGAGGAGCTTGATGTACTTCACTTGTAGGAGCATAGATGGCCAGTGCTCAATAGATTGTAGGGTATGCATGAGTTGGTTCAAGAGCAGCTTGGTGTGCTTGGTCTTTGGTATGTTGTGTATGTCCCTCTTATTTGGGCACACTTAGGCATGATGATAGCCTTGGCCAAGTGATGGCACAACGAGACTTCTTCTTTTCACCTTCCTATCGACGAGGGCACTATTACCCTTGAGGATGTCTGATGCATCCTCTGATTACCTATCCATGGGGCTAGAGTCATCTATGATCTAGATGCTGACAAAGATGCTTGCTATGGTGCTATGGAGCTTGACGAGATTCAATTCTCTGATGGGCAGATTGACTTAGAGAGATATTGTGGCCACATACCCATTTATAGATTGATCATTGCGGATATCATTTCAAGCCTTGTGGCACCCGATCGGTGGGGTTGATATTTTAGTCTAGGATGGGGACTGGAATGGGAGCAGAGTTCACCGTAGGGAGTTCTTTGCTTGGGGACCAATATTATTGGCGTCCCTATATAGGGATCTTGATGAGTTTGCATACCTCAACAATAGGTCCCTTGAGGCTGGAGTTACCTTATTACACATCTGGGGATGGGAGCGGATCCCAGTACTTTGCCTAGATGTTACACTAATTATTCAAGAGACTGATGATCCTATTGTTTGGTGGTATGGTGGGGCACATATTCATTTTACCCACACTGGCACAAGTGGTCTAGCACACTAGTGGCAAGTTCTTGATGAGATGAGAGAGTTTGTTTGGAGACCCTAGATGGGAATTGGCCCATGGTATGATGATGCATATTAGTTGTTTTATGCCAGACATGATAGGTGGATGTAGGGTCAGGAGCATATCATGATAGAGTGGTATGTCCCAGACATGGTAGCCCGACAGTTTGGAGAGGTACAAGATAGGCCTGATGACCAGTATGTGGAGATATTTATTCATATGACTAGAGAGATAGCATGGGGCCAACCCATTGCATTAGCTGAGGTAGTATATTCTTTCAGATAGATGGTGGCCCAAATGTGGCCATATGATAAGGGGTTAGAAGATGTAGGGGTCACTCTAGCATATAGAGCTTGGTTCAGGCCTCCCCTTAGACTAATAGTTCCTGGTGCAGTGATTCCACAATGTAGGCTCAGAGGTAGGACAATGTGCAAAGGCCGAGGATAGAGCAGAGGAGGAGGTGGACCACCTCCTCATCAGACACCTCCTAGGGATCCAGAACAACATTCACCTGCTCGAGTAGGGGGCAGGATGGTCAGCTAAGAGAAGTTCCTCAATAGCATCTAGCAGCGCAACCAACCGTAGAGCCATTTCATAGAGACACACTGATCCAGCAGTTGCAAGGTTAGATCTAGGTTTTGACAGTAGAGTAGGATGAGGCTAGGCAACAAGTTATAATAGTTACAGCTAAGAGGGACTAGGCATACATAGAGGTTGTTAGGGAGGCCGAGTATTATTGAAAACACTACAGGAAAAGTGATAGACTTCTCTCGACAGACAAGGATGTGGTTGCTAGAGGATCATGGTGATAGGGAGGTGGGAGAGGGTGAGGGGCGCAACCAGTAGGGCTAGGCCTTGATCAGATAATTTTTTTCATTTTTTGATTCACGGGCTGCATTATTGCCCCTATTATATCATGTATTTCGATGTACACTTGATCTGATTTTGTATCATAATAGTGTATGATTTGATGATATATATGAGATGATTCACCTTTTATGATATTTATGGATGCATTCTGATTTTTATGTGATGCTATGAGATGTTCTTATTTCTTATGCTTATGCGATATGATGTATGTTTCTAATCGATGCACTTCTTTTTTATCTCTTTTTCATGCATTTTAATAATGATCCTATGAATGTAATGTATGGTAATGATGGTGCAATGGATGCAAATGGTAATGGATGCTAATGATTATGTATGATGTAACGATTCCGTAAGATGCTTAGAATAACAAATTCATATTATCCCTCATAACTTAAGATAATAATATGATGCAATATTATTTTTTATGCTAATGATTTGGTGGATGGTGTAGAGTGTATGTATTGGTGATGTTCTGATTACTGTCATGATACCATGTTAGTATGGAAAGAAGATAGAAGAACTTAGAAACAATGAGTTAGTTAGGACGATGATGATTTTTCTTTTCTAGGAGTCGGGATTTTCAAAGGGTCAATTATGTTATGTTTGATAACACACCTAGGTATGATGCATCAAGGTATAAAGAACTAGGATGGTGTTGTACCCAGTGTGATGGAATTTGACTTGACAATCTGGATTATTCTTGTTCACACTTAGTACGCATAATTCATTCAGGATGTACTTCAAACATTCTAAACATCTTGGGCTAAAACATAGGAAAGCAAGCTTTCTTATGTGGTCAACAAGACATCTAAAACATCCTCTCCACACATGAAACAAGGTACATATGACTAAGTTATTTTACAAGTGTATCCCACAAGAATAGTAGATAAAAGAGACAAAAATATTTGACCCATTCCTTTCTCTCTAAACCTGTTTTGTTTAGACATCATTGAGAGGTCCTTAGAATGAGCACAAAATAAGATAAGCCAATAAAAGACCAAATCAAGCAAAAAAACAAGCTAATTTTCTTCATACCACTAGCCAAGACTAAACTACTATGAGGTACCTGATGCTTATGTCCATCGTGGGAAGGATTCATCCTAAGACATGTTGTGATTAGGGTTTTGATGGGACTGATTGGATGATAAGTTATTGATACTGTGAGTTGATCAACTTGCTTGCTTATTGACTTAGCCTTTCGAGACTCTGACGATTAGGGTGTTCAATTTTTAACCTGCTAGACTTTCTTCTGACTGAATTGCCAAAGGGTGAAGGCGATGATTGATTTTATTAGGAATGATGACTATTGCAGGCAAAAGCGAGATAAGATGGTTGCACCATTTTGGATTTTCAGATATTTTGAGGTTGTTTTTTGTATTTTTGAAGTGTTTTGCAAATGTTTTTGGTATTTTCAGGATTTACGATGAAGAGACTAACATAAAGAACTATCCTAGGGGTCTCGGGAGCTGATCCATATATTAGCCTTGGCTACGTTATACACACAAAGACCACATAGTTCAATTGTTGACAAACTTGACTCAATGATGAGATAGATGGGAAAACAGATTTCCATTTTATTGTGACGGATGCCTAAGGACTGACCTAAGATGTCTTTGGGGATGATCAAAGATAAAAATTGCCTACGTTCAAGCTCAGAGATGATGTAGTTTGGACAACATGTTTTTGACTTTTCAAACTTTTTGATGTTTTGGATGTTTTTGGATTTTTTGATGTCTTGGGAAGAGCACAAAAATATACACAAATCCGATCCAGCACCATTTTCAAGGACATGTCCCCAACGTTAAGCGATAGACTACTTCAATAAAGGCACGACAAACTAAGCTTAAGAATATGCCAAGTAGTACTATGGGCACCAACTTAGGCTATGGTATGGATGTGAGTGGATGGGAGGATGGATGATTAATGAAATGTGATGGAATGGATGTGTGAGTCACGCAGATCCTGGTGGACGGGGAGTGCTTTATTTACAATTGGCGCTTGTTTGCCAGGTTTTCACCAAGGTACTTGTCCAAAGTGCCACCGAAGTGGTTTTCACTAGAGGATGATCTTTTTCTTTACTGTTTTCAATCCTTTTTATGATTTTTATGATTTTTGTATTTTTTTTGATTTTTTTGTTGTTGTCAAGACGCCTGTTTGCCAGGTTTTCATCAAGGTAACCATTTTTCAAGACTTTTTCTGATTGTTTTTGTATTTTTGGTTTTATACCTTGCAAGTTCTTAGGCATAAATGTTTTTGAGATGGGAGTTGTTTAGAGGCTCCTGTAGAGGCTTGCCTTTTGGTGTTGCTAATTGATATGCTCCTAATTTATAGCTAGTAATGATGATGAAAGGTCCCATCCAATTGGGCTCAAATTTTCCTTTTCTCTCTAGATTTGGCACATTCTTTTGGTTCTCTTTCATCACAAGTTCACCAACTTGGAAGGTGCGTTGCCTAATCCTCTTGTTGTAATTGTGTTTCAAGTGATTCTGGTAGACCTATAGATGGTTTAAGGTGTCCATGCACCATTCATCTAGTAACTCCAGCTCATTTAGTCTTGTGACTCTATATTCTTCATCTATGATGAGGTTTTGCAATGATATTCTTAGTGACAAGAGCTCGATCTCGATAGGGAGGATAGCTTCTGATCCATAGACCAGGGAGAATGGGGTGGCACTTGATGGAACATGGATGTTGGTGTGATAGACCCATAAGGTAGGATTTAGCTATAGATGCCAGTCACAACTAGAGTCGTTGACTATTTTCTTGAGGATTTTCAGAATGTTTTGTTGGTAGCTTCTGCTTGTCCATTGCCTTGTGGGTAATATGGTGTGGAAAAGTTATGTTGGATTTTGAATTTTTCACACAAGTCACAGACATCCTAATTCTTGAAAGGTGTCCCATTATCAGAGATAATGGTTTGATGGACACCATATCAAAAAATGAGGTAGTTCAGGATGAACTTGGATATCTTCTTTCCAGTGATGTAGGTCATGGGAATTGCTTTGACCCACTTTGTGAAATACTCTGTGGTGACGATGATGAACTTGTGGCCGTTAGATGAGGTGGGTGAGATTTTACCCATGCGATCAAGCCCCCATTGGGAAAAGGACCATGGTGTAACAATAGGGTGTAGTTCTTGAGTGGGTGCATGAATAGGGTCTCCATGCTACTGGCACTATAGACAACTTTTGACAAAGTCATGTGCCTCTCTTTCCATTGTCGACCAGTAGTACCTGGTTCTCAACAACTTCTTGGCCAAGGTCATACCACTTGAGTGTGAACTACAAGTTCCATTATGTACCTTAGTTAGAGCAGTCAGGGCTTCCTTAGGTTTTAAGCAATGTAATAGGGTTCCATCAATGCTTCTATGGAAGAGGGTTTCTCCCAGGATGACAAATCGTAAGGACCTTTTGACAACGGTTCACTTGAGGTTCGGGGTAATGTTGGCTGGGAGGCCTCCTAGTCTTAGATAGGTGTAGATGTCATGATACCAAAGATCACTGGGACCAATGAGTTCACATGCGTATTCTGACTCTGGTACCTCAAAAGTGGGATATGATAAGCTGCTCTACCAGGAATTCATGTTTCGAGACATTGTGAGAGATATCTATCAAGGATCCAATCGTTTCCATGGCATCAAATTATCTATTGTTAGCCCTTCGTATCTGCTCAAAGGTGATATCAATAAATGATTCCTTGAGGCTTTCTACCACTTTCTTGTATGGTGTGAGCTTATCATCCTTAGTTTGGTATTCATCATTGACTTGGTTGATAAAAATTTATGAATCTCCATAGACCTTTAATGACATGATTCACCACTGTGTCATAATTTTGATACCTATGGTTAAAGCCTCATACTCTGCAATATTGTTGGTATAAGGGAATTCCAATTTGTAAGATCTTGGTATGCAATCTCCCTATGGGGTGATGAAGAATAGACTGGATTTTGATCCATGTTATGTGTGGGAACCATTGAAGTATAGTTTCTAGTGATTAGCTATGCTGAGATTAAAGATGGACTCATCTAGAAATTCTGATATGAGTGGGTTCTCTGCGTAGATGGGAGCTTCTAGAAGTTGGTCTACAATAACCTATCCTTTGATTTTCTTTCACTCCACATACTCAATGTCATACTCTGATAGTATTATGACCCATTTAGCCATCCTTCCTGTGAGCATAGCTTTTGATAGTAGATATTTTAAGCGATATATTTTGGCGATGAGTTTGATTTTGTGTGCCAACATGTAGTGTCAAAATTTATGTGAAGTGAACACTACTGCTAGGAAAGATTTCTCAATGAATGTGTAGTTTAACTCATGTCCAACCATTGTTTTGCTAATGTAATAGATAGCCCTTTCTGTTCCATTCTCATCATGCTATGCCAAAAGAGCACCCAGAGCTACTACTGTTGCTGAGATGTATAAGATCAATGGTTTTCTTGCAATGGGTGGCATCAATACAAGTGGTGTGCAAATATTCTTTGATTTTGCTAAATGCCTGATCGTATTTTTTATCCCATTTGTATGCTACTCCTTTGTGGAGTAGATGTGAATAGGCAATCTATTTTTTCCCCAATTGTACTATGAACCTCTAGATGGAATGGAGTCTGCCTTGTAATCCTTTGAGTTGTTTTAGTGTTCTTGGTGCTTCCATATCGAGGATTTCCCTAACCTTTGCGAGATCCACCTCTATGCCCCACATTGACACTATGTAGCCCAGAAGTTTACCTGATTGTAACCTAAATACACATTTCTTGGGGTTGAGCCTAACCTTATACTTCTCCAGTTTGTCAGATATGTCACTTAGGGTTGCTATGTGGTTCTACCTCTTCTTTGATTTTTCCAATATGTCATCCACATAACCTTCAACAATTTTGTGTATCATGTCATGGAAGATTGGTGTCATGGCCCTCTGATATGTAGCCCCTGCATTCTTTAGCCCAAATGGAATCATATTCCAGCAGTAGGTGCCCCAAGGACATGCAAATTCCATTTTATGATGGTCTTCTTTTACAATCATTATCTAGTTGTACCTCGAGAAGCCATCCATCAAGGATAGCATCTCATGTCTGGTTGTCATGTCCACTATCATATCAATGTTGGGTAGTGGAAAATCATCTTTAGGACATGATTTGTTGAGGTATCTAAAGTCTGTGTAGATGTGGATGCCCCCATTCGGTTTCAAGATTCGTACAAGGTTGGATACCCATTCTGGGTAGTCAATCGGGCATATGAAGCCAACATCTAGGAGCTTCTGTAACTCTACCTTGACTAGCAAGGATATCTAGGGATGCATTTTTCTTAACTTTTGTCTTACCAGCTTCGCACCAGGGTAAACAACTAAATGATGAACCACCACCTTTGGATCCATGCCTGGCATGTCAGCATAGGTCCATGCAAAGTTTACCTTCCTTTATTTTAGAAATGCTGCTAGTAGTTCTTGTTCCTCTGTTAGGAGAGACTCAACATAGAAAGTGATTTGTGGTGCTGTCTCCATTCCCAAGTTAACAGGATTACGTTGCTCTGCCAAGACTACTGGTTTTTCTTGATGCAGTACAGTAGGGGGGAGATTGAATCCTTCTTCCTCCGGTGCCTCAGAGAGGTTTTCACCATTGGATGCATCCTTTATTTTTACTATTTTGTGGTTAGAGAGTGCCACATTGTGGTTTTCACTCAATAAATTTGAGCTTATTCTCATTATTTTTCTTTTATAATTGAAGGACTCAATCATCTCCCTGTAATATGCCTAGGTGTCTAAAGTGATGTCAAAACTTGCCTTGTGATCCTCACAAAAAACTGTATCCTTTAGTCCCATGAACTCCGAGAGAGCCATATCATTTTTGAATGAGTCTAGAATTGGCAGTCCTCATTGGTCATGATCGATGAATTGAGGGTATACTAAGGTGATTGTGTAGTTTTGCTGGTTTGAATCAGTGGGTGAGGCACTAAATATTAGTAAGGAGGAGTCCTCAAAAAGCATGGGAAGGCCTAGTATGGCATCATCATCATCACTACTAGTGTAGACATTAGTTACGTCAAAGGTGAAGTTGTCAAGTGGGATACATGTGCATACGGGTGGTCTAAGGGTGTTTGTTGATACTTGGGGAAGGGATCTGATAGCCCTACTAGGAGTACCTCTGCCACGTACGGTCATACTTAGGGGAGTACATCCAAGGACAAGGTTCCTCATTCTTCTTTCTATAATGATGGGCTCCAATCGTCTATCACTATTCCTTCCAAGGCTTTCGTTTCTATTGTAGCCCATGCCAATCATTATTTGTAGCCCTTTGTTGGCTTCATCTATAGGTAATGTGGGTGTGGGTTCTTCATCATGGTTTATTGTGCTTGAAATATCATCCTCATCAAAATTTTCCCGATTTAGGTCTCCCCAATGGCGGAATCTAGAGGGGTCAGTCCTAAGGGTGTGGACATGTGTTTCGGTTGATCGAGGTTGCCCATATGATCTAGGAGACTATGGTAACTCTCCTACAAAAAAACATTCTTCTTCATTCTGTAGTCTCCTCATCCATTTTCCTAGATCATGATTTTGATGTCAGATATATCAGGGATGGCAGGTGTCTCTGTCACATAAGTGGATGCGAGGTTAGCTGGGTTGATGTATATAGTGGATGGGCCTTCATCATTGTTTGGCACTTGGGGGATTTAATAAAACTTGGCTTCCAAGTTTTTGCAGTAGGCGAATGGTTTGGGATCCCCATGTATAGTGACCTCCTCATTCTAGTACAAGAATTTTATGCATTGATGATATGTTGAGGCCACTGATTTCTTTCCATGGATCCATGGAGGTCTTAAGAGGATGTTATATGGTAAGTCAAGGTCGAGGACCTGATAGGTAGTCTCCATGGTTGCTGGTCCCACTTGGATGGGGATTCTAATAGTGCCCCGAGACACTCTTTCTTGATCATCATATGCCCTTATTGTGATGCTCTTGTTCTTTTTAATGGAATCCTTGGCGAATCCCAAGTTCTTTATAAGTTTGAGAGAAAAAATATTAAGGCCTGCACCTCCATCCACCAGGACTCTTTTAACTTTCTTTTTGTGGACCAGCACTTGAAGGTGAAGTGCACGGTTATGAGATGGCTATAGGGGGAAGTCTTGGTCATAGAATATAAGGAGATTCAGGGTAATGATATTACCAACCATAGTCTAAAACTACTTTGTGTCAAGAGTGGAAGAAACGGTGGATGCTGCTAATGCTTCATCAAGAATTTTACTATGGGCAGCGGAGATTTTTAATAGTTCCATGATGGAGATCTATGCAGGAGTTCTTTTCAGCTGGTCGATGACATTATAGTCATAGGGGATGGCTTTTGTGTTTGAAGTGGGGGTCTTAGATGGTGCCCCTACAATGGTGACCTTTTCGCCATTTGTGGTGACTCCACAATCAGTTTTGGTGCCTTTTATGTTAATGATCATGACCATTTCATCGACACATGTGACTATCTCTTCATATACTAGATTAGCACTAGCATATTTTTGCTTGCCTTTGTTGTTCCCTTGACTATTTCCTTGATTGTGGTTTGGCATCAAATTTTTGTATATTTTTCAGATCTTGATTACCGACTGGTTGCTCAATGTTGATGATCTTGTCTTTGATGAGGTCTTGGATGATATTCTTCAGTCTCATGCAATTTGCAGTGGTATGTCCCTTGATCTTGTGAAATTCACAAAGGAGATTTTCATTATACCATGGCGGTATGGTCATGGGTTCCGTGTATTGTTCGGAGTTGGAGACTTTGATTAGGTTTTCCTTGACCAACTTCTTCATTATGGAATCGATGGATTCCCCAAGAGCCATTAATTTTCGCTTGGGAGGGTATTTACCCTGGGGAGGTGGTCCTCCTTGTTTTCTGAAGCTATTTATTTGGTTGGTGGGAAGCGGTTGTTGTTGTGCTACTATTGCATTAGTTTGCACATTATTACGATTATTATTTTTTGGTTGGTGATGAGTTTAGATGTTTGGTTTGGCAACATCTATGACCACTTTAGCATCGACCAAACCATCATTTGTGATGTTTTTGTTCCTTGACCATGTGTGAGGTTTATCATTATAATTGTTGGACAGGTGGCTATCCTATGGTGGGGTAAATGTTGAGGCACTTGCTCACGCAGTAAGGGATCTTTTGATGTTGAGTGCCTTTGGGATCAGTTGATCGTATGATGTGATGCATTGGATTTTTAAGTAGAATGCCAAGTTTTCATCTGACATGGTCCACTTGCTCTGATCGGCTTTGGATTGCCATATTTGAAAGAAGGATTCAAATAGCTCTCCTTTTCTTTGTTTGAGTGTTGATAGTTCTTGCAAACTAACGTCTGCACCCATGTTGAAAGCATAATTTTTAAGGAATGCTTCCACAATCTCCTTGAATTTTTTAATGCCTGTGGGTAGACAAGAAAACCATTCCATGGCTAGACCAGTTAGAATTCAGGGAAGAGTCACATTAGATATGTATCATCGTATGCAACCTCCATGCAATGCACCTAAAATTCCCTAACGTGGTTTTCAGGGTTACCCGTTCCATTATACTTGTCAAATTTGGGGATCTCAAATCCCTTTGGGAATGGTATCATTGTGAGACTTCTGTCAAATGGATAAGGGCACAAGTTTCCTGGTGTTCTGGTTGTTTTTCCCGCTTGGAGGTCCAACACCTACTGCAAGAGTAGTTTTATTTGCATTGCGACATCGTTGTGCGGATCGGGAGGTGGGATGAATGTATTTTGAGGTGTTTGGGGTGTTTGATTGGTGGGATTTTTCTGCAAGATCTACTATGCGTTCAAGGCTTGTTGTTATGCCTGCATTTGCGTCAATGGTTGTTGCTGATTTTGCTACTGTTGTTCCAACAAAGCTTGTTGTTGGTCCATCTGTTATTGTTCCCATAAATCTTGTTGCTGGTCAAGTTGTTGTTGCACCAAAAATGCTTGTTGTTGGTCGAGCTTCTGTTGTGCCAATAAAGCTTGTTGTTGGTCAAGCTACTGTTGTGCCAACAAAGCTTGTTGTTGGTCAAGTTTTTGTTGTGCCTGAAAGTCTTGCAGGGCTTGTTGGTATGTTTTTTGATGGATTGCTTTTAGTTATGCTCGGTATTGTGCTTGCGCCTATTGTTGGGCTTGAGCTTGGGCTTGCATAGCTTGTGCAACTTGCTAGGCTTGTGTAGCCCATGTAGCTTGTTGGGCTTGTGTAGCTTGTTGGGTAGCTAGTTGTGCTTGTGCTTGCTGAGCAACTTGCTATGTAGCTTGTTGATTTTTCTTAAGTACCCTTTGATTATTAGCTTTCTAGATGGTTTGGATTAGGGTGATGAATTAATTCATCACGTTAGCTTTTGGTGGGATTGGTGGTGGATTGGGAATGATACCAACCATTGTGACAAGCGAAATGGTTGTGTTGGTGGTTGGGATTTGGGTTGTTGGAGGTGTGGTTGAGATGCTCGATCATTGAGAAGGTATGTTTTGAGAGATTTGAGGACTGAATAATGTATTGGTTGTGGAGGCTTGAGTGGTTGCCACTTGTTGTTGTGATGCTGCAAGCAAAAAGAGAGGATTCGATGTGATGCTCAGATTGCCTAGATTTGAGAAACTAGATGTGGGTAGGGGGGGAAGACCCAATCCAATAGGTGATGTGGATGTGAGTGGTAATGGAGGAAAGGGTGGTAAGTCCCCCCAGAAGGAGAATGGGTCAGTGACTCCTGTTGTTCCAAATAAACCACCTTCTCCTTGTGGTAGAGAAGTTTGTATGTTTAGCGGATAGGACGGTGTTGCATGTAATGAGGATGAATTTGCATGATTATGGAAGGTGAGTGGGACATGGGGGTGTGATGTATTTACCAGGAAAAAGTTTTCTAGTGTGGTTCTGACATTTACCTCTTTGTTGTTCACAAGGCGATGCTGCTGTAACTCTCGAAACATAGCACTTCCTTTGTTCACAATTGGGGAGGTTGGTGTGATTATGGATATGGTTTTAGGAATTTATTGAGTGATATTTAGAGTTGACATTGGGGATGTGTTTGTAAGAGGCATGTCCATACTAGTGCCTATGCCAAGGTCAGAAGGGAATGAGACCCCTCCTTCCATTAACATGCGTAAGTATTTAAACATGGCATTGACAATTTTATGATTCTCTAGATTTTGAACCATTTCTACCATTTCTGATTGTGTCATTCCCAAGTCTTCGTTTGTGATGTCCTCTTCATAGCTTTCCTCTTGAGGATTTTGTGATGGTAGAGAAGAGATGCTTGGGGGATTACTTGATCCTGCAAGGTTCGTTTTGGTGGTTACTTGACCCAATTCATTGGAAGTTGATATTTCGTTGATGTTTTCCATGTTCCTCTTGTGTTGTGATCTTGTTTGGACCATAAAAATAGGGATCATTTGATCTTTAATCTTTAAGGCCCAAAAGAGAAGAACTAGGGAAAAAACCAAGGATCAAAGGGGTGGGGATGATGATGAGATAAATGAAAAAAGTGAATGAGTGAAAACCTTTGAAGAAATTTTTAGGGGCTATGCTAAAATTTAGGGCTTGGATTGATTGTGATGGTTTGACTAGATGTGTTAAGTCAAACAAGATTGTAGTGAATTTGTAAACCTTAGGAAGTTGTGTTATCTTAGGGAAAAATCACACAAGAGAATGGATTGGCTAATTGTGTTAAGCCAACCAAGGTGATCATGAACTAGTAAACCTCAGGAAGTTGCGTTATCCTAGGGGAAAATTTGTTCAAGAGATTTGACTATTTGGCTAGGTGTGTTAAGTCAAGATAGAGTGATGCTGATTTAGCCTTTAAGTTTAGCATGAATGATTTTTCTAAAGTTCTCAAAAGGTTTGTTAATGGGATGAAATTTGATTGATGGAGATATGGATGAGAATGATGACTTTGACCTAGACATGAATATTTTTTACAAAACCTCGGTATTGAAGAAAATGATATACTTCCTATGTGAGGAAAGCAAACCTTTCAAAAAGCTCACGATTCTATTGATAATAAAATGCATACAAACTTGGGTTATTTCTTAAAGCCTTCTTATAGAAATTGTACACTAGTCTTTCTCTGACTTCAAGGAGCATTTCAAGACGTTGATCGCGGGCTTTGAGACTAATCCTTTTGAATCTTGGTTTTGGGATTTTGACTTTTCTGGAAATCATTTGAGACAACACATGTAAGGTCCAATTTGTCTTTTATCTTTCCTTAGTGAATTCTTTTTACCAAAAGCCCTTTCTTGATTATGTTTCAAACTGCATGTCTAATGTCCCACTTTATTTTTCATTCCACAAGGTCCATTATGTGGAAATCAAGGAAATTAGGGAAAAAATTTCCTAGGTTTAACCTTAGTGAAAACAAATGATGATAAAATCCAAGCACTTAGAAACCTCTAAGGATATGATCCCTAGGGAAATAAATGAGTACTTAAATTTGCCAAGGATATTTGTTTCCTCCAAGGGGTTTGAAGTTTGGAGCTCTTTGTGAATGTTTTTTTTTCAATTGTTTTGAGGACCAAGCAATTTATTTTTCATTTCCAAGCACATGTACAACCCTAGGATGAAGAGACAATATTTTGTTGGGTTCCCACTTGGACGAATCCAGTTGCGCATATTCTGTGCGGATGACTAGATGCTTGACCACACTGGCTCCCCTCCATGACACACACTTCTTGGATCAACCAAGCATTAGTACCATGAATCTCCCATGGCATACTTTTCATCTCTACAACAAAACCGCATGTATAATGTGGGGCGGCTTCAAAGGACATGACCTTTTGCACCAAAAAAATAGATAAGGATTTGGCCTTTGCTAAACAAGGGTTTTAATTCGGTATTTCCATTCATGGAGATTGAACCATGTGGTGAGAGATCATTGCTCCCCTTCTCGTCGGAGCCAACCGCGTGATACTAGCTTTTGTTTTAGTACCCACTTTTATATCCTGGTTAGAAATACACTTGTCCTTAGTGTGTTACTGGCTGGGTCATTCTCTTGGGTGAGTAATTTTTCCCACAAGGTAGGCCCACTAAGATAAACAAAAGCGAGTAAACATATTCATAGTTTGATCAAACTTTGTTTAGAAACAAAGGGAGAACACATGCAATAAGCCTACTCACACTCGCAAGATATTTTGTTCAATTTTAAACCCAAAAATGAAGTGTGGAGGTAATAATTTTGACAACTTAATATCACAAAAAGACTTTTGATTCTCAAGATCACCGTGAGGCGTGAGAGAAGTGCATACGCCTTTTAGATGATATTACTTTGTGAAAAGGATTACAAAACATCAAAAACATACATGTTCATTTTAATCCTCAAAGAAAAGAATGAGTTCTTTTTAAAACACCAACTTTGAAGTGTGAGAATTGCCTTGTTCAATTTTTAAACCTTTAAACAAAATCTAGTAGATTGTTTCTAGGTTCTTTTTATCCTTTTACAAACTTTTGAAAAAAAAATAAATTGTTTGTTATTTTTAACCCAAAAGAAGATTTTAGTGCTTCTAAGGCATGGAAGTAAACAAATTCCTTTTAAATAGAATTTAAAGATCCTAAAAAGTATTGAACAACACTATAGTGTTTAAAAACACTTTGTGCATGATGAACATGATGCCATGATGAACCTCCTATTTTTCTTTCCCCCTTGTTTCAACTTGCAAAAATGACAGAAACCAGAGAGCATAAAAATAACAAACAGGGCAAAAGTTAAAAAATCCAAAATTTAAAAGGCACATGCTAAAATTTGAAATCTGACTATTTCCCACAGTAGAGTTAGCAGGTGCGGTGTAGTTTGGAATAGAGGTAGTGCTATATAAAACCACATGTTTGACTGGGCACGACACTCTGCAAAAATAGAGACCACAGGTGTGGTGCAGTTTTGCAGGCGGCGCAGTTTGTGATAGGAAACCCACGACCGAGTTTGTGAATTTTGAATTTTTTTAGGCGAGAATGCGGGTGTGACGCAGTTTGGAAAATGATGCGGTGAGATATGGCATCACACCTGCAATTGTGGTGCAATATAGAGCCACATACCTAGATGCAACAGAGTTTGAGACTGTGGATCCGCGACAGAGTTTGCAGATTTCAAAAAACCAAGCGCGGGAATAGGTGTGTTGGAGTTTGGAAAAGATGCGGTGCAATATAGTGTCGTGCCTGCAAGTGTGGTGCAATATAGAACTACGAACCTGTAACCTGCAAAATAGACGTAGATCCCCTCGCTCTAGTGCCAAAATGTGAACCCCTAAACCTGAAAATTGAACAAGAACAACAAAAAAATTAGGATGTTAGATCAAATGCAAACAAGAATGAAGGATTCCCCATGAAATCCATTTACTAAAAATTAAACTAGAAAAATGAAGAGAAAACTAAATAAATGAAAATAAATCCTAATTAAGTGAGAAAACTAGTGATCCCATGGGGCAATTGGTGCCAATTGAATGTTGAAATTGGCCCTTTCCCAACTCCTAAATTACAATGTTGAAGTGTGTAGATTGATCAAATCTCCATGATGAGATTTGAGCATAACCTAGCTAAGAATTATGAAAATGATGACGTATGAAGTGACATGCACAAAATTGGTTCTAAATGTTAAGAGAGTAACTTTGCATGAAATTGTGGATGAAGAATGAGGAGAGAAGCCTCCAATTTATAGATTTGAATTTGGAATAAAGGGCAAGATTTTGGCAATGTGGGACTAACTTTCACCCAATGGTTTAATTCCACTTGTCACCATGTGAATGGTTGATGGTTGTGCACATTTTGGTTACAATTAGGTGGAATTTGAATTTGAAGAAATGACATGTGAGAGGGAAAAAGGAATGAAATAAATGCCACTTGGCTCAATGCACAAGGGCATGTAAGAGGAGTGAATGTCTTGTTGGATGTACAAGTCCACTTGGAATTTTTGAATTCAAACTTGAGGGAATATTCCATTTTGATGCCATGTGAGGGAAAATAGAGATTTAATAAAATGAATTAAATCTATTTTCATGTGCAACTTTCATTCTCTAGAGGATTTTAGTGATAGGGATTAACTTAATCAAGAATTTGATTAATTTAATGAGGGTTTAAATGATTTGACAATTTTGACTTTAATTGATGAATTGATTTAAATAAGAATTGAGAGGAAATGATTAATTAAATAAATAATTTTGATTTATTTAACTAAGTGGGAAAATGTTAGATTAAATCAAATAAGGTTTAATTTATTTAATTTAATAAGAGGACTTTAGAGACTTTAATTAAATAAAATGATTTATTTAATTAAACAGAAATATAAGGTTAATTAAATTAAATTGATTAATTTAATCATTGGAGGAGAAAGACTTAATCAAATAAATAATGATTTATCTAAATTAAGAGACAGAATATGATGAAATGCTGAGAATATGATTTTAGGAGGAAACATTGTTAGTAATCAGGATCAAGTGTGCCAGATCAAATTTGTACATTTTCCATGTCTATAGGTCATAATCTAGAAAACTCATGGAATCTAACAACTTCACAACTGGAATGCCCAATTATATCTTCTTTGAGGAAGTCATACATAAAGTACCTTAATAGGACACACATACATTTCTTTCTCAAATAACACATGAGGAAGAGGAATATTTTGAATACCTAGGTTCACCTACATTAGAAGGCTTTTCCCAAGATGCACAAATCATGGACTTAATGCACAATTATATCCTAAAACATCCAGGTCATTACCTCATGATGCTAACCAAGATAGGTTCTAAATTACCAAATGACCTTGAGATATCTCAAATCATACAACAAGACCCTTCCAAATATACTACCTCTAACCTTCACAATACCGCACAACCATCAAAAGATAGTTCATCCAATTCTCAAACTTATTTTAACCATCCCATCACCTCTCAATCCACCAATCCAATATCCAAATTAAATTTATAAGTCAAAATAATAGCAAACCAAACTCTTATTTTCACCCAAACCATTACATCATAAATCCCATAGCCTCAAGCTTCCATCCTTCTCCCCACATTTAAACATTAGTCCCATTAAATGCAACATACACCTCAAAAATTTAAAACCTATTTCATCCACCCATGAAAACCCACAAACTTAACACGTGCAACCCCCAACCTCCATTCAACATCACACCATTGAATCCCACAAATTATTTAGTGCAAGATGTATGAAAAAATAAAGTATGCACTCAAAGGACTTCAATTAGGACATCAAAATAAAATCTACACCTTCCAAGAATTGTCCTTACCCTTTTAACAAGTCCATCACTATGATCCCTTTCCTCAAAATTTTGAAATTCCTATTTGGTAAATATAAAGGAAGGGAGATTATAGGGAGGACCTTAATGAATTTTACATAGCATGTTAAGAAGTTTCCTACCTTGACACATATTTTAAGATTATTCCCTATAAATTTAGGAGGAAAAGCACTATATTTGTTTACCCATCTTCCTCATGAATCTATCACTACCTTTTTCAAACTAGCCACACAATTTTATTATAACATTGAACATGAAATCAACATGACAAACTTATGCAATAATAAAATAACTGTGAAATATTTTCCTCTTTCTTACAAAGATGGAGACATCTTGCTAGTTAGTTTCCATGGCCCATTCTTAAAAATAATGTGTAACCATATTTGTCGAAAACTTGAACCAAGAAATAAGATTTCATGTACAAATTCAATTTGCAAATTCCTTTGATGACATCATTGAAAAAGGGGTTATTATACAAAGGGAACTAATCACTAAAGGAATATTCAATATCTATAAAGAGGGCAAAGACAATAATCAATCTAGCAGAAAATATTGTCCTTGGATCAAGAATAAGAACATAGTCAATAGTGGTGTGATTGATTCCAAATATTTCTAAAATATAAAAATACCCACACCACCTTCATATAAAAAATAATCAAACTATCAAACAAAATGCAACTATTCCCAAAAGAAATCCTAAAAAATTTATTTGACACATATAGACTCCATTAGTTGAGCCTATTGAGGCATTCTTGCACAAACTAGTCCAAGAAAACTTAATACAACTTCTATCTATAAAACACTTAGTGAGGGTACATCCAAGACCTATCGGTACAAAGAACGTGAATTTTGTGAATATCATCAAGTATATGGACATAAAACACCCAATTACATGTGACTCAAAAAATCAATCCAAGATCTCATCAATCGTGAAGAAATCACCATTGAATACCAAGAGTCTCCTAATGAAAAACTGGGTATATATAAACAACCTTCTCATCTACATACTAAAAATAAATTATTTATATCATATAACACTACCCACTATACCTATAACAATAATATCAATTTTCCATCATTTGATTGTATTATCGGTCACATTGAACAAACTCTTACCCAAGTAGCCATTATAACCATCGAAGCATCTAATTGTACCATCACTACCCATCATGGTTGAGTCACCATCCAAGGAACATTCTCCTCCCCATCTAAACAAAAATATAAATTCCTTGACCACTTAGTAAAAATACTAGAAAAAATTTCAATTCTTGAGCTACTTCAAACCTCTCCCATGCAAAAAATAAATTAAAGATAAAGCCCTCCAAGAATCATGTGTTCCAAAAATATTAATTTTGATCAATTTCAAGCCATGATATGACACTTTTCTTCTCCAAACCACCTTACATATACCGATAAAGATATGCCTTCCTTTGACCCATCCCACAAAAAATCACTTCATATTGAAGCCTTTATCCATTAGTATAAAATCAAGTGTGTCTTAATAGATGGTGGATGAGGATCCAATCTTTGTATCTTAAATGTGATAAACAATTTGGGATACTCTGATGATGTTGTTAATATTTAAATGAAGATTCATATAAGGGCATATGATAATGTTGAAAGAGAGTTGAAAGTAATCATAAAGTTACCCATTTATGTTGGACAAATCACTATGGAAACTACATATCAGATTTTAGACCTTGATCTCCCATACAACACCCTTCTTGGCCACCCATAGATCCATGCCATGCAAATTATCCCATCCATGTATTATTAATGCATCAAGTTCCCATTTAATGGTATCAAAGTAACAATGCTCACTAACTAACAAACCTTCCAATATTACAAATTCTTAGAAAGTGACACTAGTTATTTACATGATTTTCCAATTAATAATTCCACAACACCTTCATCATCATACATAGACCCTTCTTCAATTTAGCCAAGTAATCTTCCCACATATCCATACCTGTGATCAAGGCTAAAATCATTGACATAGGATGCAGGGAGTATGAACTACATAACTCTTTTTACATAGGACAACTCCCACTTTCTCCTAAGACATATGGTCAACCACAACCTCTTGGTCTTGCATCAAAAGGCATGATGAAATGTGAGACAACTACCTTTTGATGCTGGAGTCCCTTAGATAAATAAATTATTGAAGGCTATATCTCCTCTTGGATATAGAAGGATGAAGAAGAACAACTAGAGTCTAATTCACTTACCAAAATTTATCCAAAAGGTTTTCATTTGTGTCAAAATATGGGATACAAGGGAAAATTCCTTGTAAAATAGGAACATGGAATGTAGGAACCATTGAAGCTGACAAGACATTCTAAGAATCAAGGGTTGGGGTATGAACCATTTAATATTATGCCTACTAAACCTAATTGCAACCCTACTAAAGTAGTGCAAGCTTCCTTTGACATCAACAACATTGATAAGGGTCCACCCAAAAAATCTATCAAATATATCACTAACGTATTCCAATATTCTTACATATATACCATCTCATCCACCCCTTTTGCTCCAATCCACCTTTCCCACTTAGACTTGGACCAAGAAGAATCACTTGTTATTTATCAACATGACAAGGCTATCACTGAATCTATGGAACTTTAAAAGGTTCTATAAATGAAAGATAAAAAATCAAGCATTAATCATAAAAATCATAAAAGAAAAAACAAAGAATATTCCTCATGTGAAAATCTCAATGAAATGCAATTGAGCTATAAAAAAGTTATAAATAAAGGATACAAAGCCTATGAATTAAAAATTACAACAAAAAACATATTAAGTTGCTCTCCAAAAATGCTCCAATTTCTAAAATAACTAGGGGCATCTACACAAATTCTAGAAATAATAAGTCAAGATGGAAAATTGTTGGCCCTAAGTCTCCATCATTCCATAGCATAACCCCATATTTCCACAATCACACCACCTCACCTAACTTATTCCATTCCAACACTTTCACTCATTTACCCTCCCACTTCATTCCCCTAGTGATGTATATCAACGAACCTTTGATGGAACCTTCTTGATTCTCTTTGATACAAAGGACTCCCAAGATTCTTTATGTAAAGTGAATGAAAGCATCAATAGTGCACATATCAGTGATTCTAACTTAGCTAACCCATTATATCAAATAGGATACCATTGGTCTTCTTTGGAAAAAGATGCACATCAATTTTTGAAGGATAACTAACAATATTAATAATACATTGTTTTAATCCCAACACCCTCAAAGGATATTCCATATCTCTATGCTTGAATCAGAATACCAAATTGTTAAAAAAAAAAAAAATCAAATAAAAAATCCAAAATAGTAAAGAGAAATAATCTATCCAATAGTGAAAACCACCTTGATGGCACCTTGGGAAATTACTATGGCGAATACCTAGTTACAAGTGCCATGTGTAGTAGTCTCTTTTCCACCATCTATTAGGGTATCATTTTTCCCTACTACCATCACTCCCATCTTCACATACCATAATACAATAAAATAACACCCCTTCACCCATTCATAATAAACCTACCATGGCTTGATTTGATCATTAGTTAATGCCACATCACATTTTTCCAAGTAATCCCTTATCATACCTTGCACCCCACCTTTGTTGGGTGCAAAAGTTGTACTTAAACAATGCTACATATAATGTCTTGTATATACTTACTATGCAACACAATGGATTTCAAGCCTCATGTATTTGCTCCATATTCACACCTCACTTTATATCATAATAAAAATGCTTCATCCCACAATAAACAAAATTCATAAACACACTATACTATACCACACCATCCCATATTAGCCCCAAGGCCATCCATAATAAATTTTGGAGCTCTCCAAACTTAAACTTGAACAAATAAAAAAACCATGAATATAGACATCACAATTTATCATGAAATCGTACATGATCCTATCTAATGAACATTAAATAATCATAATATACTTTTTCCCATCATATTTATCTATCAAATCATCCTTCCTCACCCTTCCAATGACTCCGACATTATTCCATTAGTCCTTATCTTCTATACCCACTATATTTTATTCTTCTTTGATATAACACCACTTCTTATAGTCATGACACCATATCGAAGAGGCACAAAATATAGACACCTAAATTAGCTAACATAACATTTCATCACACATTAATGTTATTTTCCTAATTAATTAAATAAATAATATTTATTTAATTAATTTATCCATTTTTTCTCATCACCTAGTTAAATCAATAAATTATATTTAATTTTATTAATTAATCCTTTTCCACATCTAGCCAAATTAATTAAATAAATCTTATTTATTTAAATAATTTTTCCTTTACCATCACCTTTCTTCAATAACTAATTGAATTAAATTATTATTATTCAATACATTATTAAGTCTTATGACTAAGACCTTCTATAGATTCATTGAATCTAGACTCTTGCCAAAAGTCAGCCTAACTTTTCATCTCACCAATCCATTTTGTAGCACCCCTCCGATTTTCTCATGTTTTAAGACAGTACTTTTATTTTGATAGACTATGATACTATGATGTTATTTGATCACTGACATTATAGAGATGCTGGTTTTTATATTGAGATGTGATGGTATATTATATTGATGATTATTGATTATGACATGCTCTCTAGTTAGCATGGTTGATTATGTGAGTTGATATTGATATATGTTCATTTGTAGTTATATGATGTTTTAGTTTCATCAATTTTGATGTGACACTATATTGGTGAAAGGAATGGGATTGCATCATTTGCTTACGAGCACCCTACAATTCTGCAATTTTCCCTTCATGATGTGATTGTTCATGATAGATATATACATGTATGTCATATGTTTTGATTGAAGGATTGTAGGTACAAAACATCGACTCCACTTGGATTCACAGGTTTGAGCGTGTCCATTACCCAACAAAATAGTTGATTGGGAGGTAGTAACAGGGTTTCCTTGTCAAACCACGACCCTAGTCACAGTGTGACATAGTCCTTTTTTTGGTCATGCTTTTTTGTCATTTGTCCCCGTTTGCCTTATCATTTAATGATTTTGCAAGGTATGCTCTATGGGAAATTAATGTTAATTAATGTCTATAATGTTTTATATTGATTATTTATTTAATCATGATTAATGTTGTTAGAAGCTTTAAATTTGATTTAATTAATTGGTTTTAATTTATTTTGTAAAGTAATTTAATTATTTCGATTAAATTTATTTTATATAGTGATTAAAATTAATTAGATTAAATTTGATATTAAAATTGTTAGATTATAAATTTTTTATTTAATTAATTATTTAAACTAATTAAATAAAGTTGTGAATTTAAATGAATGGATAATTAAAATTAAAATTTGATTTTAAATTATTAAATAAACAAATATCTTATAAAATATCTAAGAGGAAATATCTTAGGATTTGATTTGGAAAGATATTTTGGGATTGTGACATGAGTTAGAAAATTGAAAATTGGTGTTGGGAAAAAATTCATGGAGAGAATAATTGCGTTAACTGAAAGAGGGGAAAAAGGATATTTTACGAGAATGAAAATGGTATTTTTTGGGTTGTTGAAAATTGGAAGAAGCTCTTAGGATATTGGCTCTGATTTTATTTTCAACATTTTGGAAAAGAGGATTATTTTGGAAGAGGCTTTGATAATTTTGGAATATGAAGGCGATGCTCTACTTCAAACTTTAATTCTTCAAGCATCTGAAGCAGGTTCTTTATTGTTTTTATTTAAATTGAAACTGGAAAATATTGCCTGTAGAATGAAGAAAATTTTATTTGTTTTAAAGCTTTAATATGTTTTGAAAATTGGAAATATTGTCGTGAAAGCTTTAGAGCCTTAGATTAAATTCTTATATTCTTTTGAAAAGATGAATTTTTTTTAAACAATAGAATTCCCATAATGATTATATAGAAGATTTGGAAAAACCTCTCTAGGAATTGATTTTAATCTTCCTGCTAAAATTTGTAGAAAACCTCTGATTGTATTGGAAAAGATCAACCTGTAGAAGATTTTTTTTTTCCAATTAGATTTATTTGGCTTGGGAAATTAAAAAAAACCTGCGGTAAATTTATAATTATTTTCTAGTAGAATTTTTTTTGTGAAAAGTTGCTCATCTAGAGCAATCATTTTGATAGATTTATATATATACATATACATATATAAATATATATGCATATTTTTTATAAAAGTTCCTATAAAATTTATTTTGTAAAACACTGATTGCAAATTTGTACAACTATTTCAAATATGAAAAAATCGTAGGAAATTTTGTAGAATAAAATTTAAAATGTTAAATTTTTGGGGGTTGGGGGCTGCCCCCACAACCGTCCCCATAGGGGAGGTGATGCTGTGGAGGCAATGCCAAATGCTGCCTTCACATGTCATGCCCCTTATGAGGGTTTGACTGTGTGTATGCAACCAAGCAATATCGGTGGCTTCAAGATTTTTGGTCTGCCTTTTTAATTCGATTTTGTATTTGGGTTTTAATATATAAAATATAATATATGCATAAATATATATATGTAGATATATATTTTTAATAATTGTTGGAAAATTGTAATTTAATTTTTAAATATTTAAATAAATATTTTTATATATAATTATATATAAATACATATATAATTATATATATTCAAATGAATTTTATATTAGGTGCATGTAAATGCATGAATTAGATGATTTTAAAATGAAATGATTTAAAAAAGAAGTGATTTTTATATAGATGTAAATTGAGAAATTGAATTAAATAATTAGATTTAGTTTCCTTATTGACTTTAAAAGAAATTGTATTAAGCTAAATTATTTGGAGTAAAGTATTATAGTTTGTTTGGAATGGCAATTAGATTAAGAAGATCATAATGATAGTTTTATTACATGCCTAAATTTCTTATTTAACTATGATGACCTTTGTTCACGTAGGTTGGGAAATCTGTTAGTTGTGAATGTGTAAGTCTTCCAGATGTTGTAATATTATGTGGGGATTGTTGTGATATTTTTTTCAGCCCTTTGTTTTCCTTGGGTAGTGCACCTGGTTGTGATCCAGTTTAAACACCCGGTTATTATGAACGAGATGTGTGGCCTCTTGTATTATGGTTGGGATTTAATATCCATTTTTGTGCACTTTGTTTACCCTTGGTTTATGGATTAGATACTTTTGTTTTCAGTAGGGGAGTGGCTCTCAATAGGGGCCGACACACAAAGTGGTTCCAGGATAACTCATGCGAGGGTTAGATAATTCAGTGGAAATTAAATAGAAGAGGAAAGGGTGGCTTTAAAACACTTAACTTGTTAATTGTGCTTTGCTCATTGAATCAAGGGATTGTTTAGAATTGAGATGAGATGAGAAGTCCTAGAATGGCAAGGTCAGTATCTTGTCCCTTTGAAAGATATTTGATTCTGTTAATGTTCAACATCAGAAGAAATACTTCTAGGTTCGATTGGAGTAATAAATTTGAATATAGCCTTTTGGTTATTCTAATTTATTATAAGATAATTGAAATGTAGAGGGACCTCATTTACTTCACATCTCTTGTGATATTGATAATTAATATTTAATTATTAATTAAAATTGCTTTTGTGGAAAATCGTGATTTCTTGTTGAGGCCGACTTTTAGATATGAAAAGACACATCAATTATGCTGGGCCGAGCTCCTTCATGAAGAGTCATGATCCTTCCTTCTTTAGTGTATAAATACAAGGTGTTTATCATTCATTTGAAAAAAAAATTCATTCAACATAGTTCACACCTTGCAGAAAATCATCTTCCTATAGCAGCAAGTCGACATCAAGGAAGTTCAAATTCTATAGAGAAGTGTGAGTTTGTCATCAAGTGCAGATCGATATCAAGTGTAGGTTGATATCTTGTAGAAGTCTATGTTTAGGTCTGAGCAACAGACTATTCTCCTATGGCAACAAATCAATTACAAGGAGAATTGTATCATTTATATCTTTGCATCTAGGAGAGGTGCTATTATTCAATGTATAAAAATCGGCCTTATGTTGGGCCTGAGTTGTAAGTAAATTTCTTCTCTAATTCCTTAATATATAAGAGATATATTTGTTGGGTTTTTCCCCTCGAGTTAGGAGGGTTTTCCCAGGGTATCTAGTTGTGTTCATTGTCTCATGTGTTGCATTTTATGATTGCTTTCTTTTCTGATCCTAAAACTAACATGGTATCAGAGTGGGTTTTGAAAAGTCTAATCATATTTGGCTTCAAATTTATCATGAAAAGGTCCATATTTGAGAAAACACATACTATTCCTTCTCTATTTGAGTTTGTGTAAAACAAAGACCTTCAACGCAAAAATTCTAAGATAACTTGGTGTACATAATATCAAGAGAGTTGATCTTTACAACTGTCATTTCCTATCACAAAATAATCTTCTTTAAACTTATAGATGACATGGAGTTGGAATGAGTCAAATAATATAGAAGAGCCGCACAGTATGCCTGGCTGGGTCTGGGAAAAAGCATTTAAATAATTACTGAATCAGTCACCAGAAATTTCCAGAATTGTGAAGCTATTATTCTATATCAAAGGCCATATTCAAAATCTACCAGTGATTAACATTGGTCATAATCAAGGAAGAGATAAGTATTTTGTTTTGTTTTTTGTTTATGGCTTTGAAATAATTTTCATTTGAGTTGAAAGTTAGTTTGCTAGGTTGTGCAAATCTGACATTTGTTTGATTGATCTTGTGTGTAGTAAAGGTCGTGTTTTCCTTTTCTTTAATAGTGATCCCTGGATGAGATTCTATGGAGACACCCTTCATTCTTTGTGAGATGATCATGCTAGTTGTAAAATTTTTTGAGTATGACTCAGAGATGAAAAGAGAACTACAATCTCGATTGTGATTGGTTGAACACATTAAATTCATTCTCTTTTGTGCATGGATTATGATGATGCATGTAGAGGCCTAACCCTATATGCTGGCTGTATGGCTCTTATGCATTGAGTTGAGCAAGCATAGTGCCCATTTTTGATGGATTGCATTACAGTTTAACATATTGACAGAGAAGTTGCCATCAATACTTAGAGTAGAAGTATATGTATGATGAGGACTTAGTGAAGGATGCTTAAGTCAATAAATATTTAAGTCAAGAGGTTATAGAATGTTTGGATTTTGCACCGATGAACACTGTCACGAGAGTCATCGATTATCAAATATTTTGAAGGGATAACTTGCAGTGATTGATGCCACTGAAAGGGCAGAGAGAGCAGATATTGTGATCATTGCTTGAGTAGATCGATCCCTCATTCTCAGTGTACAAGATTCTGGTTTCAATGAGATAAGTATTGCATGGTTGAATAATGTTCATGAATTTTAATGTAGTTATTTATTCATGCTATAACATTGAGATAGTCAATCATGTATGCTCCTAGCAATGGTACCTCTGTTTGAGATAGTTGAGTTCCATGAACTATTAGTAATATCTTCTTAATGCTTTCAGGACGGATCAAGAAGCGTAAGAGATTTATTTCAAGAGAGCTTGATGCATCCTATAGGTTGAAGAATGGAGACATTGCTTGCAGCTATGAGTCTAAGTGAATGGATGAAGACATATCTTCAAAGAGGAAGAATTAATATTTAGAGGGAGTTCTATGAATCACTGAGAAAAAGTAAGGGTTGTAGTGTTGCAATGCCAGATGCTAAATTCTTGAAGTACCTCTTCAGCAGTTGAGATTAGAATTTCTCAAGTCACTCAACCTAGATTTAGCATTGGTAGCTCCACAAACCTATTCAGAATAATGTGATCTAGGATGAGGTCGAAGAGGACAACCCTATTTCTCTAAAGAGGTGTGCACTAGTAACCATTTCTCTAAGGAAAGCATTGCAGGAAAATATTGGATGATGAGGTCAAGAGGTTGATGCAAGTGCTTGAAAATTCAGAGGGAGCCTATTGAACCTAAAGAAGATGGTTGTGTTTTTTATCAGAAGAGTACCACTGGATGTTGTTTTAGGTTGAGGTCTGTGATGATATCCTGGTGTAGCAGGAAGTAGTCTTCTGTGACACTGAGTACAACAAAGGCCGAGTACATTACAACTTGTGTGGCAGCTTCAGAAGTAGTGTGGATTTGAAAGATCCTTGTAGGATTGTTTGGACAATCATTAGAGCTAACTGTCATCCATTGTGATAATCAAATCTTTGAGAAGCTTTCTGTCATTCCAGTGTTTCATGACAAAACTAAGCATACCACTATATCAGAGATATGGTATTGAGGAAAGCAATTCAGTTGAGGTATATCAGCACTGATGAGAAGATGACAAACATTCTCACCAAGCCTCTCTCCACGATAAAGTTTGTGTACTTTCAAGATAAGAGTGGTATGGTAGAGAATCAAGCCCTAGCTAAGAAGGAGTCTCAGTATCAATGATCCTCTTTTAATGCATTTCTCTATTGAGAGAGATTTGAGGTGCAAGCCCTTGATAATGCATTTCTCTTTGATATTTGAGGTGAAAGCCCTTGTTTCCACCCTCTGGGAGAGCCATGGTGGATGTCATGTGTGTGACTCCATGAAATCACGTGAGGGAGTCCATGATGATTCAATTATACTTGTGTTACACCCTCTGGGAGAGCCATGGTGAAACACCATGATGAGGTGAAAAAATCACGTTGAGTGATGAGCACTTACACATACCATACATGGGTGTAGCCATGATGGTTGATATCACAATGAGGTGATATGATTTCATGATGAGGTGATAATATCCTTTACACATGGGTGTAGTCATGATGGTTGATATCATGATGAGGTGATATCCAATATATAGTTGGAAATATTCCTCCCTAGCTGAGAGGGAGTGTTAATGTTCAATGTCAGAAGAAATACTTCCAGGTTCGATTGGAGTAATAAATTCAAATATAGAATTTTGGCTATTCTAATTAATTATAAGATAATTGAAATGAGGAGGCACCTCATTTACTTCAAATCTCTTATGATATTAATAATTAATATTTAATTATTAATTAAAATGACTTTTATGGAAAATCGTGATTTCTTGTTGAGGCCAACTTTTTGATATGAAAAGACACATCACTTATGCTAGGCTGACCTCCTTCATGAAGAGTCATGATTCTTCCTTCTTTTATGTATAAATACAAGGTATTTATCATTCATTTGAAAAACAGGTTCATTCAAAATAGTTCGCACCTTGGAGAAACTCATCTTCATGTAGCAACAAGTCGACATCAAGGAAGTTCACATTCTATAGAGAAGTGAGAGTTTGTCATCAAGTGAGAATTGATATTAAGTGCAGGTTGATATCTTGTAGAAGGCTGTGTTCAGGTTTGAGCAGTAGACCATTCTCTTGTAGCAGCAGATCATCTTCTGTAGCAATAGATTGATTACAAGGAGAATTATATCATTTGTATCTTCGCATCTAGGAGAGGTGCCATTATTTAGTGTATCAAAATCGGCCTTGTGCTGGGCCTGAGTTGTAAGAATATTTATGCTCTAATTCCTAAATATAGGAGAGATATATTTGTTGGGGTTTTCCCCTTGAGTTAGGATGGTTTTCCTAGGGTATCTGGTTGTGTTCATTGTCTCATGTGTTGCATTTTTTGAATGCTTTATTTTCTGATCCTAAAACTAATAGATTTCACATCGGTTTGCATGTGGGGTCAGGGATCATGAGAGGCTACTAGGATAACCCAAGACGAGGACCGGGGCCTAGGAAGATCTTCCAGGATAACCCATGCAACTTTGTGATGACACTCCTCCTATGAAATTATTATATATTTTTCAATTGATGTATGTGATTCTTTTAATCTAGAAGCAATGCAACCTTCATGTTATGTATTGTACTTGTATAGTTTAGTCTTGTGGTTGCTTGTGTATTGAGGTTGCTGGTTATACCTAGGAAGCCCTTTTACTATCTCCTAGCATGGGGGGTGGGCCCTTAGGTACCACATGGTTGTGTGGAACATGCACCTTACACTGTTGGGTTTCCACTTCATGTTCGTGATGGTGGGATCATCCAAATTGGAGAGATCGCATGTTCTAGTTGCTTTGTACCATCTCTTGTGTTTTATTGGATCAGTTGGATGTTAATGTATATGCACTACTCCTCATTTTTATTCGAGGAGAATCCTTGTATCATTGTATTTTTAATATTGTTTGTACGATCTACCTCATTTTGGAAATGAGCCTTGTAATTGCTATATAGAATGAACACAATATATGAATGCTTTTGTTATGTACTTTGTAATCTTATGAAATGAGTTTAATGTTATTGGATCTTTGTTCTTTATTTCATGAGTATAATTTATATACTATGGATTATTTTACTTTTGTATGTTATGGGATTCAAATGTAAGTGTTGTCACGTACCTTAGACGATGTATGCATTAAGTGCATTTCACTCTACTTATTTTTAAATGCACTTTCAAAAAAAAAATTTGTTACGCTTCCATTGTAATTGTGTCAACCTCTAGGGTCACATGGCAGGGTGTTACACATGGTATCAGAGCCACATTTAAACACTGGGTGCTTTGGGATAGTGTTGAACCCATTAAGCTATTAGTTGCGTAGGATTTAAGATTGTGCTACCTTGTATTATAACTTTGTATACCTAGGTAGGATCATGCGACCTAGGTGAGGTCACAGTAAAGGTCATGGCCGAGGTCGAGAAGGTGACCTCAGAGGTAGTCAATAGGACTCACCTCCCCATGTTCCCCATGACTCAGATCATGAGGAACAACAAGCTTCCTAGAATGCTCTGAGACGCGGTGACTAGAATTAGGATCCACCATGGATCAAGGGCACTCAGTTGTGTCAATTGTTAGAGGAGAATTTCGAGATGATATTGGGTGGACATATTGGAGTACAGATAGGTAGTGATTCAGTTGCAGGACCTAGTTCACATAGTGGCAAGGTTCAGGGAGCTGGATAACCTAGGACACAACAGGCGCCTACACAGAGTAGTCAACATTAGAAATGATAGGGGAAACAAAGGAATTTCCAACCTATATAGGGTGACAGATATCAGTCAAGGGGTGACAAAAACTAGAGGTGGTTCAAACACTTTAATTAAGAGAAACTGACATAGAGTACATAGTCTACCTGTAATAGGGGTAGCATTCAGTAGTTGAGCGTGCCTACTAGAGGTAGAGGATTCAACAAGGGTACATGATACTTTTCTTGTGGCCAACATGGTCACATAGTGCGATAGTTTTCTAATAGGGGAACATTAAGTTATACTCAGAGGCTAACAACATCAGAGCCAACTATTGGAGATGCGGGTAGAGGTTATCCAGTATTTTTTGTGGTTGAAAACCACCAAGCTGATCATCAGATCACAGTGGTAGAGACTTTGAGTATGTTACAGGGTAACAAGGTTACCATTTTATTTGATTTAGGAGCATCAAATTCATTTATTTCATTGTCTTTCATAGCGCATTGTAGACTGAGGGTATTTAAGCAAGACATTAGGTGGTAGGTCGAATTGGCCTTCGATGCTAAAGTTGCATCACATTCCCTAGTATATGATTATAGATTGGAGATTGGATCCTTTCACACTACAGTAGACCTCCACATTATACCATTGGGGTCATATGACATCATTTTAGGGATGGATTCATTAGAGGCTCACAGAGCCATTATTGACTATCGACGCAAGTCGATTCGATGCATTGATGTATCTGGTAGGGAGATCGAGATAGTGGGAGTTCAAAGACCCATATAATTGAGGATGATCTTGACTATGCAACTGAAGAGATGTGTATGTTAGGGTTGTTAGTTTTTTTCAGTGATAGTAGATGACTTGGACTTGGGAGATAGCGAGGAGAAGGTTTCACTTGATAGCCACCCCATACTTCAGTACTATACGTATGTATTTCCTAGTGAGATTCTAGGTATGCCACCTCAACGTGACATCAATTTCAAGATTGATCTTATACCTGGATCCGAGCCTATTTGACGAGCTCTGTACTGTATGACTACAAAAGAACTTAAGGAGCTCTGCTTGTAGTTGGAGGAGTTGCTAGCAAAGGGTTTCATCCGCCCTAGTGTTTCACCTTAGGGAGCACCAGTAATTTTTGTGAAGAAGAAGGATGGATCTCTCTGATTGTACATAGACTACCGTCAGCTAAATAAAGTGATAATCAAGAATCGATATCCCTTACCTAGGATCAATGATTTATTTGATCAAATCAAGGGTGCTATGGTCTTTTCAAAAATCAATCTTAAGTCAAGTTACCATTAGCTACACATATTTGATTTTGACATTCATAAGATGGCATATCACACTCGTTATAGTCAAAATGAGTTCACAATGGTACCCTTTGGGTTGATGAATGTGCCATATGTATTCATGAGCTTGATGAATGAAGTCTTTTGCACATATCTTGATAGATTTGTACTCGTATTCCTTGATGACATATTGATCTATTCCAAGATAGTAGAAGAACATAAGGAGCATCTAAGGTAGGTTTTGCAGTGTTTGAGAGACAATCAGTTGTACACTAACCTGTCCAAATGTGAGTTCCTTCAGACCGAGGTTAAGTACCTTGGACATGTGATATCAAGAGAGCGCATTATAGTAGATCCTGTGAAGATCCAAGCGATCATTTATTTGCTTGCACCCACTAATGTGGTAGAGATATGTAGTTTCATGGGTTTAGCAGGTTATTACAGATGCTTTGTTTAGGGTTTCTCAAGGATAGGACATCCTATCACTTCTCTTCAGAGGAAAGGGAAGAGATTCATCTAGTCAAAGAAGTGTGAGGCAAAATTTCAGGCTCTGAAAGAGAGGTTGACCAGTGCACCGATTCTTGTGATACTTGATCCTACTGGAGATTTTATTGTCTGTACAAATGCATCTTTGGAGGGATTAGGAGTAGTCTTGATGCAAGATGGTTGAGTTATAGCGTATGAATATCAAAAACTCAAGGATCATGAGTTGAACTACTCCATGCATGATCTTGAGTTAGCAATGGTAGTACACACTTTGATGAGGTGCAGACACTTCCTTTTGGGGCATAGATTTGAGTTGAATAGTGACCATTAGAGCCTATAATACATCTTCACACAACCCAATCTTGATGCCAAGTAGAGGCGATGGATGGAGTTCCTTTGCGAGTATGAATTTGAGGTGAAGTTCAACTAGGGGAAGGAGAATGTAGTTGTCGACACTCTTAGTAGATAGAGACATGAGTTGTCAGTGGTGACTCTTGGTATGGATTTGAGGAGTTAGATCCTTTCTACACTTCTTGCAGACAGCTGGTATCGAGAGGTGAGATCAGAGATAGAGACAAGCAAAAATCTTTAGGGCAGATTCTCAGGTTATTCTCTAGAGTCATATGGTTTGTTGAGACACATGAGACAAATTTATGTTCCATCCTCCAGAGATATTCATAACTTGGTTATGATAGAGGCACATCGAGTACTCTATTTAGCTCATCCTAGAGTGAAGTAGATACATGCCGATTTGCAATAGCTACACTTCTAGTACAGGTATGAAGTGAGACATTGTTGAATTTGTGTCAAGGTTTTTGGAGTGTTAGCAAGTAAAGGTTGAACACTAGCATCTGATAGGACTTCTGTAGTCACATTTGGTGCCAGATTGGAAATGGGATATAATCTTGTTGGATTTCATTGTTGGGTTACCCAACTCTTCATGATGACACAATGCCATTATGGTGATGGTGGATATGTTAACGAAGGTAGCACATTTCTCACCTATTTGTTCATCCTATAATGCTTCATATGTTGCTAGAGTTTTCATGGGAGATATTGTTAGGTTGCGCGGTATTCCTCATCGGATCATTTCTGATAGGGATCCTATGTTCACCTCCACTCTTTGGATATCATTGCACTATGCGATGGGTACACAATTGAAATTTAGTTCAACGTATCACCCTGAGAAGGATAGAACAAGAGGATCAACCAAATCGTCAAGGATATGTTATGCATG
This sequence comes from Sequoiadendron giganteum, assembly GCA_007115665.2. NCBI lineage: Eukaryota > Viridiplantae > Streptophyta > Pinopsida > Cupressales > Cupressaceae > Sequoiadendron > Sequoiadendron giganteum. The sequence goes on from CM021106.1 coordinate 189,740,511, forward strand.
TATGTGATGGACAAGCATACACAATGGGAGGACTATCTCCATTTAGTGGATTTTGCATATAATAACAACTATCAAAGTTCGGTTGGTATGTCTCCTTTCCAAGCATTGTATGGATGACCATGTCAAAATCCTTTGAGTTGGGACCGATTAGAGGAAAAATTTCTATTGGGTCCTGAGATGCTTCAAGACATGGAGCAGCAGGTGATCCGAATCAGGGAACATTTGGTTGCTACACAGGATAGGCATAAAAAGTATACAAATGTGCATCAGGTGGACCATCAGTTTGCAGTAGGTGACTGAGTCTTTTTGTGAGTGCATCCATGAAAGAGTCCAATCCGATATGGAAAGGGCTCTAAGCTCACACCTCACTTTGTTGGACCATTCAAAATTCTTGAGAAGATTGGACCAGTAGCTTATCATCTTGCTTTTCCGCAAAGGATCTCACGCATACATGACGCATTCCATGTTTTAGTACTCAGAATTTTCCACCCTGATATTTATCACATCCTTGATTGGAATGCCTTACAGGTAGAGGACTGGCAACTGTCTTTGGAGCTTGTGGCCATCACATAGCATAGGAGACTCTCCCTCGAGGGTCGAGATATTGATCAGGTTAGGGTCTAGTGGGATCCGAGAGATGATACATCGGCTACCTAGGAGGATGTGACCAGGATGAGAGAGCTCTATCCCTATTTTTTCATAGGCTTCCAAGAGTAAGCCCAATCCTAGGGGGGAGGATGTAGCACCCCTCTGCTTTTCTCATGTTTTTAGATAGTGCTTTTATTTTGATAGACTATGATACAATGATGGTTTTTATATTGAGATGTGATGGTACACTATATTGATGATTATTGATTATAACATGCTCTCTTGTTAGCATGGTTGATTATGTGAGTTGATATTGATATATGTTCATCTGTAGTTAGATGATGTTTTAGTTTCGTCAGTTTTGATGTGACACTGTATTGGTGAAGGGAATAGGATTGCATCACTCGCTTGCAAGCGCTCTACGATTATGTGATTTTCCCTTCATGGTGTGATTGTTAATGATCTATATACATGTACGACATATGTTTTGATTGCAAGATTGCAAGTACAAGAGATTGACTCCATCTGGATTCATAGGTTTGAGCATGTCCATTACCCAATGAAATAGTTGATTGGGAGGTAGTAACATGGTTTCCTTGTCAAACCACAACCCTAGTCATAGTGTGTCGTTGGTCCTTGTTTTTGTCATGCTTTGTTGTCATGTTGTCCCCATTTGCCTTGTCGTTTAATTATTTTGCAAGGTATGCTCTGTGGGAAATTAATGTTAATTAATTTGTATAATGTTTTATATTGATTATTTATTTAATCATGATTAATGTTGTTAGAAGCTTTAAATTTGATTTAATTTATTTTGTAAAGTAATTTAATTATTTCGATTAAATTTATTTTATATAGTGATTAAAATTAATTAGATTAAATTTGATATTAAAATTGTTAGATTATAAAAGTTTTATTTAATTAATTATTTAAATTAATTAAGTAAAGTTGTGAATTTAAATGAATGGATAATTAAAATTAATATTTGATTTTAAATTATTAAATAAACAAATATCTTATAAAATATCTTAGAGGAAATATCTTGGGATTTGATTTGGAAAGATATTTTGGGATTGTGACATGAGTTAGAAAATTGAAAACTGGTGTTGGGAAATAATTCATGGAGAGAATCATTGCATTAACTGAAAGAGGGGAAAAAGGCTATTTCATGAGAATGAAAATGGTATTTTGTGGGTTGTTGAAATTTGGAAGAAGCTCTCAAGATATTGGCTCTGGTTTTATTTTCAACTTTCTGGAAAAGAGGATTATTTTGGAAGAGGCTTTGATAATTTTGGAATCTGAAGGCGAGGCTCTACTTACAACTTCAATTCTTCAAGCATTTGAAATAGGTTCTTTATTGCTTTTATTTAAATTCAAATTGGAAAATATTGCATGTAGAATGAAGAAAATTTTATTTGTTTTAAATATTTAATATGTTTTAAAAATTGGAAGATTGCCATGAAAGCTTTAGAGCCTCAAATTAAATTCTTATATTCTTTTGAAAAGATGAATTATTTTTAAACAATAGAATTCCCAGAATGATTATATAGAAGATTTGGAAAAACCTTTGTAGGAATTGATTTCAATATTCCTGTAAAATTTATTTTGTAAAACCCTGATTGAAATCCGTATGATGATTTCAGATATGGAAAAATCACAATTTTTTTTATAGAATAAAATTTATAGTGTTAATTTTTTGGGGGTTGGGGCTGCGCCTCCTCATAGGGGCAGCAGTGTTGTGGAGGCAACGCCCAATGTTGCCTTCATAGGCCGCACCCCTTATGAGGGTTTGACTGTGTGTATGTAGCCACGCAATAACAGTGGCTTCAAGATTTTTGGTCTACCTTTTTAATTCAACTTTTTATCTGGGTTTTAATATATAAAATATAATATATGCATATATATATAAACATATATTTCTAATTATATATATTTTTCATAATTGTTGGAAAATTATAATTTATTTTTTAAATATTTACATAATATATTTATATATATAATTATATATAAATACATATATAATTATATATAAATTCATATATATATATATATATATATATTTAAATTAATTTTATATTAGGTGCATGTAAATGCATGAATTAGATATTTTTAAAATGAAATGATTTGGAAAGGAAGTGATATTTATATAGATGTAAATTGGGAAATTGAATTAAATAATTAGATTTAGTTTCCTTATTGACTTTAAAATAAATTTTATTAAGCTAAATTATTTTGAGTAAAGTATTATAGTTTTCTTGGAATGGAAATTAGATTAAGGAGATCATAATGATAGTTTTATTACCTACTTGAATTGCTTAGTTAATTATGATGTCCTTTGTCCATGTAGGTTGGGAAATCTATTAGTTGTGAATGTGTAATTCTTCCAGATGTTGTAATATTATGTGGGGGTTGTTGTGATATTTTGTTTAACCCTTTGTTTTCCTTGGGTAGTGCACTTGGTTGTGATCTAGTTTAAACACCCGGTTACTACGAACGGGATGTGTTGCCTCTTGTATTATGGTTGGAATTTAATATCCATTTTTGTGCACTTTGTTTACCCTTGGTTTATGGATTAGATCCTTGTGTTGTCAGTAGGGGAGTGGATCTCAATGGGGGTCGATGCACAAAGTGGTGCCATGATAACTCATGTGAGGGCTAGATAATTCAGTGGAAATTGAATAAAAGTATTAAAGGAAATGGTAGCTTTGAAACACTTAACTTGTTAATTGTGCTTCACTCATTGACTCAAGGGCTCGTTTAGACTTGAGATGAGATGAGAAGGCCTTGAATGGAAAGGTCAATATCTTGTCCCTTTGAGGGATATTTGATTCTGCATTGATTTGCATGTGGGGATGGGGATCGTGAGAGGCTACCGAGATAACCCAAGATGGAGGCTAGGGCCTAGGAAGATTTTCCAAGATAACCCATGCAAATTTGTTATGAAACTCCTCCAATGACAATAGTTTATATTGTTTAATTGATGTATGTGATTATTTTACTCTAGAAGCGATGTAACCTTCATGTTATGTATTGTACTTGTATAGTTTAGTCTTGTGGTTGCCTATGTCTTGAGGTTGTTGGTTATACCTAGGAAGCCCTTTTACTATCTCCTAGCATGGGGGGTGGGCCCTTGGGTACCACATGGTTGGGTGGCATGTTCACCTTACACCGTTGGGTTTCCACTTCATGTTCATGATGGCGAGATCATCTAGATTGGAGAGCTCGCATGTTCTAGTTGCTTTGTACCATCTCTTGTGTTCTATTGGATCAGTTATATGTTAATGTATATGTACTACTCCTCAGTTTTATTCGAGGAGAATCCTTGTATCATTGTATTTGTAATATTGTTTGTATGATCTACCTCATTTTGGAAATGAGCCTTGTAATTGCTATATAGAATGACTACAATCTATGAATGGTTTTATTATGTACTTTGTAATCTTATGAAATGAGTTTAATGTTATTGGATCTATGTTCTTTATTTCATGAGTATAACTTATATACTATGGATTAGTTTACTTTTGTATGTTATGGGATTCAAATGTAAGCATTGTCGCGTACCTTAGAGGATGTATGCGTTAATTGTAGTTCACTTTACTTATTGTTAATTGCACTTTCAATTTTTTTTTTGTTAACGCTTCCATTGTAATTACGTCAATCTCTAGGGTTATGTGGCAGGGCGTTACACATTTTATAATATATCTCAAAATCATAACTATTCACATAAAAATGTTACCCTAATCAAATCCTCAAACTAGCCATTATCGCTCATGTGACACTTGTCACATGATTAAAACTTTAATTTAAAACCCTAATCCATATATAATCCTAGCCATCCATAATTAATCTATCTTAGCCCTTGATTCTCTTCTTGAGAATTATATTAATAGAGGCCTTCACCCTTCATTTGGAAGAAAAAAATCTTATGATAGGGAATCCATGCTACTATTTTCTATCATAATATATCTCCCATATCAAGGTTATGCTAGATTTTCATATAGAGCAATCCACATCTTATCATAATCTAGATCAAATAAAGTATAGCTAGGGTGTCCTCTATTTTAGCTCAATCAAGGAGAATGGAGGTGATTTGAGATATACATTTGTTATTTATTTTCATTATCTTATGTTATTATTCTTCAATAATTTTTTTGATCTTCAATAAGCATCATAATATTTTATTTATTAGTTTTAATAATATTTTAAATATGGTTAGTGAGAAGAGCACCAATATCAATTGATGTGATTGAAGGTTTTGGTCTCTACTAGGGTCTTGGCTTGTGTTCTCTTGATATCATATTACTTATTCTAAAGTAGGGGTTGGTTTTAATTTTCTATATTTATTATGGCATATTTTATTTTTCTATTCTTGTAGGCATTTCCTACCCATTTAAATGTCCCTGTCCTTCCATCTCTCTATATTTTTATGATGGTGAATACCTAGTTACAAGTGCCATGTGTAGTAGTCTATTTTCCACTATCTATTATGGTATCATTTTTCCCTATTACCATCATTCCTATCTTCACATACCATAATAAAATAACATAACACCCCTTCACCCACTCATAATAAACCTATCATGGTTTGATTTTATCATTAATTAGTTCCACATCACATTTTTCCTAGTCATCCTTTATCGTACATTGTACTCCACCCTTTGTTGGATGCAAAAGTTGTGCTTAAATAATAATACATATAATGTATTGTATATACTTACTATGTAACACATTGGCCTTCAAGCCTCACGTATTTTATTCCATCTTCACACCTCACTTTAATTCATAATGAAATGCTTCATCCCATAATAAACAAAATTCATAAACACACTATACCATACCACACTATCCCATCTTAGCCCCAATGCCATTCATAATAAAATTTGGAGGTCTTCAGAATTAAACTTGAACAAAGAAAAAACAAACCATGAATATAGACATCACAATTTATCATGGAATTATAGATGACCCTAGCTAATGAATATTAAATAGTCATAACATCCTTTTTCCCATCATATTTATCTATCCAATCATCCATGCTCACAAGGATGAATCCTTCCTGTGTCTGGCATAATACTATGCATCACATTATCCTATTTTCAGCAAGAGATATGCTAGCTTCATGGCATGTTCATGAGTGAATATTTTGTTTTGATTTATCATTTGAGCTATTACTACAACTCCTTAACCTTCTACCTAGATCTTTCTATATCTTGGTGTGTTTTGGCTGGTGTATAGTGGGGCATCATCCTCATCTTATATGTAATGTTTATGGTTATCCTTTACATGACCTACTAAGGTTGAAATACAACTTTCATGTAATAGAACAACCTTTTTTTTGAGTGTCAAGTCTATGCAAAGATTACCTTGTCACCTTGGTTCCTCACACCTTGGTGCATAATTTTATTTTCTATATCAAAATTTAATATTTCTCTCCATATGCTAGAATAACCAATCTCTCACTCATCCATTTCCATCCTCCCCCCCTCCCATAATACTTATCTATTTTCATATCCAATTCCATTTCCTTTTATACTTGATCTTCCAACTTTCCCTTTTGAGAGCACACCTGTGTTTTATTACCCAACTATTCTCTCAAGGGGTGTAATACCCCTCTGTTTTGCTTCTCGTTCAGTTTGCTTTATGTTATGTTTGGTTGCAGTTACTTTGATACTGGATGCATTTTGTTATGATGTTTTGATCGCTACTATTGAACGACAACTATATTATGTGATGTGATTTAGTTATCTGAGACTTTAGTTTACATGCTTTAATGATGTAATGATGTTAGTAGATATAACATGTGATTTTATATGAGATTATTGGATTATGATGGAAGTGTCAGTTTCGATGAGTGTATTGGTGAAGAAGACGGGTTTGCATCACTCACTTGCGAGCACCATGCGAATCCGTAATTCCATCTTCACGATGTGTATTTTATGCTGGATATATTGTATGATGTTTACTTGGTTGCAGGATTGCAGGTACAGGACATCAACTCCACCTGGTTTCACAGGTTTGAGCATGTCGATCCAACGATAACTTGTGTCAAATCTACACCCTAGTCATAGTGTGTCGGCAGTTGTGTGTGTCGAGTCGTTCATTGCCTTGCTTTATTCTTATTTAATTCTGAAGGATTCTTGATTTGGAAATAGATATTTAGAATAATTGCATTTAAATCATGTTGATGATTGTTTAATTTAAATAATGCAATGTGGATAAAAGTTTATTTTTAAATTAATTAATTATATTTAATTTATTTAATTAATTAAATTTAATCCAAGGGGGTTGAATTTAGTTATTAAATAATTAAATTAATTAATTAAACGTGATGCAAGAAAATGAAAGGAAATAAAAGAATTAAAATTAATTTTGGAATTTAATTCCAACGTGTGGGAATTAAATTAGAAATTCTAATTAAATTTTTATTTAGGAAATGAGTTTCAACTTTGGAAATTAATTTGTTATTTGAAATTGCATTTTAAATTGAGAGTGGGCTTTCAAAAATTGAAATTGAAATTGAAATTAAAATTTATATCTAATTTGCATGCAATGTGAATTAGGGTTGTTAAAATTGAAATTGGAATTGAAATTGAAATTAATATCTAATTTGCATGTAATGTGAATTAGGGTTGTATTAGGTATTTTTGATTTATAAAATATACATGTTTTAATTTTAGGGCAGAAAAAGTCTTTAGAAAATACATTTTTACAGTAGAGAAGAAATTTTGGAAAAATTTGCACAAAGGAAGGGTTTGAAGAAAGTTTGATTGTAGAATTGATTGGAGGAAAGATTGTTTGCATTTGTTGGGTTTTGGATTGGATTCATTGGATGATTGAAGAAAATTCAGAAAATCTTTGGAGGAGGCTTGCAGCAGAAATTCATCTCTTCTTGTAGCTTCTTATACTAGGTTTTCCTCTTTGTGTTTTATTGTTCTTGATTGTTTTTTTTTAAATAGTAGTGATTAAAGATTTGTTTGTTAAATATGTTTTAGAAAATAAATTTGTTGTTAGAAGAAAAGAATCAAATAAATTAGCAGCTTTTGCTTTGTGAAAATTCTTGAGTGAAAATTGTGAAAACCTTAGTTGAATTTAATTTGTTTGAGGAAATCGATTATTTTGTTTTGGATTCAAACATAGAGATTGAGCAATGTTTTTTAGAATGTTTTTAGAAATTGAAACCCTTTGTTTATTATTAAAAAATCAGATTTTAAAATCCACAGGTAGTTATATTTTTCAAGGTAAAATGGTCTGATTGCGTCACATATATCTCCACTTTCACAAACTGGGTTGTCTAGAAACTTAAAGAGGTAAAATGGTCTGGTTGTGTCGCAAATATCTCCATTTTCACAGACTGGGTTGTCTAGAAATTTAAAGGGTTTTTGCATCTTGAAATTTTATTTTCCCTGTAAAAAAATCACAAATACCCAGATCATATTTTTTGAGTTATGCTTGAAACATGAGACTGTTGTTAAGTTATTTTTCCATGGTTGCTTTGATAATAAAATATTAATAAATTGATATTTATAAATATTAATATTTTATGTATTGTTATTATAATATTAAAATATTATTTAATAATATTTTATATTATAATTTATAATATTAAAGTATTATATTTATTTATATTATTTTAAATAAAATTTGTATATTAGATTAGTGGAAATAAAATTATAAACGTATGGGGAAATTATTGTTTATTCTAAAATGGCATGTTAAAGTTTAATTGAAGGAGTTAAATATCTGATTTAAAGAATGCATAATTTAAGATTTAATTGTGAAATTTAAATTCATGTGTAAAAGGTCCAATTATTAATTTGATTTAATTGGAAAAATATATATATGATATTGGGTTATAGTCCAAATATTGATCTTATTTTAACACAATAAGTTATGAAAGAGACCAAATGTTAATTTGATTAATTTTATAATGATTTAATTTGCAAGGGCAATTGGTTATTTAATTTAAGCGAAATGTTTTGAGTTATAGTTGAAAATATTTATTTTGTTAAGAGCAATTAGAGAATTAAATATTAGTGTAATTTCTCCCCAAAATTTAATATGTTTTATTTGTTGAAATTTAATATGTTTTATTAAATAATGTATTATTTAATAAAATATATTAATATATATACATATGATGTATATTTACATGTTGTTTTCAATCAGGAGTATAATTAGTTTTTAATTTGTTTTATTTAAGTGCATGTATTTGAGTTGCATGGAGATTTAAAAAAAAAAGATAAGGTTAAATGCATGATTAAACTGTTAGGGAAAATGATATTTTAAGATATTTTATAATTGCAAGGTCAAATAGATAAGGAAAGAGATATTTTATAAATTCCATGCTTAGATAGGAAATTGATTGAATTATATGAGTTAGATAGAAAACGAAAGAAATCCAATTAGATGTGTACTTGTGTTGGTTTTTGAATGCATGGTCGAATTGTTAAGAAAAAGGATATTTAAATATATTGAAGAATTGTAGAAGTATTTATATTTGAATGTTTGTTTAATTAATGAGATTTTATTGGAAAAAAAAAATATGAATGCATGGTTAAATAGAAAAGCCAAGAGTTATTTTTATACATTGATAAAATGGCATGTTTTGAATAGAGAATTGAAAAGATATAGGTTTTGGATAGAAATAGAATATAGTAATGGCAATAGTTTATGTTGTATTGGAAGTAGATCTAGGAAATGAATATATTTGAAAAGACAAATATTTATTATGTTTTATTTATTTTCATAGAGCAATTTAATCGTTGTGATTGGAATATTAAAGGATATATATAATTAAATTCATTAATATATATATATATTTGGTGTCTATATAATATGGAGTATATATAAATATGTTAAGTGTAAATTCATTATCGTTTTTCCTTTTAATAAGGTGCGTGATATATATTATTGAATAGAGATTTAAAAATGGATTGATTAGTGTGTATGGGAAAATGGATAGAGAAACAATATTTTATGATATTAAAGGGATTGAATGTTTTAAATAGAGAATTGAATGAGATGTAAGGTTTGGTTAGGAAATGGAAAGAGTTTACTTGCATAGATTTGTGTCGATTTAAAGGTAAATTAAGAAGTTGTTTATATTGATGAGGCAAATGGCTATTTTAATTTATTATATTTCAAGTAGAGCAATTAATTTATTGTGAATGAAATATGAAGGAGATATGGATTTAGTATATCCAAAAATAGTAATGCTCTTGTGATTGCCTTAAATGTTCTAGTTCTCTGTATTTCGTAAGAGGATGTAAGATCAAATTGTTTAAGATTTCTTATAATGGAAATAGAAATATGGGTATATGATTATTTGAGTTAACTCTGTAAGTGTGTTTTTGACCTTGTTAGTGTTACCTATTGAATGAGTATGGATTTAGGAAATCCAAATATTAGATTTGATTTATGACTTGAATGCTTTTGTTGCTATGTCGTCAAGTTGCATTGTGGGTTTTGGGATTTAGTGTTAGTCCTAAATTATAAGACTTCCATAAGAACTTAGTGAATGAGGGTTGTCGAATCTTTATGTCAACTAGTTGTTCTTCCCTTGTGTAGTGCATGGTGTATTTTTAGTTAGTACCCGATTTTCACGAACGGGGATGTTTGCACCTCCTTGGTTTAGGAGCGGATTATGGGATCCACGTCTCCTTGTATGGAGTGACCTTGTTATGTGGTTTCATCTTGTTGCCTCTTATGAAAGGAGTGGACTATGTGTTGTTGCCTCCAAGATGTTTGGAGTGTGTTCTATTATTTGTATCCTCCTAGAGTTGGAATGATTATGTTTTCTAATTTGTGTGCATTTGAGATTCCCTTGGTGATTGGTATTTGTATACGTGTATGGTTCTCTGAACATAATTGGTCTATTTTATGTCTGGAAGCAAGGTGACCTATGTCAGTGATATTGGTATTGTACCTGAGTTGTAATCGTTTGATTCTTTTGTTTGGTTATGTCAGTATGAGTCCGTCTTGGGTTAGTGATTTTAGATCTTTGTCCATGTTATGTGGTTACTATCTCCTAGCATGGGGGGTGGGATTTCGGGTACCACATGGTTGGGTGGAACATGCACCAAAATCGTTGGGTCCCCCTTGATCTTCAGTTCATGGAGGCGAGACATCCAGATGGACAGCTCGCAGTTCTTATTGTATTTTCTTGCATTGTAATATTTCTATTTGTATAAGTTATTTTATCCCTCTTATGTTTATGAGGTGAGATTATGTAATTGTTATACTTTTGTACTATTGTCTCATTCTGGGAATGAGTGATGTAACTATTAGATTAAGTTAATGTTTATGAGATTATATCTTGGATGTTCGTCTTCTTATGTTATGTGGTATTCTCTTAATGTATGATGTTTATTTCATAAAGTATTTAATGCTATGGTTATATGTAATATGTGTTGTGTGGGTTTTAGTAATCCCAACCTTGTAGCCTTAGAGGTTGTTGTTAATTAGTAAGTGAATGTGTATGATATTACATTTTATAAAAAAAAAATTTGGTTCACTTAAGTCATTAATTACAACTTCCTTTAGGGTTGCAAGGTGGGGCATTACAAGGGGGCATACCACTATCTCCTCATCATCCTTCCTCACCCTTCCAATGACTAGGGAATCATTCCATTAGTCCTTATCTTTTCTACCTATTATATATTGTATTTTTCTTTGATATAACACAGTTTATTATAGTCATGACACCATATCGAGGAGGGGAAAATGTAGACACCTAAATTAGCTATCACATTTCATCGCATATTCATCATATTTTCATAGTTAATCAAATGAATTATATCTATTTAATTGATTAATCTATTTTTCCTCATCACCTAGTGGTAAAATCACAAAGTTGTGTCACACTTTCAACTAACTAAATAGTTCTGAGCGAAATTGTTTCGACCTAAATAGTTTTAGTTGAACATTACCTGAAACATCATGGCTTATATGTGGTACATATAGTTTCGATTTTTTTTAATTTTTCCCTTTATCACATAAAAATGTGGATTATTTTATGTGTGCAGTTTCAGTAAAAAGGGTTTCAATCAAAACCCTTTCTACCGAAACTGTCTATGTGGCATCCTAGTTGGCAGCCAACTCAGATTTTTTCATAATTTTCTAAAACTTTCAACTTCAACTAAGCATTTCTTTAGTTAGAATTATTTTTTTAAAAGAAGGAAAAATACCCTTTTTTAGAGCTCGAAGTGGTGAATCCAAATATGTATTTTTTTTAATAATATGATTAGTTTTAATATATTTTATTTTAAAATAATGCAAGTAGGTTGTTAAATTTAAAATGAGGCTGATTAGAAATTTAAAAAAAAAAATATTAAAACATATATTTTTTTTTGAAAAATATATGGTGCATTAGAAGAGAGAATCATCTTCAAAAGGGTATAATTTATTTTTTGAAAATGATTACAAAATAGACAATAGTTGAGGTCAAATGAAAGATATCAGATTTTGACAAGTTTGTCTTTAAAATGTTAATACGAGAAAAATATACATCAAAATTTCAATTTTTTTTCCATGCACTAGATATTGAAGTTACTTATTTGGAGGAAAAAATTAAGGGAAAATGGAGTTTTTCTGTTTTTATTTCTTGACATCAAGTGAACGTCACTTTTTCCTGAAATTCCTCTTGTTCCAATGACTCAATTTCATCCTACTCCAATGATTCAATCTCCTCCCATGGCAGCCACTCAAGATAATGTCAGTTCTTCCCTTCATCTGCATCATGCCCATATTCATAATCTGAATGCCATTCCACCTATGCAATTTTTTGCAGGTGAATTTCAGGAACAACAAGGCGAGAATGAAATTCAATTTGATGGAATGGAGGGGTAAAGTAGAGTATGATAAAGAAAATTTTGTATATGATATTTTGTAAAGGGGTTTGTTTAGCAAATTTTGTATATGTTTCCTGTGACTTTATAGGGTTTTCAGATAGGGGATAAATTTTTATTTTGGGCAGTGAAAGAATAATATACAAAGATGAATATTTAGTCAGAATGGGCCAAGAAAATAAAATATTTTTTCATCTACAAGTTTTCATGTTGATAATTCTTGCTATCAAGAGCCATTGATGCTATATTTTGTAAAAACTTACTTCTATATATTAATATATATTCAGGCTTAATGAATTTCACTTAAAAAAAAATCTTCTCTTAAATTGATAAAAAAATAATCAAAACCATTTTTATTTTTTTTGAAAAATTACATGAATAAACTTCATCAATATTTCTACTTTTCATTAGTTTACATCATTTTGAATTTCAAAACATAAATACCACTTTTATGTGGTCGAAGTTCATAATTTTTTTTGATGTTGGTTGATTCCTTTATAAAGTGTGACATAGGTTTGTACTTTTACCCCTAGTTAATTAACTAAAGTATATTTATTTAATTAATTAATACTTTTCCCCATCTAGAAAAACTAATTAAATAAATCTTATTTATTTAATTAATTTATCCTTCCCCATAACCTTTCTCCAATAACTAATTGAATAAAATTATTATTATTTAATTTATTATTGAGAGTCACATGACTAAGAATTTTTTTAGATTCATTGAATCTAGGCACTTTGCCAAAAGTTAAAATAACTTTACATCTTATCGATCCATTTCATAATACATCTCAAAATCCTAACTATTCACATAAAAATGTTGCCCTAATCAAATCCTAAACCTATCCATTATACCTCATGTGACACTTGTCACATGATTACAACTTTAATCCAAAACCTTAATCCTCATTTGATCCTAGCCATCCATAATTAATCTATCTTAGTCCTTAATTTTCTTCTTGAGAATTCTATTAATAGAGGCCTCCATTCTTCATTTGGAAGAAAAAATTCTTATGCAAGTGAATCCATGCTACTATTTTTCTATCATAATATATCTTCCATATTAAGGTTATGCTAGATTTTCATATAGAGCAACCCACATCTTATCATAATCTAGAGAAAATAAAGTAGAGCTAAGGCACCCCTTAGTTTACCTCAATCAAGGAGAATGGAGGTGGATGTGATATGAGGTATACATTTTTTATTTATTTGTATTATATTATGGTATTGTGCTTCAATAATTTTTCTACTCTTCAATAAGTATCATAATATTTTATTTATTAGTTGATAATATTTTAAAAATGGTTAGTGAGGAGAGCACAAATATCAATCGATGTGATTGAAGGTTTTTCTCTCTACAAGGGTTTTGGCTTGTGTTCTCTTGATATCATATCACTTCTTCTAAAGTAGGGGTTGGTTTTACTTTTTTACATTTATTATGGCATATTTTAGGTTTTCATACTTGTAGGCATTTCCTACCCCTTTAAATATCCTTTTCCTTCCATCTCTATATTTTCTACTAGAGTTGAAGGTTTAATGGTTTTTGACAAGGGAATTACCACTCAAGAAATCCAATAATTTTTTCCCAAGGTGTTCCAAAAGATATGTTTGCTAAAACACCCCCATATGCGGTTCTCCATATTCCATAATTTGACAATGCAAGACATTGGTTAGAAAACTTTAATTTAATAAGATATTTTTTAGGAAGAGACCCTTTTAAACCATGCATAAATGTTAGGTCATCAAGTCTTGGGTATTGCATGGGGTTTTCCTTGATGTTGTGAAGGACCTTACCAAATGTTTAAAAAAATAAAATTGTTTTGCTAGATCCAACCATGTTGAATCCATGATTAAATATATGGTCCCTAGTTTTTCCACTCTTCCTTCTCTACTTCTCACTCTAGACTATATATTTCATGATATTTGATGAAAAATCTTACATGCCCATATTTTGGTGGAGTTTCATGGTTCACCAATTTCAAGCTAGAATGTTTGAAATAAATAGCCACCTCTTCATCCTTTTTTGTGTGTTCCAAATGAAATAGGTTCTTCTTGTCTCAAACCTATAAAAGGGTTTATGTATAATTGTATATCTCAAAGGATTTAAAAGATATAATAGATCCAAATTAGATAGATGAGATACACTCAACATGTTCTCTATTTAAATTGTCCCAATTCTTGATATAGATGCTAATATTATAATCATAAGATTTGGGATTTCCTTTTGAAATCTTCCCTTTTTAATTCCATTAATTAACCCACATTTAAGTCTCTCCTCCTATAAATTAAGAAAAACATTGGTCTATAGTGATGAGTTGCAGAGATAATAACCATAGTAATAATCAACCCTTAACAAAGCCATCCCCAGACTCTAGGGTCAATCCTTAAAATATTTAAAGTATAGTTTCAAAAATCGAGTCATGGAGATTTTTTTTGAATACCTTATGGGGAGATGCCAAGTGAGGAGAAATTATGTTAAGAACCACTAAACACAATAAATTTGGTAGCTCAGAAAACCACTATTTCTTGATGTACTTCCCCACCTTATTTTTGTAATAGAGGTCCTACAACCTATCAAGGAAAATGGAAGAAGAAAAATATATGTTAGATAAGTAATTCCCTATCCAACATTCCATATAGATGGGCACCTTTAGTTTAGAGAAATAATTTTATATAAGATTTACTCATCTCTAACTGATATAGATACCAAGGAGATGACTCTTAACAGTCATCCAAAAAAATTATTTCTTAGAGTGTTCAAGGTTTGATGGATCTCCCATGGTAGTATTTCATTCATGAAACTCTATAATAGTTTATAGGTCCATACATTCTTTGTTTACAATTTTTTTTTTGGTTTCTATAACATGTTATATTATCTAGCTTTCTAGTCATTTTTGTGTAGTAAAATATCATAAGTCATGCCATTGTTGTCAAAGTTGTGTCTTGTAAGTGGCATAAAATCACAATTGATTAGGGATATGATCCCACTAACCAATAATTTTGGGATCTTCTCAACATTCATAATAATTCTCTTGGAGTTGCTAATGTTTATGCCTTGAATGCTATTGTTGAGAGATATACTCTTTGGAGATGGATTAAAAATAAAATACTTTCTACCACTTTTGTTTCATGTGGTGATTTTAATATGATTGAGATGACTTATGATAAATTTAGAGTGTGACACCTATGCATTAGATAATTAGTGAAATATAATCATGGTACTTTATATGGAATAAATTAGTTGTTTATGATCTAAATCTTAACTACCACCACAATCATATGAAATGATACACATGGAGTGAAATTAAATAAATAATCAATAGCTTCCTTAAGTAGCTTGATATCTCAATAATTTTTTTCTTTTAACAATTATTAATCTTTTCCTATGGAGCCTTTGTGAAATGTTGTCCTTTCAAATTATTATCTAATATGATTTCATATTGAGTAGAAACTTGCTAAACCTAAGGCCACTATGACTTATTTTTTATAAAAATTTTGCACACTCACAAGGCCATATTAGGTCATATTCATTTTTTTAAAAATCTAGAACCATGCCTTATGGATGAGATATGTTATATAGCCTAGTGGAATGACACAATCAATCATATATCCTAATTCATTTACATTAATGGTCACTATCCTTATTATTTTTAAAGCTCCTCTTATAAAGAAACTATGCTAGAACTCCATCAATCCATCACCACTTTGGAAGCTCAAAAATTTAAATTATAAGATCAAAATTGAATATCTACACTTCATCACTAGAAATAGGTTGTAGATGCCTACTTTGCTTGTGGAGCATAAATCAAATCTTGAATTCATTGGCTTAATATTGGAGAAAAGGTCTCTAAATAATTTTTTAGGTTCATTTTTTTTAATACATATCAATATATTAAGAAAATAATATAGTGGAAGCATCTCTTTATTAAGCTTCTAAACATTCTTTAGGCCTTTGTGTACCATTACACACAATTGTTTACTACTCAAGGATATAGTTTATCTCAAAAAATGACCCCAAAACAATGTTTAAATGTGGTTCCTTATCAAGTTTTCACATATTGATGCATTATTTATGATCAAATTCTCACTAAAGAATATTTTGTGAGGTTATCTTCTATTTGTCTAGTGGAAAAGCCCTTGACTTAGATAAATTATTTTTTGAGTTGTATAATTTTTTTGGGATACTACGGGTATGAAGACCTTCAAAAGGTCTATCTAGAATTTTTTCATGATAATTCAATAGGAAATGTAATCAATAAATGAATTCATACATAAAGCTTGATACTTGAGAGGAAATATGTAATTAGTGGCCTATCCTATTACTAAATTTCCCCCATAAGATAATTTCCAAAGATCTTTCTCTCAAGCTATGGACTCTCCTTCACTAGCTAGTCTATCATGAGAAAACTAATTTTATCAAGTCGCTCTACATCATTAACAATATTATTGATGTTTGGGAAGGGATGAAATGAATATAAAATTCTCAAAAATCTATAATGTTAATAAATATTATCTTTTTCCAAGGCTTATGACCATATTGAATGTACCTTAGCTTGATACTTGAGAGGAAATATGTAATTAGTGTCCTATCTTGTTACTAAATGTCCCCCATAAGATAATTACCAAAGCTCTTTCTCTCTTGAGCTAAGGCCTCTCCTTCTCTAGCTAGTCTAGCATGAGAAAACTAATTTTATCAAGTCACTCTACATCATTAACAATATTAATGATGTTTGGGAAGGGATGAAATGAATCTAAAATTCTCAAAAATATATAATGTTAATAAATATTATCTTTTCCAAGGCTTATGACCATATTGAATGTACCTTGATTTTTGATTTTGGGTTTGATTTTAAGCCTGTTTAGATGCTATTCACTAATACCTCAACTTAAATCACCATTAATATATAGTAGTGTGGGCATTTTGGGATTTTTATATCTTTTTGTTAGGTATTTCCTTTATATCCTACACTCTACATGCATGATGATGAAGGATTTGTCTATCTTTTGGCTAACACAATCTCCTAGAAGTTGGTTTAAAGGTATTTTCTTACCCAATTATTCTACTCAACTCGTGATTGATATTTTTATAATTATTAATTTCCCTCTTATTGAGGATAAAAATAATGTCAAATAGTCCCTTCTTTGTCTTGATATATTATTACAAGCTTCTAGCTTGAGTATTCAATGTAAAAAGATCCAATAATATAGGCAATATTTTCTTCCAAAACCTACTTGCTTATAATATTTTAGTAGGAATTGAACTAATCATGGGGAAAAATTTCAATTTGAAACACTTTTTATCCCTTGTATGAGCTATCTTGTGGCTGTTTACCATTGCCAAAATGAAAAAAAATCTAATTCATTGGATCACTAATCTTATTTTTTTGGATGATAAACCCTAAGTGTGGTCTAAAATTTTAACTACTACCCATGTTTACTATTATTCTTGTTGGATATTTTCTATGGAACCTTAAAGTCGAGGGAATCTTATTAGGCACTTTCTTTAGGTCTTTAAAAATGTGGAAAACTTTATTAAACACATTTCTTAGGTTTTTTTGTCTTCGTCATGGTGGTTGTGGTTTAGTTCTTCTTTCAATATATCAAAAATTCATTTATCTCTATTATAAACAAATAATTAGAGCTTTGAAAGTAAATAATGATTGAAAAATTATTTTGCGATATTATATTTCATTAGTTTTTCTTATTGGATGGTCATCTTGGGAAAGGCTTGCTATAATCTCCTCACCATGAGAGAGCATGTCTAGATACAGAGTACATTTTTTTATTAAGAGCATTTGAAGGGATTGGGATTCCATCAAGTCTTATCTTATTTAGGCTAGTAAGGAATTTTGTAATGGACTCTCAAATAATCAATAATTTATTTGGTGGTATCTAGTTCTATCTAGTCAAGGTCATCCATTTACAAAATCCCCTTGGGTTCATTCTATAAAATTATTTAATAAAGATTTCAAAGATTTTCTTGATATATTTATCAAAACCACCAAGAATTTTCTATCTTGAAATTATGTCAAGTTAGGATTTTAGTTATTCAATCAAATATTAGGAGAACTATAGAATATTATTGATACCATCTATTTTCATATTTAAAAAAAAATGGGTAAGGTCCTTCAAGCCTTAGTGAAAATATTATAAATGATATTGTAATGCCCCACCAAGTAACCTTAAAGGAAGTTGCAATTAACATCATAAGCGAACAAATTTTTTTTTATAAAGTGCATTTAACATACACATTCACTTACTAATTAACAACAACCTCTAAGGCTACAAGGTTAGGATTACTAAAAACCCACACATACATATTACATATAACCATAGCCTTATGAACTTTATGAAATAAACATCATACATCATAAGAATACCACATAACATAAAAATATAATCAATCAAGATACAATCTCATAAACATTATCTTAAACCAATAGTTACATCACTCATTCCCAGAATGAGACACTAGTACAAATGTATTACAATTACATAACTCCACCTCTTACAAAAAAGGGATAAAGTATCATATACAAACTAAAATATTACAATGCAAGAAATTACAACAAGAACCATGAGCTGTCCATCTGGATGTCTTGCCACCAAGTACTCAAGATAGATGGGGACCCAACGGTTTTGGTGTATGTTCCACCCTACCACTGTGGTACCCGAAGGCCCACCCCCTATGCTAGGAGATAGTAACAAAGTAACATGGACAAAGATTCTACTACCTCTAACCAAAGGCAGACTCAAACTGACTCATACTGTTATAACCAACCAAATGAATTAACATGTACAACTCATTCACCATACAAGTACGAATCAAGTACAAATCAAGTACAATACAAGTACAACTCCAACATCACTGACATAGGTCACATTGCTTCTAGACATAAAGTAGATCAAGTATGTTCAAATAACCATACACATAAAATAATTAACAACAGTTGCCCTAGATAGAGTGTCATCGCAAGGTTTGTCATGAGATCTCCTCTGTTTAAATAACCATACACATAAAATAATTAACAACAGTTGTCCTAGATAGAGTGTCATCGCAAGGTTTGTCATGAGATCTCCTCTAGGCATTCTTCATAGGCTCCGACACAAGTAATCCTGGTGGCCTCAACCGAATCCCGACACTCATACTCACTCATGCGAAATCAACTACCTCTCGCAAGAACAAGATAGTTGATCTTGCCATTCCAGGCCTTCTCACTCATCCCAAGTCTAAACAAGCCCTTGTGTCTATGAGTGAGGATTCAATTATCTTGATTAGTGTGAACTGCATCCTAATCATCTAAGTACATTAATTTAGTTATCACCTGATTAACTCACTTCTGAAGGTTACTTGGTTTACCACTTTGGGCTCCGGCCCCTATCAAAAGCCACTCTTCTAATGGACAACGCACACCCAAACAATCCACCAAGGGAACCACAAGTGCATACCAACTAGGCATCATAATCCACTCCAACACAAGGAGGATACAAATAATAGAACTCACTCCAAACATCTTGGAGGCAACAACACATAGTCCACTCCTTTCACAGGAGGTACAAAATATCTCACTCCAAAAATCTTGGAGGCAACAACACATAGTCCACTCCTTTCAGAGGAGGCAACAAGATGAAACCACATCATAAGGTCACTCCATACAAGGAGACATGGATCCCATAATCCGCTCCTAAACCAAGGAGGTGGAAACATCCCCGTTCGTAAAAACTGGGTAAAACTGAAAAGACGCCATGCACTACCCAAGGGAAAACAACTGGATGGCATAAAGATTCAACAACCCTTATCCTCTAAGTTCTTTTGGAAGACTTATAATTTAGGACTAACACTAAATCCTAAAACCAACAATGCAACTTGACGACATAGCAACCAAAGCATTCAAGTCATTAATCAAATCTAATATTTGGATTTCCTAAATCTATACTCATTCAATAGGTAGTGTTGACAAATTCAAAGACACGATAACTAGATCATTTAAAATAATCATAACCCCTATTTCTCTTTTCATTACTGAAAATCTAAAACAATTAAACTTACTTCCCTTTATTGAATACAGAGAATTAAATCCTTTAAGATAATCATGAGGAAGATACTACTTTTGGATATACTAAATCCATATCTCTTTCATAATTCAATCACAATGATTCAATTAATCTAAATAGAAATTAATAAATAACATAATTGATTGCCTCATCAATAAAACAACTTCTTAATTTACTTTTAAATTGACACAAATCAATGCAAGTAAACTCTTTCCATTTCCTAACCAACTCTTATATCTCATTCAATTTTCTATTTAAAACATTCAATCACTTTAATATAATAACATATTGTTTCTCTATCCATTTTTAAATCTCTATTCAATAATATATTGCATGCATCTCATTACATAAAATACGATAATGAATTTTACACTTAATATATATATATATATGCTCCATATTATATAGACATCAAATATATATATTAATAAATTTAATTACATATATTCTTTAATATTCCATTCACAATGACTAGATTACTCTATGGAACTAAATAAAACATAATAACTATTTGCCTTTTTCAATATAGTTAGTTCCTAAATTTACTTCTAATGCAATTTAACACTATTGCAAACAATTTTTTCAATTTTCTATCCGGAGTCTATGTCTCTTCAACTATCCATTTAAAAACATGCAATTTCATCAATGTATAAAATATCTTTTGGCTTATCTATTTGGCCATGCATTCATATTGTTTCTAATTAAATCTCATTAATTAAAATAAACACTTAAATATAAATATTTCTATAATTCTTGAATATATTTAAATATCTTTTTCCTTATCAATTTTGACCATACATTCAAAACTTATCATTTAAATTCTTCATGCAAAACTAAATTACACGCACTTAAATAAAACAAGGTAAATATTGATTGAAAATACTCATGGATATATATATATATACATTTCAATATATTTTCTTCAATCATATTAACAAAATAAATGTTTCCTTTTAAATCAAGTAATTACTTCTATTAAAAAAATATCTTTCTCTATACATTTTCTACGCATACTAATCATTTCTTTTAGAACACTAATAATACCCAATTTGCAACAACAGAATAAAATAATATAAAATATTATTTATTCTCTCAAATGGATATATACCTTCAATATATATATACTAAATATAAATTAATATATTTAAATATATTTAATCATTAACATATCTTCTATTCTTTACAGAATATCAAATTGTTTAATTCAAAATAAAATATCCCTTATCATCAATTTTCCAAAGTATAAATATATTTTTCCAATTAAATCAAATTAATAATTGGATCTTTTACACATAAATTTAAATTCCACAATTAAATTTTAAATTATGCATTCTTTAAATCCAATATTTAACTCCTTCAATTAAACTTTAACATGTCATTTTAAAATAAACAATTAATTTTCCCATATGTTTATAATTTTAATTCCACTAATCTAATATATAAATTTTATTTAAAATAATATAAATAAATATAATACTTTAATATTATCAATTATAATATAAAATATTATTAAATAATATTTTAATATTATAATAACAATACATAAAATATTAATATTTATAAATATCAATTTATTATTATTTTATTTTCAGAGCAGCCATGGGAAAATAAGTTAACATCAGTCTCATGTTTCAAGCATAACTCAAACACTACGATCTGGATATTTGCAATTTTTTGACAAGGATAAGAAAATTTCAAAATGCAAAAACCCTTTAAATTTCTTGACAACCTAGTTTGTGAAAGTGAAGTTATAGGTGACACAACCAGACCATTTTACCATGAAAAATATAACTATACTGCAGATTTTAAAATCCGTTTTTTAATAATAAATAGAAGGTTTCATTTTCTAAAAACATTCTAAATGCATTGTTCAATCTCTATGTTTGATTTCAATAACAACAAAATCGATATCCCCAAATAATTTAAATTCAACTGAGGTTTTCACAATTTTCACTCAAGAATTTTCACAAGCAAAGGCTATAAATTTATCTAATTCTTTTCTTCTAATATCAAATTTGTTTTCTAAAATAGATTTAACAAACAAATATTTAATCACTACTATTTAAAAAAAAAAATCAAGAACAATAAAATACAAAGAGGAAAACCTGGTACAAGAAGCTACAGGAAGAGATGAATTTCTGATGCAAGCCTCCTCCAAAGATTTCCTGAATTTTCTTCAATCCTCCAATGAATCCAATCCAAAACCCAACAAATGCAAACAATATTTCCTTCAATCAATTCTACAATCAAACTTTCTTCAAACCCTTGTGCAAATTTTCTAAAATTTCTTCCCTGCTGTAAAAATGTATTTTTTTTTCTAAAACTTTTTCTACCCTAAAATTAAAACATATATTCTTATAAATCAAAAATACCTAATTCAACCCTAATTCACATTACATGCAAATTAGATATTTCAATTTCAATTTTAAATTTCAATTTCAATTTTAATTTCAATTTCAATTTCACTTTTCGAAAACCCACTTTCAATTTAAAATGCAATTTCAAATAATAAATTAATTTCCAAAGTTGCAACCAATTTCCCAAATAAATATTTAATTACAATTTCTAATTTAATTCCCACATGTTGGAATTAAATTCCAAAATTAATTCTAATTCTTTTATTTCCTTTCATTCTCTTGCATCATGTTTAATTAATTAATTTAATTATTTAATAACTAAACTCAACCCCCTTGGATTAAATTTAATTAATTAAATAATTTAAATATAATTAATTAATTTAAATATAAACTTTTATCCACATTGCATTATTTAAATTAAATAACCATCAACATGATTTAAATGCAATTATTCTAAATATCTATTTCCAAATCAATAATCCTTCAGAATTAAATAACATTAAAACAAGACAGACAATAACTCGACACACACAACTGACGACACACTAAGGCTAGGGTGTAAACTTGACACATGTTACCTAGCTACTATCTCCCGTTCAACTTAACCGTTGGATCGACACGCTCAAACTTGTGAAACCAGGTGGAGTCGATGTCATGTACCTGCAATCCTGCAACCAAGTAAACAACATTATACAATATATCCAGCATATAATACACACCATGAAGAAGAAATTATGGATTCATAGGGCGCTCGCAAGCGAGTGATGCGAAACCATCCTCTTCACCAATACACTCATCAAAACTGACACTTCCATCATAATCTAGTAATTTCATAATAACATCTCATATTAACTCTACAACATCATTAATCCATAATGCATGTGAAACAATAATCAAATAACTACATCCCACAATAATAGTTGTCACTCAATAGTAGCGATCAAAACATCATAACAAAATGTATTCGGTATCAAAGTAATTGCAACCAAACATAGCATAAAGCAACTTGAACAAGAAGCAAAATGGAGGGGTATTACAGATATCCTAAAACACCATTTATCAATTAAAGACCCACAAGGAATATTTATGGCTTATACCTCATATCTAAGTGGTGGATCAATTAAATCACTATTGGCACCTCCAACACTCTCTTGGAACTTGGCATCAATGATTCTAGGCTATTTTGAGTGGCTATTCTTGAGCGTAAATTGGCTCAACGTGTGTGGTGCATTCTTTAGAAAAGTATTCCACTTGATCTCATTTATCTCAATTGGGAGTAATAAACCAACATAATCCTTTTTATGGGCAATTGGAGTCTCTCAAGCATATATTTTAGCTTTACACGAGCTTTGGAATCTTGGAGTTGGATGCATGAATTCTTCTAGATGTTTCATCCTAACCCCTTTTTATGGTATATGATGTTTTTGGGTGATCAACCCTATCTCCCATTAAATTTTTTCCAAATCAATTGTTCTTTTAAGGTGGAAATTATCTTTAATGTTTGGAAAGATATAAATTCATCTTTCTTTTTAGGGTTTTTACTGATGTTCAATTTTATTTATATACTAAATATACATATTTTTGGTGTTCTTATGTAGATCTAGGTACAAGTTCACAAAATTGTACTCAAAGTTGTGCATCTAAAAGAGATCCTTGATCACTTGGGTAATTCTCGCAAATTTATTAGATAATGGCTACAAATTTATTATCAGGAAAACTAAAGCACTTCAAGCTACATAAACTTACAAAAAACAACCAAAGACAAATGTAGTTTTCTCCAATAGAATGGTTCAAAAAAATAGGCTAACTTATAGTCCAACGTGACATGAAAAAAAATAAACTCATGCCTTATTCAAAGTAGATGGAAACAATTCTACAGTGTGACAACACAAGAAAATAAAGGTTTATCTTTTCCCTTCTTGCAAGAATCGATTCCCGTATAGGAAATCATCTGCAATGCACTCAAGAAAGGTTTGAATTTTTTATTTTTTTTCTCCTTGACACCCTCTTGTAATTGATCAATTGTGCTATCTACTCAAAATAAAATTATCCTTGCCAGTCGATCCTCTGTCACCATCCCTTCTCACTCTTTTTTTTCTTTTTTTTGTCTCTTTCCAAAAATAGATTGAACTTCTTCCAAAATGTTGATCTCTCCATGTACATGAAAAACCTTCCACACCAACTATGTTGATGCCTTCCCTTCTTCCAAAAACTATTGTCTAACTACCTTCCATCATTTATTTTGCACTTCATCAGTTTAGGAGATCAACATTGCTGGAAACTTGTTTTTCTACAACAAAGTGACACATGTCTGAAGCAAGACAAAGGGAAAGAATTTGGCCCCAATAAAAAAACACCAACTATACACAACAAGAAAAAACCAAAATTGAAATCAAAATCTAAAACGATTCCCCTACATCAGGCTCTCAAGGGGGGGAAACAAAAAGATGATGAACTCCTGTTCATGAGGTCATTAATGGAATGACCATATTTAGAGATTTTAGGTGCGGACAACCAAGAAGCATCCTCCAAAGGATGATTGCATCATTTCACTAAATTCCTAAAATACTCTTTTTCGTGGGTCTTCATCAACAGTTGTTTATCAAGAATGCATTCAATTTCTAGCGGAATAGGTTTGGTCACAACTATTCTTTAGCAAATTGTAACTCTAACTCTACTATTTCTTCATTTATAACACCTTTGTATGGATAAAAAATCTACTACATTGAAGATTGGTGAAATCCCTATGCCTGGAGGAAGGCTAATCTCATAGAAATTTTTTGAAAACTTTCAAAGAATCTTTGCAAGGACTGATTTTATCTATTTTCAATTTGTTATATTCACCTGTAGGAAATATTTCTCTCCTAAGATGAGCCAACACAAGATCACCCATCCGAAAATGAACCTCTCTCTGCTTCTTATCAACATACTATTTGTATTTCTAATTGATTCCTTCAATGTTCATCTTAACCGCCTCATTAAGGTCATGAATTACTTGTGCAAAATATTTACCATTTGAAATTATTTTCTCCATGTCACCAAGATTTATGAGTTCCAAGAAACCCCTAGGATGCATGCCATAAACATTAGAAAAAGGGCTGAAACCTATACTTTGATTTGGAGATTCATTATGAGAAAACTCAGTCTAAGCCAAAGCCATATCCTAGTTACCAGGTGTGTTCCTAACAAGGCACCTCAACATGTCACCAAGACTTCTATTCACCACCTTGGCTTGGCCATTTGTTTGGGGGTGATAGGTAGAACTGAAACTAATATGTGTTCCCAACATTTTCCAAAGGGTTCCTAGGAATTCCCAACAAACTTTGTATATCTATTTGAAACAATACTTCATGGAATACAATGTAAAAAAACCACTTATTTGAAAAAAAAAACTAGCAATATTGGTTGCATCACTAGTCTTTTTGCATGGGATAAAATCCAACAATTTAGAGAACCTATCCAAAACTAAAAATATAGAATCATTGTCTCTTTGAGTCATAAGTAAACCATAAACAAATCCATACTTACGAAATCCCATGGTTGAGATGGAATTGTAAATGGTTGATACAACCTAGTAAGATAACTTCTTACCTTTGTATCTTGACATAATCTACATTTCTCCACATACTTCTTGACATTAACCCACATTCATGGCCATAAATAGTGTGTACTCAACTGCAAATAAGTTTATCCTATCAAAATTGTCCTCCTAGACTTCCACAATGTTTCTCTTTCAAGAGATTCTCCCTCATTAATCCACTAGGTATGCACAATTGACTGCCTTTGAACAGTAAAGCTCCTATAACATGTAATCAATCCAAGGAACCCTATCTCTATTGATTGGACTGATGCAAGGTTCATATGCATCTTGGAAATGTTGAGAAATAGTGCCTCAAATGTACTAGTGTTTGGGCCTTTGCATTGTCAAACAAATACTTGAATATCATAGGACAAAGTGACTAGTTTGATTGGCCATTGACGCGTCGATGGTCATGTGTTAAGTTGGTTAAGCTTTAGACTTGTTACTTAGTATGCTTTGGAGTATCAATGATTGATAGTTGGATGGATTAGGGATCAGAGTTCGGTCATTGAAAGTTCTTAAATGTTGTGGAGTCTCTGACATCTCCAACCTCCGATAGCTCTGATGGTGCCTTGGTTCGACAGTTAGGTATCAAAATATCAGAGATGTTGGGTGTTTGAGTGGAAATTCTAGCAATTTTTCTCAGCACCCAATCCTCTGATGCTCCAATAGATCTGACACTCCAATGAGGCAATAAAAAATGAAGAGTCAAGGTGACTTGGTGGTGATGTTAGCTTGAAGACAAAAGGTCAACGTGCCAACACATAGTCTTTTGTGGCCAGTTGTATTTAAACCCAAATCGGTTCATCTACTCGATGCATGTGGGATAATGAATATCTTGTGAGTGTGAAAGGGAGAATGGTTTAACTTCCAATAACCGAATGGAAAATTTTTGATGGAGATTTAAAAGACATTTGAGAACTTTGTTGGGGTGTTGAATGGTTGATTGTTCGGTGGTTGAATGGTAATTCATTATTGTATGTTGTTGTAGCATTGTAATAGTACGATAGAGTTACTATTGTATAACTATAATATGTGAGAGGGAAATAGAATAGGGTTATTCTACTGGATTCTCTCCAGAATGGAACAAGATGTAAACTCTGTAAAGGCTTAGAGCCTGAATTATATTTGTAACTATTTTGTTGCTGAATAATACAATGGCGATCTAAGATTTTGGAGTGTCGAGTCTTTTACTCGAAATGGTTTTCCCCATGTAAATCTATGTGTTCATATATTTTGTTCTATCTTTCATGTTAAGTGGTTCTTCTTGATTGAATATATTTAATAGTGTTATTTGGAACTGGTTTAATTAGCATTAACTTTTCTCTAAGGGTCAATGTGGGAAATGAATTACATCTGATTCCGCTTTGTGGCATAGTAGTACATGTGTTTGAGGCAATCTAAATGAAATTAAATTTATTGAAGTCATTTCTATTCTCAGATGTTTATTTTGAGATGACTGATATTTCCATTACAAGTGGTATCAGAGCCTTCTTTAAGGTTTTTCTTTTCCTTGCATGTGCAGGTTTATGAGTTGAATGTAATTGCATGTGTGTTGCATGTAATTGCATGGAATCACATGCAACTTGTGTTGCATGTGCTTGCATGTTGATGCATGTAAGGTTTCCTGGTGTTTTGGTTATGTGGATTCCTTCTGTAAAGATTTCTTAGCTTGGCAGGCTTGAGGAAATCTAAAGGAATCGACTGATGTATTGATCCTTTGGTGAGTAGAAATTATTTCTCTTTTGTTTAAGTTTCAAGAGACAACATGAAGCATGGAGGATGGTGAAGATGGAGAAATTGGAACTGGTCATACTTGATGTTGTGATATGAAGTTCCTAGTTGGTAGTAGTATAATCTTGATGCATGGGGTGGAATATTATCTTATCTATGGTTGTGTTGCAAAAAATCTTTCATATTAGTTTTCTGTGTGAGGGGCTCCCTGATGATATGGAGGAGCTTGGGTTGTTTCTCAGTGATGGAGAAATGTGCTTATGCTGGGTGCTTTGTCCTGGTATTGAAAGGCATAGTTTTACTATGATAAGTTTGATCTTGGTGATTGAACAATTGGATGTTGTTAAGGATTTTCTCTTGGGGTTGTGAAGGAGATCATACTTGACATAGTTGGCTTTCATAGGTGTATGTAGGAGGATTTTCTACAAGTTCATAATGTGCAGAGTTACTCTCTTTTTTCTTGGTTGTCTTCCTGGATTTTTGATTTCACGTTACATTGGTTTGAGGTTTGGTCAGAGCTGTAGTGATCACTAGCTTGTGGTCATGTGTTTTCACTCATGTTCTTGGGTGATGACATGGAGGTTCTTAATATTTTTCTTTTTTTGGGTGTGGAGAACTTGGGAGAGATGTGAAGACTTGTGGTGCGAGATGTTCTTATAGGTTATTTAATTATAGGTTTTAGATATCATTGTGGATGGTTCCTTAAAACTACATGATTACACTCTCTATATTATGCTATTGGTAGAATCATTATGCCTTGTTCTTTTGGATTTAACATTACCCATGTAGTGGGAGTTCCTCAATGTGTTTGGTCTTCCTTGACTAGTTTGTACATGGAACTTGTATCTACGGTTGATGGGTTGGATGTGTTGCTGGCATGAGTTTACTAATGAGGATACCTTCAAGGTATGTGAGACTGGATGGATTAACACTTGCTGTGGGTGTTATTTTTAGTCACGTGGGTTGTTCAGTTGGATGGGAGAAGTCAATTTTTTGGTTGTTGTTCTAGCTGGCATTCTATCTTGTTTCTAGAGAAAGTCTTCACGTTTGTGTTCATATTGAGTGCTTTGAAGTTGACATTAATTCTGTATGGCTTGTTGAGAACACTGGTGTGGTGGTAGTGTGTTTAAACCCTTGATGTTAGTTGGTTCTAATAGTGGTGTCTCAAATTAGACTATTGCATATGTATGCCATGGCTTGTTCCTCTGCTTTGGAGGATGGATGGAACTATAGCCTAAGATGGTAGACATCATAGATGTTGTTGCAGTTGTCCTAGGTAATACAGAGGATTCATGCATTGATTGATAGGTAGTGCATTCTTCAAAAAGTGGGAGAATGTTGATAAATGGTGCCTCAAATGTATTGGTGTTCGAGCCTTCAAATTATCGAAAAAATAGTTGAATATCATAGGAAAAAGTTACTAGTCTGATCAGGCATCAAAATGTCGGTAGTTGCATGTCAAGTTGGTTAAGTTTTAGACTTGTTAATTAGTTTGTTTTGGACTATCGATGATCGGAAGTCGGATGGATTGACGATTAGAGTTTAGTCGTTGAAAGTTCTTAAATATTGTGGAGTCTCCGACATCTTTGACCTCCGATAGCTCTGATGGTGCGTTGATCTGATAGTCGGGTATTGACATATCGAAGATGTCAGGGGTTTGAGTGGAAAGTCTGGCAATTTTTTCTCGACGCCCAATCCTTTGATGCTCCGATAGCTCCAACACTCTGATGAGACGATAAACAATGAAGAGTCAAGGTGACTTGGCAGAGATGTTAGCTCAAAGACAAAAGGTCAATGCATTGACACAGTCTTTTGTGGGTGATTGTATTTAAAAATGAATCTGTTCATCTACTCGGTGCATGTGTGATAATGAATATATTGCGAGTGTGAAAGGGAGAATGGTTGAACTACCAGCAACCGAATGGACAAAGTTCAATGGAGATTTAAAATATGTCTAAGAAATTTGTTGGGGTGTTGAATGGTTGATTGTTCGACGATTGAATGGTAATTTTTTAATGTATGTTGTTGTAGCATTGTAACAATACGATAGAGTTACTGTTGTATAATTGTAATATGTGAGAGGGAAATAGAATAGCGTTATGTTTCCAGATTCTCTCTAGAATGGAACAAGATGTAAAAGTAGTAAAGGCTTAGAGCTTGAATTGTATTTGTAACTATTTTGTTGCTGAATAATATAATGGTGATCTAGGCTTTTGGAGTGTGGGGTTTTTTACCTAAAAGGGTTTTCCCCATGTAAATCTATGTGTTCATATCTTATGTTCCATCTTTCATGTTTAGTGGTTCTGCTTGATTGAATTTATTTAATGGTGTTGTTTGGAACTGGTTTAATTAACATTAACTTTTCTCTAAGGGTCAATGTGGGAAATGAAATATGTCTGATTCCGCTTTGTGGCATAGTAGTATGTTTCTTTGAGGAAATTAAAATGAAATTAAAGTTATTGAAGTCACTACTATTCTCAGATGTTCATTTTGAGATGACCAATATTTCCCTTACAAGTGGTATCAAAGCCTTCTTTCAGGATTTTCTTTTTCTTGCATGTGTAGGTTTGTGAGTTGCATGTAATTGCATGTGTTTTGCATGGAATCACATGTGGCTTGTCTTGCATGTGCCTACATGTTGATGCCTGTAAGGGTTCCTAGTGTTTCGGTTATGTTGATTCCTTCTATAAAGATTTCTTAGCCTAGTAGGATTGAGGAAATATGAAGGAATCGGCTAATGTATTGAGCCTTTGGTGAGTAGAATTTCTTGCTCTTTTGTTTAAGATTCAAGAGACAATACAAAGCATGGAGGATGGTGAAGATGGAGAAATTGGAATTGGTAATACTAGAATGTTGTGATCTAAAGTTCCTAGTTGGCAGTAGTATAATCCCGATGCATGGGGTGATATATTATCTTCCCTATGGTTGTGTTACAATAAGCTTTCATATTTGGTGTCTATGTGAGGGGCTCCCTGATGATATGGAGGAGCTTGGGTTGTTTCTTAGCTATGGAGTAATGTGCTTATGTTGGGTGTTTTGTCTTGGTATTGAAAGGCATAGTTTTACTATGATATGTTTGATCTTGGTGATTGAACAATTGGATGTTGTTAAGGATTTTATCTTGGGGTTGTGAAGGAGATCATACTTGACATAGTTGGCATTCAAAGGTGTATGTAGGAGGATTTTCTACAAGTCCATGATGTGCAGAGTTACTCTCTTTGGTTTTGGTTGTCTTCCAAGATTTTTTGGTTTCACATTACATTGGCTTGAGGTTTGGTCAGAGATGTAGTGATCACTAGCTTGTGGTCATGTGTTTTCACTCATGTTCCTGGGTGATGACATGGAGGTTCTTAATCTTTTTCTTTTATTGGGTGTGGAGAACTTGGAAGAGATTTGAAGACTTGTGGTGAGAGTTGTTATTACAAGTTTTGCATATCATTATGGATGGTTCCTTGAAACTACATGATTAAACTCTCTATTTTATGCTATTGGTAGGCTCGTTATTTCCCACTCTTTCAAATTTGGCATTAATCATGTAGTGGGAGTTCCTAGATGTGTTTGGTCTTCCTCGACTAGTTTGTACATGGAGCTTGTATCTACAGTTGATGGGTTGGTTGTGTTGCTGGAATGATTTTACTAATGAGGATACCTTGGAGGTATGTGAGATTGGATGGATTAGCACTTTTTGTGTGTTCTATTTTTAGTCACATGGGTTGTTCAGGTGGATGGGAGCAATTAGTTTTTTGGTTGTTGTTCTAGTTGCGTTCTATCTTGTTTCTGGAGAAAGTCTTCACGTTTGTGTTCATGTTGATTTCTTTGAAGTTTACATTACTTTTGTATGGCTTATTCAACATAGTGGTGTGGTGGCAATGTGTTGAAACCCTTGCTATTAGTTGGTTTTGATAGTGGTGTCTCGGATTAGAGTGGTGCATATGTACACCATAGCTTGTTCCTTTTCTTTGGAGGATGGATTGAACTATAGCGTCAGATGGTAGATATCATAGATGTTGTTGTAGGTGTCTTGGGTAATACAAAAAATTTATGCATTTATTGATAGGAAGTGTGTTCTTTGGTAAGTGGGATAATGTTGATAAATGGTGCCTCAAACGTATTGGAATTTGAGCCTCTGCATTGTCGAACAAATAGCTGAATATCATAGGAAAAAGTTACTAGTCTAATTGGGCATTGACATGTCTACGGTCATGTGTTAAGTTGGCTAACCTTTAGAATTGTTACTTAGTCTAATTTGGAGTATCAACGATTCGCAGTCAGATGGATTGGTGATTGGAGTTCGGTCATTGAAATTTCTTAAATGTTGAGGAGTCTCCAACATCTCCAACCTCCAATAGCTCCAATGGTGCCTTGGTCCAACAGTTGGGTATCGACATATTAAAGATGTTGGGGGTTTGAGTGGAAATTTTGGAAATATTTGCTTGAAACCTGATCCTCTGATGCTCTGATAGCTCAGACACTCTGATGATTCAATAAACAATGAAGATTCAAGGTGACTTGGTAGTGATGTTAGCTCGAAGAGAAAAGGTCAACATGTCGACACACAGTATTTTGTGGGAGGTTGTATTTATAGCCGAACTAGTTCATCTACTCGGTGCATTTGGGATAATGAATATCTTGTGAGTGTGAAAGGGAGAATGGTTGAACTGCTAGTAATTGAATGGATAGAGGTGGATGGAGATTTAAAATATGTTTGATAAAATTTTCGGGGTGTTGAATGGTTGATTTTTTGGCGGTTGAATGGTAATTCATTACTGTATGTTGTTGTAGTATTGTAACAGTATGATAGAGTTACTGTTGTATAAATGCAATATATGAGAGGGAAATAGAACATGGTTATGCTACTACATTCTCTCTAGAATGGAGCAAGATGTAAAATTTGTAAAGGATTAGAGCCTAAAATTTATTTGTAACTATTTTGTTACTGAATAATACAATGACGATCTGGGCTTTTGGAGTGTGGGGTTTTTTACTTGAAAGGGTTTTCCCCACATAAATCTATGTGTTCATATCTTTTGTTCCATCTTTCATGTTGAGTGGTTCTTCTTGATTGAATCTATTTAATGGTGTTGTTTGGAACTAGTTTAATTAGAATTAACTTTTCTCTAAGGGTCAATTTGGGAAATGAACTATGTTTGATCCTGCTTTGCGGCATAGTAGTACATGACTTTGAGGCAATCTAAATGAAATTAAAGTTATTGAAGGCACTTCTATTCTTAAATGTTCATTCTAAGATGATCGATATTTCCCTTATATGAAATATGGATCATCTACACATACAACTCCTTCAAAGTATCAGAACCAACACTGTTAGCCCAAATTTAATGCAAAAATAAAATTATTCTACTTAATGCATCAACAACCTTAATTATTTGCCTGCTCTTGTGCTTCAACATAAAATTATAACTTTGAATATAATCTACCCACTTTGCATGCCTCTAATTTAGTTTGTGCTAACTATTAATGAATTGTAATGCATGGTTATCAATGTAAACAACCAAATCCTTAGGAAGTAGGTAATACCTCCACTTCTTCAAATATTGAACCAATGCATAAAATTCAAGATCATAGGCAGAATATTTTTTCTGAGCATCATTTAGTTTTTCACTAAAAAAAGCCATTGGTTTACCTTCTTGGCTAAGAACAACCCCTATTTCCAAGCCACTGCCATCACATTCAACTTGAAATACTTTATTTAAATTAGGTAATGTAAGTATAGGTTGCTCAATTACTCTATGTTTAATAAATTTAAAACTCTTTTTAGCCTCTTGAGTCCATATAAATTGATTTTTAGACCCCTTAATTTTTTCAAGTATAGGAGTGAAACTACATGACTAAAATTTCTAATAAACCTCCTATAAAATCTTGCAAGCCCTTGAAAAATTCTTACCTTAGGTGCACTCCTTGGTGTTGTCCAATAAATAATAGCTTGATCCTTTTCCTTATCCATTCTCAACCCTTCATTGGATACCACAAAACTCAAATAAGTCAATTTAGTTTGCATAAACACACACTTCTTCATATTAATCTGCAACTTCTCTTCATGCAACCTCATCATAACCATCTTGAAATGTTGTAGATGATCCTATTTAGACCTAATAAACACCAATATGTTATCAAGATACAGAATAAAAAACTTCCTTAGAAAAGGTTTCAATACTTCATTCATGAGGCTCATAAAAGCATTAGGTGCATATGTGAGCCCAAAGGGCATAACCAACCATTCATAAAGTCCATCATTTATTTTAAATGTTTTCTTCCACTCATCTCTAGGTCTGATCTGAAACTAATGATAACCACTTTTCTGATCTATCTTTGAAAAATACCTAACACGGTCACCCAATCAATCCATCAAATCATCTATTCTAAGAATTGGAAACATGTATCTGATAGTTATCTTATTAATGGCCCTAGAGTCTGTGCACATTATCCATTCATTTCCATTCTTAGATACTAAGACTAAATGAACAACACAAGGTTCTAAGACTCTCTCTTATCAACCCTTTTTGAAGTAATTCTTCAACTTTCCTTCTAATCTCATCATTCTCTTGGGGAGTCAATCTATATGCAACCTTGTTTGGAAGGCTAGCCCCTAGAATCAAATCCATGTGATGACTAATACTTCACATAGGAGGAAAATCATCAAGTAAATCAACTGCAATGATAGCCTTATGTTCCTCTAAGATATCTTGTACCTCCTTAGGAAACTCATCCAATTTTGTAGAGGTGAGCAACTCCTTGGGTTTGAGCACCAAAGAAACTCCCATTCCTTATTCCTTTATGATATGCAAGAACTCTTTTCCACTCACCAATATTATCTTGTTGCTACTAATACTAATTCTATCCTCTTATTTTTCATGCATATACAAAAAAGTATGTTTTATTCCATCCTTTTCAAAGGTATAGGTGTTACTCCTCTCATCATGTGCAAATTTTTGATCAAATTTCCAAGGCCTACCAAGCAATACATGGAACACATCCATAGGCATGATATCACAAATCACACTATCCTTATAATTTCCAATATGAAATTATACTAAGGCCTGTTTATCTACCAACAAATTCAATGCCCTTTCTGAAGCCAAGAAAATTTATAAGGTGTAGGATGTTTAGTTCTCTTAAGACCTAGTTTATCCACCATTTCCACAACCACTGTCAACAATAAATTTGCAACACTTACCTTTAGCCTTGCACTTTATCTTGGATAAACCTTTTCTTTTTTTGGTTCTTTACTCTCCTTTGGTGGCTTCAACAACACTCTCTTGAATAGAAAAAACACTCTAGTCTGAGGTTCCTCATTGTGATGAGCAATTGATCCTACACTTTCCTGATCTACTTCCATGATCTAAGTGCTCCTTTTTGTGCTTGTGTGACCTTTCTTTATAAATTCTAGACACTCCCAACTCTTATGACCAACAGATTGATTGCATTTGAAGCATTTACCAACAAAACCTCTTAGTCTTCCCTGATAACCACCTATACCAAAAGATCTTCCTCCTTTGTTCTGATAGCCTCCTCTTTCTTGATTAGTTGGCCCACTAGAACTACCAACCCCTTCATCTTGATGAATTTGATGTCCCATACTAGCATGTGGTCCTCTTCCTCTATTTCTTCCTTGCTGATTTTTCTTCCTCACGAGCTTCTCTTCTACCTTAATGAAAAACTGGTAGGCTTCCTCAATATTTCTCAGAGACACTAAAATTAACTCATATTGCAAACTATATTTCAACCCATTCAAATATCTTTCCACCTTTTCCATATGCTCTTCACTGTGGCTTGATCGAATCACCAACTTGTAGAACTCTTCCACATATTGTTTGACTGGCATATCCTTTTTCTTGAGATTCTACAATATTTTGAAAATATTGGTTTGATAGTCTTCTATAAGGAACTTCATCTTCAATTTGGCAACCATACGATCTCAAGAGTGATCTTTTCCTTGTTTTTATTTCATCTCTTAGATTGCATGAAATCCCACCACATTGCAGCATGTCCTTTAAGCCTTGTACAATAAAACTTAACTTTTCTTTTTTTTTGCAAATCCATATTCAAAGTATTTGTCCAAATCATTGATCTAGTTAATGATTTGTTCCCCATTTAACCTTCCCGAATACGTAGGAACCTCAATTCTTGTCTTGGATCCCATATTCATAACAAATCTTATCAATCTTGCTTTCAGTCTTTCTGGTTCTTCTCGAGCTTCATCTTTAGTTTGTGTCACTTTTCTTGCTTGAATTCACTAACACCATCAACAACTATTCCCCCTCACTGTTCTTGTTCCATGGTATCTATCCATACTGACAGGTTTTGCAACATCTCTAAATCTCCTTCTTCATGGACTCTTTGACCACCACCTTGAGCACCTCCTCTTCTCATCCTTCTTGGTGACTTTCTTCCCACTTCCCAAACTCCCAATTTCATACTGCTTTGATACCAAGATAATAGATACAAATTTATCAAATAATAGATGAAAATTTATTATCAAGAAAACTGAAGAACTTCAAGATACAAAAAATTATAATAAATAACCAAAGACTAATTTAGTTTCCTTTAGTATAATGGTTCAAAAAATAGGCTGACATATAGTCCAAGGTGACTATTGTCATGGAGATTGCACCCAGATGCTAATTTTAAATGCTCAAAAATCTTGTGAAATATGGAAACATCTTCGAGCCTGTGGGTATGCTCATAGTGAAGATGAATCTCCAGATTATGGGCTAGTTCCCTTTTGATTTTGTAATGAATTAATGATTTTGAAGGAAAAGGGATAGAAGGCTCTAAAATGAATACGCTAAAACTGAATTTAAAAGTATGGTGATGCACCTAAATGATGGTAGAACTTGTAGACTAATTCATAACTATTTAAAAAAAAAATGTCTACATAATTTAGAAATGAGAAACTTGATCACAATAATGTTTCCGAAGGGCAAAACAATCTATTTTTCAGAAGGAAAATTATTTTTCACAAACTTGAAGAAAAAAATGAACATAAGCACAACCTAAGAACTGTGATGCAAAATTACTTGTTGATGTACAATAATGAATGAGACAAAACTAGAGGTTTTGATGATTAAAACACAATAATTTCATCAAAATCATTTACAAAGACATTTTCATTATTTGAAGAGATAAAATGGATAAATCTTGAATGAAGATAGCTAGAAAATAATGCATAAATGATAAATAATAATAACTTGTAACCTGATATTGTATATAAATCTATAAAAAATTGTTACAAAAATTGTTGAATATCCCAAATATTGAGAGGGGGGGGGGGGTGTGAATTAGTATCTTATTAAACTTATTGAACAAACATCATCTAATTACTCCAATGCATATAACAGAAAAGATAAGAAAAAACATTAACAAAACAAGAAACCACACATCACATGAACACCATAATTTTACGTGGAAAACCCAATGAGGGAAAACCCATGGTGATGATTAACTCACTATATAGTGTGGCTCCAAAACCAAATAGAAAATAGGCTCACTACCGGATATAAAATCTCACTACTTACAAGTAGGACTCACTATCCAAAAAAGGAGGCTCACTTCCTACAAAAGGATTACAATAACAAAATGTCTTATAGCTAGAACAAGAATTGGTAAGAGTGCACCTAACAAGTGCTGATTCAGTTAATTTGATTCTCAATAAATAGACTTAATACACTTCATTAGTTTCCCATTCACTTCACATTCGCACCATGCTTCATATTTGAATCACACTTCGTATTATGTTACACATCTTCAATCTCAAAACAATCCAATATATATATATAATACATCTACAAGCATCAATTAGGTCAGCCTAATTAGATGCAATTTTTATTCACAAAAGATTAATTATCAACTCCAAGTTAGTACAAATCTTCTCCAAGAATAATTCAACCATGTAGTATGCTATATCATGTTTTCTTGGACCAAAGATAGGTCACTCATATATCTACAATACAAATTAATCCATTATACCACCAACTATTTATTAGGTCGGCCATGGATAGACATAACAACAAAATAAAATCAACATAATGGTGCCGACTCAGTATATGAGCACCTATAGACATGAGATACTAAACATGCACGCTTCGAACATCCAAAAAACCATTTCCCAAAACTAAAAAATTGATGAACATTGGATGGGAATTGAAGACCAGAATACCAGACCAAATATATCGGAGGATGTAAACTAGTTCTTCATACCGGTTCAGAGTACCAGATCAAAATGACAACTTAACTGACATGGTGAAATCAAAGACAACACAAAGTCTGATCTTCTTCATTCCTCCAACAATCTCCCCCTTTGTCATTGATGGAAACATGTACCAAAATAATGTACAAACCTTCACACAATTCTTCATTCTTTTCTCTCCCTTTTCTACATGACAATCTCTCCAAATCTCTCCCCTTTGACATTGTAGACATGGAAAATGTACATTTATGGTTTGGCACACTTGATCCTGATCACTAACATCATTTCCTCTAAAATCACACTCTCAACTTTCATCGTAATTCTATCCCTTAATCTAATGAATCTTCATTTATCTGATTTATTCTATCACCTCCTTTGATTAAATTAATCAATTTAATTTAATTAACCTTATATTTCTATTTAATTAAATAAATCATTTTATTTGATTAAATTCTCTAAAGTCCTCTTATTAAATTAAATAAATTAAACCTTATTTTATTTAATCTAATACTTCCCTCCTCAGTTAAATAAATCAAATCATTTATTTAATTAAACCTTTCCTCTCAATTTAATTTAAATCAATTCATAAATTTTAAGTCTAAATTGTCACATCACCTAATTCTTCATTAAAATTAATCAAAACCTTGATTAAGCTAATCTCTCTCACTAAAATACTCTAGAGAATGCAACTTGCACAATAAATCAATTACTTTAATTTATTTAATTCTCTATTTTCCCTCACAAAGCATCAAAAGGGAATATTCCCTCATTTGAATTCAAAAAGCCCAAGTGGACTTGGTCCTTCCAACAAGGCATTCAATGCCTCTTACATGTCCTTGTGCATTGAGCCAAGTGACATTAACTCCATTTCTCTTTCCCTCTCACATGTCACATTCAAAATTCAAATTTGAATCCAATGGCATTTATCAAGCACATTGACCAAAATGTGCTCATTCCTCCTCCAATCACATGAGGACAAGTGGCCTCTTCTCATTGGTTGGTATTTTATCCCACATTCATCCAAATCCCTTATTCTTCCAACTTGGGAATCTATAAATGAGAGACTCTTCCTCTCTTTCAAACATCCACAATTTGAGTAGACTTACTATACTCAAATCCATCATCATCCACAATTCACATGCAAAGTTACTCTCTTCAATTGAGAACTAATTTTGCTCTTTTCATCCAAACATCCATTATATTTTCACATTTGCAACAAGGTTATGGTCAAATCTCTTTGGAGATTTGACCATTTCTTCATCAATCATATCATTGCTACTTAGGAATTGGGAAAGGGCCAATTGCAACACATCATTGGTACCAATTCCCCCATAAGATCATCATTCTATTGGCTAGATTAGGATTTATTTTAATATCATTTAATTTTTGCTCTTCATTTCCTAATATTAGCTTAAATAGGTGGATTTCATGGGGAATCCTTCATATTTGCTTGCATTTTGATCTAACACTAACAATGTTTGTCATCTTTGTGCAATTGCAGGTTTAGGGGTTCACAGACATCAATGGAAAAGTGCGACCAAAAATAGAATGTAAACGTATGTACATGATGAAATTGTATGTGTAAAAAAATTCTAACTCCCCATTTCAAACAAAGAAACTCCAGCTTCAAAAATCTAAAATTCCAAAACTCCAAAAAACTTCCAAAACTCCCTCTTTGTTCAGCAATTCAATTTCTCTTCTTTTTTTTGTTTTTTTTTCATCATTTCTTTTCATTTTTCTCCTCCTTTGTCATCAAAGGGAAGATAATTTTTTTTTGAACATCCAGAAACTCAAGTAAAAATAACACTTTTCACCTAAAAAGCTTTCTTATATCTCTCTCTCAGAGTTGGAATGATCCGCTTCCAAGCAAGCACTGTAGAATCCATTTTGGTACATATGCTATCCAACAAATTCAACAATGTTAATGAGTATTACCAATCCACAAAAAAAGAATTTTCATTGACAATATTTTGTATCATAAAGTATTCCAGAGAGATGATCCAACTAGACCTCAACAATGTCTTTAACAAGCCAGAAGGTTCACAACATATATTCCCTTTGAATCTGAATAGTCAACAACTCCGCTTGCAATTCTCCAAATCTTATTCTCTATTTTCCCTCTTTGTCTTTAAATAAATCAAAACTCTTTCCAATATTATTCATCTTAGATTCAATGGCTTCAATTTATCTTCTAAAATTATCAACTGTTGCAGGCCACCAAAGATAATACTTGTAAATGTTAGACATCTCTTTCATGCATTTTCTTGTCTCGCTAATGTGTTCGGATAACTTCTATTTAGCTTTGACGCATCTTATCTCAACCATAGCTTAAAACTTATATCCTTTAGGTCCTTCCAGAAACA
This sequence comes from Sequoiadendron giganteum, assembly GCA_007115665.2. Lineage (NCBI taxonomy): Eukaryota > Viridiplantae > Streptophyta > Pinopsida > Cupressales > Cupressaceae > Sequoiadendron > Sequoiadendron giganteum. The sequence continues at coordinate 189,781,235 of CM021106.1, forward strand.
TTTTCTCTTCAAAAAAATCTACTAGATTATTCGGTAATGAGTCTGAAACATCTAAAATATTAATACCTTTCTTGAGTAGATACTCAACCATAGTATCATCAATTTTAAGCCTATCCACTAGAGGGAAGGAACTCCATATTTCACCAATCTTCTTCATCTCACATTTATCTAACATCGTCCAAATATCATCTGGATCGAAAGATTTAGATCTAGGCAAGGACTCTTCTTCATTCTCCTTTTCTTTCAGAATAGTGATGATGTCTTCTATGATAACTTTCCTCTTTTTAATTCTAGAGGGGAATCACCAATAACAACTTATAATTCCTTTGTACTGGACGATGAACCCTCCTCAAACTGACTAGACACCAGAGTATAGATCCTTCTACAAGGATAAGAAAAAGACTTTCCAAGCACTTGCATTATCCTCCATACATTCCAAATAGCTATAAACTTGTTTTCCAATAGGGACCCTGGATTCCCACTTAACATTATCTTTTCTCAGTAGTGAAATCACAAAGTAAAATACCAAACATATAAGAAAAGACCCAAACCAAAAAGGATAACCCTCGACCAAAGACATTCATAAATTCTCATTTAGGTTTTCCAAAATTAGGCTACACAAATCAAACTGCTTATTTTCCTTCACCATTTTATGCACAAGATATACAACAATAGCCAATGTGGAGCCTTCACGATTTCTAAAATAGATTTTGTAAGTAATATTGTAAGCAACCATACCTTACAATAGGGTTGAGAATAGTAAATATTAGTAAGGCTTGGGGGTCTTTTTTGATACTAGTTAGTTCCTCAACCTCTTTGTATTTCACTATTTTCTTTCCAGGGAGGTCACCAATATTGCACAACCTAGTAATAGCTTCAATTTCCTCCTTCGTGATCGGGTAGGGTTTGTCCAAAATAATGCTGCAATTCTTAAATTGACTTAATAGGAGCAAGATGGATTTTTTTTCTGCAAACCAAGGAAATCCTCCCCATAAATCCATACCTAGGGTTTTTATGTTCTACAATTCACTTGTCTTTAACCCTAGTTCCATTTCCTTCATTTTTTCGATGATCAAATTCTTCCAATTCAACTCCCTTCAGCCTTAGTGGAATATTGCCACTCAATCCTCTATCAATAGATTCCATCGTCATGCTTATCTTCTTCAAATTATTTCTTGCTCAATGAAACTTCTTCTACCTTCCTATGAGAGATGATTTTGAAGACTTCCATAACTTGTTCTTAATTATTCACAATTATTTTTCTAGATTGCCTCAAAATTTCTCCAAATTGCTTCAAGATCGCTTCAAGATTGCTCCAACTCATTCTTCAAATTCTTCAAGTGCACAAGTGATCAAAATTACTTATGAATTTGTATGTATACACCATCACACTTCCCTAATTTGCATTAAATGTGATAGGTTTCAAAAAGATGATAAAAACCTTCCTTCACTGCACTGAGAAACCCTCATTTTCTTTGCAAATGAACATGCCTTCACTTTTTCTTCTGGTTTATTTTGCATAACTTCTTCCTATTCGTTCCTTACAACATATCCTCGTGCCAATGTATGACATGCTATATTTCAAGGGGTTCAAACAATTTTCCATTAATACTCCCCCTAAGACCACGCTAGGTCTAATTCATGGAGAAATCATCTACACCGGATGAGGGCACATACACATCTATCATCTCTGGTTCTTCTTTCTTCTTCCATATCTTGTTCATTTCTCGCTTTACCTCATCTTCATCAATTTTCTTCACAGGTTCATTCTTCTTTAGCAGAGAATACTGCTTTTCCTTTTTACTTCTGCAAACTCTTGAAATATGTCTCGATTTGTTGCAATTGTAGCAAACAATATTTCTTTGATTTGTTTGAATTCCATTAACCATTGATCTGCACTAATTTTCTTTATGTCCAAAATTATTACATGTATTGTAGTAGCCAACAAAAGATTGATTCATTTTGCCTCCATCAAACCAGTTCATCATCTGAGTTATGCATTCACTAGCTCTAAGCCCAAATTTCTTGCATGCATAACATTGTCCAGAGAAGGAATTGGAAAACTAATTCATCCTACTCTTGCACTCAGTTTCCCTATGACCAAATTTATTACATGAAAAGAAAGAACCATTGAAGGATGGATACCTTTGAGCATTTGGTTGTCTGATAGGCGGTCTTCTTCTTGGATTTATTTTCTACTTCCCTTTATCTTGAGTCTTTTGATTGTCCACTGGATTTGAGTTCTGCACATTCTTAGAGTTTTCACTGGATTCATTTCCCTAACCACCTTTGTCTTTAGAAGGTCTCTGTCTTGCAATGAATTCATCAAGCTTGGTGGAGCTTGTCTTGAAATTATCTTCACAGAGTTTTTCTTTCTCCAGATCAGATTTCAAGTTTATCACTTCTTGTTCAAGCCTTGAGCATATATCAAACTTTCTTTGCACCATCATATTCAGACACTCTTCAATTCTCTTATTTTCTTTCACTTTCACCTTGTTGGCAACACAAGGGTAGACAACTGAGAGGGGGGGGGGGGTGAATTAGTTGTCACAAAATTTTAAACTTATTAAATTTATTAACCCCTATTCTTAGGTCTGATTAATAACCATGAAAGTATAAATCAACAACACATCAGAAAAACACATAACACCAAGATTTTTATGTGGAAACCCTGTTAAGGGAAAAACCACGGTGGAGGTTAATCCACAAGTTTATACTCTGTTAAAAGTATGGAAAAATGAGGGATGCACATGCATTAAAGAACACTACCTAGAGCTCACAACTCAATTACAAAAGGTTTACTGCCCAAGGGAAGACTCACTATCTTATAGTAATATTCAGATTAAATCCATCTAAAAGATCTTGAACTGAGAAAATAGCATTTGGTAATGTCTGATTATAGTTCCGATTAGGCACATGAACACTTCTTTAGTATTCTTCACTATTCTTCACACTTTTCTCTACCTTCAAAATATTTAGACATTATTTTCACACACACACTTGCTCACTCTCATGCAAATGAAGAAACAATCGCTTATATATATCCACAACAAGGAATTACATCGCTTCATGTTGGCTTCAAAAAATAATAAAATAAATAAAAACTGTCAGCCCAAAACAATAAAGAATATTAATGTGAATCAACCAAGGTTGGCCACAACATAATAGGAACCTAAAACAATATCCTCAAACACAAAAAACCTTCAAAAATTATTCCTCGAAGATCTACAACACGCTACAATCATCCTGTTGGACATGAACATGAAAAGAATGCACACACAAGAGAAAATCACCGATCACGAGCACAACGATCTAGAAACATCCACAAACACCACAGGAGAATTTGCAACAACTCAGATTACTAGAATCACATTATCTTCTTCCAAAAACACCAGCTACAGTAACAAAATAACTGTCGGAACACAAAAACTCATAACTTGCTTAAATCTTCATGCAAACCTCTAAAAATTTTGATGGATAAACTAGATACACCTCAAAACAAAACCCTTTAATCCAAAAATTCTCACCATCAATATACTACAATTTCCATCATACTGATCTTCAGTACTTCATAGACAACCTGCAACATATCTTATTACAATTTTCTCAATATCCTCGACATATACAGTCTTAAAGACATTAATGCTAATAATGTTGACATCGATGAAAACCACATATCAGAAACACAACCACAAAATCCAACAATCCCCCCTTTGGCATTGATGGAAACACATGATGTGAAAAAACCATCAACGCAACTAACTTCGACACTTACTCCCCCTTAGGTTCTAACTCTTTTCTCATGACTTCTTCTCCTCAAATAATTCCTAGTTTTCAGATTTCTCTTCTCTCCCTTTCACATCAATGATAAAGGTACACACAAGCTCTAAACCACATATCTAAATGATCTGACTACTCCCCCTGAGTAGAAGCCACCACAACATCAATTTGAATGAAGATATGGTTGTGAAATGCATAGAATAATGTAGGAAAATGCATCTTAGTTCTAATTAGGAGGGGTAATCACCCCTAACTTCCCTCTGAGATACTCAAAAGTATCCTTAGGAAATGGCTTGGTAAAGATGTGTGCAATTTGTTCCTTAGTAGGTACATACTCCAATCCGACTTCCTTTTCACTCACCTTCTCTCTCAAAAAGTGAAACTTGATAGATATATGCTTGGTCTTTGAATGCAACACCAGATTCTTAGAAATGTTAATTGCACTTGAATTATCATAGAATATAGAAATAGGCTCATCATACATATCTCTGATATCTTTCAACATCTACATCATCCACAATAATTGAGTATAATTTTTAGCAACAACAATGTATTCTACCTTTGTAGTAGACAAAGAAATACTATTCTTCTTGTTACTTAACCATGAAATCAACTTATTTCCCAAGAAAAATGTGCCACCACTAGTACTTTTCCTGTCATTCACATCTCTTGCCCAATCAACATCAGTAAAGGCACTCAAAGTAGGATCATCATCTTTAGGATACCATAGGCCAAAATCAGTTATTCCCTTCAAGTATCTAAAAATTCTCTTCACAATAGTCACATGAGATTCCTTAGGATCGACCTGAAATCTTGCAACAATACATACAATATTCATGATATCAGGTCTAGTTTGAGTCAAATAAATCAATCCAAAAAATAATTGATTTGTATCTAGTATGATTTACCTTGAGAGAATCATCATTTGTTATCAACTTACATCCAGTCACCATGGGTGAACCGACTGGCTTTGAATCTTCCATACCGAAATTCTTTAGCAATTCTCTCACATACTTGGACTGAGATATAAAGATCCCTTTATCTACAGAGTAATTTTCAATCCAAAAAATAATTTCATTTCTCTAATCATTGACATCTCAAACTCATATTGCATCTCATCAGCAAACTTCATGCACAAACAATCATTTCCTCCAAAAATGATATCATCAAAAAATATTTCCACAGTCAAATCTTTATCATCATCAATCTTGAAATAAAATTACTATCAATAGTACCTTTATTAAATCCAAGCTTTAACAAATACTTGTCCAATCTAGCATACCAAGCTCCAGGGGCTTGCTTGAGTCCATACAATGATTTCTTCAACCGAAAAACCATATCTCCCTGATCAGTCAATTGAAATCCATCAGGTTTCTCAACATATAACTCTTCTTCCAATTCGCCATTTAGAAATTTTGTCTTGACATCCATCTGATAAACCTTGTAGTTTTTGTAAGCAACATAAGCAAGAAATAGTCTCATAGCTTCAATTCTAGCAATAGGGGAAAAAGTCTCTTCAAAGTCAATTCCTTCCATCTGAGAATATCCTTTATAGACCAGTCTTGCTTTGTTTCTAATAACTTCACCTTTCTCATTCAGTTTATTCTAAAAGACCCATTTAGTTCCAATTACATTTTTTCCCTTAGGTCTAGGAACAAGAGTCCATGTTTCATTCTTCTCAATTTGTTGTCGTTATTCTTTCATTTCTTCCATTCAATGTTCATCATTGCATGCTTCACTTACATTACTTGGCTCAGTCTTTGATATCAAACAATATTCTTCTGCAATTCTTCTCCTAGTTTGGACACATTTGTTCTTATCACCTATAATCTAATTTTTTGAATGATTTAATCTCACATACCTTGGAGTCTTAGGATGTTCTTGAGCTTCAGGCTCTTGTGATCTCTCTTCTACACTTTCACTAGTTTCTCCTTCATCTTGATCTTCTTGATTCATCAAATGATCTAAACTTGATTTGAAGTCTGAAATTTCTTTGTATTGTCATTCTGATCATCTTAATCATATACACAAGTTATGGATGGTCTAGCAATGCCTTCATCAACCTTAACATTTGCGCTTTCAACCATTTTTCTCAATCTATTATTGTAGCCCCAGTAGGCCTTACTCTTAGTAGAATAACCAAGAAATATTCCTTCATCACTCCTAGCATCAAAATTTCCTATGTCTTCATCTCTTCAGACATAGAATCTACTCCCAAAGATTTTAAAATATCTAACAGTAGGCTTATGACCAAACCATAGCTCAAAAGGGGTCTTACCAGTATAACCTTTGATTTGTACCTGGTTGAGGATATAAATAGCAGTACTCATAGCTTGTCTCCAATAGATATGAGGGACATTTCCTTCCAACATCATAGTCCTAACAACATCTTTAAATGTCCTATTCTTCCTTTCCACAACTCCATTTTTCTGAGGGGTCTATGGTGCAAATAATTGTCTCTTTATCCCATGCACTTCACAAAAAGAATTAAACTCATGGGAAGTGAATTCACCACCTCTATTTGATCTCAGAAACTTAATCTTGAGACTTGTCTCTATCTCAACCATAGCCTTAAAGATCTTGAACTTCTCTAGAGCTTCAGATTTATCCCTCAGGAAAGTAACCCACATCATCCTAGAATAATCATCAATAAGAAACATGAAATACCTGTAACCTTGTAAAATTTATACTCTATAAGGAATACACAAGTAAGTATGCACAAGCTCCAACAATTCATTTGAACAATGTTGTTTGCTCTGAAATGAAATTCTAGTTTTCTTACCCAACTGACATTCCTTGCATATGGTATTAGATGGTTTTACCAACTTAGGAAGATCTCTCACTTCCTGAGTAGAACTTATCTTGATAATATTTTCAAAATTTACATGACATATTATCCTATGCCACAAAAAAATTTCATCAACTTGAGCAATCAGACAACTTTTACTAGCAGCATTCAAGTGAAATATGTTACCTTTTATTTTTGTACCTGAAGAAATCACATTTCTAGAACTTCCCAATATTCTACACTTTCCATCCTTGAATTGAAGATTGTATCCCTTATCAACCATATATTCGACACTTAAAAGATTATGCTTGAAACCTTCAACGTATAGGACATCATCAGTATTATTCTTACCATCAAGAGAAATACATCCTTTGTCATGGATTATACCACCATTGTTATCACCAAATCTTACAACACCACCATCATACTTTTCCAGGCTTACAAATTTTCTTTTATCACCTGTCATGTGATGAGAACATCCACTATCAATTACCCATTCATCCTTCTCTTCAACTTGAGCAACTAGGGATTTCTCCACATTTGTACAACTAGCAGATTTTGTAGACACAAGATTATTTTCCTTGATAGCAATAAACAAAAACTCATCTTCACTTACATTCCTTTTATTAGATTCATCAATCATCACGCCTTCATCAACAACATAATAACACTTCCATTGAAATTTAGGCATGTTCAGTCTTGACTTAGGAACTCTTTCTGGACACCTTGATGCAAAATGACCTATCTTATTGCAAGAAAAACATTGAATAGGCAACTTTCCTTTATACTTACCTTGTCCTTTGGCTTCTCTTTTGACAATAAGTGCTTCAAGCTCATCCAATTCTCTCTCTTCTTCAATCTATCTCATTTCTTCCTCATACTCGAATACCTTTCTAGAAGAAATTTCACCTGGATCATATCTTTGCTTATCTCTTCCAGAGGTAGCAGCTTTGAATGCAAATTATATCTTAGGAAGGGAATCACCGAATTCAATCAAATCAAAAGCAGTAAGTTTACCAATCAACATATCCCTGGTTACATTTGTCACAGTTCAGAGCTCATCAATAGTTGTAGCTTTGTCTTTGTATGCATCAGGCAAGGATCTAAGCACTTTAGAAATAATCTCTAATTCATCCAACTATCCACGAGAACATCTGATACCACACAAAAGTTCATTCACTCTTTGCATGAAAGTATTAATATTATCATCATCACCCATTCTCAATAGTTCATATTTCTCTTTCAAAATTTATAGCTTAGAAATCTTCACATTAGCATCACCTTCATACAAAGTTTCAAAATTTTTCTAGATCTCATAGGAAGTATTCAGATCCATAACATTCATTATCTCAGAATTAGTCAAAGCACTCAACAATGCTTCTTTAGCCTTGATATTGTATTCAACATCCCTAATCTCTATAGTAGTAGTAGGAATATTTTGAGGAATAACATACCTATTACTTGTAATGCTCCTGTAGGATTCACAAATGAATCTCATATGACACTCCATTCGAGTCTTCGATAGAGAATAATTTGTTCCATCAAATTTCAGACTATCCTTCTTATATGTCACCATCCCAGATCACCTCAAGTTGTTAAACTTCTTCCAAGGAACCTTCTCTAATACCAATTATTAGAAATACAAGGGTAGACAACTAAGAAGGGGGGTGTATGAGTTGTCACAAAAATTCAAACTTATTAAATTTATTAACCCCTATTCTCAGATCTGATTAATAACCATGAAAGCATAAATAAACAACACATTAGAAACACACATAACACCAAGATTTTTACGTGGAAACCCTGTTAGGGGAAAAACCACGATGGAGGTTAATCCACAAGTTTATACTCTGTTAAAAGTATGGAAAAATGGGGAATGCACATGCATTGAGGCACACTGCCTAGAGCTCACTACTCAATTGTAAAAGGCTTACTGCCCAAGGGAAGACTCATTGTCTTACAATAATATTCAAATTAAATCCATCCGAAATATCTTGAACTGAGAAAATAGCATCTGCAAATGCTTGATTATAGTTACGATTAAGCACATGAACACTTCTTTACTATTCTTCACTCTTCTTCACACTCTGCTCTGCCTTTGAAAGATTTACACATTATTCACCCACACACTTTCTCACTTTCATTCAAATGAAGAAACAATCACTTATATATATCCACAAAAAGGAATTACATCGCTTCATGTTGACTTCAATAAAATAATAAAATAAATACAAACTGTCAGCCCAAAACAATAAATATTATTAATGTGAATCAACCAAGGTCGGCCACAACATAGTAGAACCTATAAAAATATCCTCAAACACAAAACACCTTCAAAAAAATTTCCTCAAGTATCCACAACATGCTACAATCACCTTGTCAGCTATGAAAATGAAAAGCATGAACACGCAAGAGAAAATCACCAATCATGAGCAAAACAATCAATATAGACATGCAACACAGATAGAGCATGATCTAGAAACATCCAAAAACAACACAAGAGCATTTTCAACAACTCAGATTACCAGAATCACATTATCTTCTTCCAAGAACACCAACTAAAGTAACAGAATAACTATCGGAACACAAAAACTCATAATTGCTCAAATCTTCATGCGAATCTCTAAAAATTTTGGTGGATAAACTAGATACACCTAAAAAAAACCTTTAATCTGAAACTTCTCACCATCAACATACTGAACTTTCCATTATATTGATCTTCACTGCTTCACAGACAACCTGCAACATATCTTATTACAATTTTCTCAATATCCTCAACATATACAGTCTTAAAGACATTAATGCTTATAGTGTTGACATTAATGCTAATGGTAATCTCTTCATTTTTGTTTTTTAGTTGCTCACTCACTTCTCTATATCTTTCTTTGAATTTTTTCAATTGATCTTTCAATTTATAGATGCACTCATTTGCCTCATCAAGATTTTCTTTTAGATCTTTGTTTTCATTTTCAGCCTTGCCAAGATTGTCAAGAGCAACCCACAACTCTTCTTTATCCATTTTTTCAATCTACAGGATCTTCCTCAATTTCTTAGGCTTCTTCAGAGGAGCCAGAGCTGTGATACCAATTGTTGAATATCCAAGATACTCAGAGGGGGTGTGAATCAATATCTTCTTAAAGTTCTTGAAAAAACATCATCCAATTAGTCCAATGCATATAGTAGTAAAGATAAGAAAAATAATTAACATAATGTGAAAACACACATCACAAGAAAAAAATAATTTTATGTGGAAAACACAATGAGAGAAAAACCACAGTGAGGATTAACTCACTATATAATGTAGTTCCAAAATCAGATACAAAAGAGGCTCACTGCTAGATACAAAAGCTCACTGCTTACAAGTAGGACTCACTATCCAAACAAGGAGGTTCACTGCCTACAAAAGGATTACAATAACAAAATGGATTACATCCATAACATGTGCTAATTTAGTTCCTTTGATGCTTAATAAATAGACTTAACACACTTCATTAGTTTTGCACACTTCACTTCACATTCGCACCATGATTCACATTTGAATCACACTTTGTATTTTTTTCCACATCTTCAATCTCAAAAAAATCCAATATATATATCTAATACATCCGAAAGCATCAATTAGGCCGACCTAATTAGATGCAATCTTTATTCACCAAAAAGATTAACTGTCCACTCCAAATTAGTACAAAGCTTCTCCAGAAATAATTCAACCATGTAGTATTCTATATCATGTCAGCTTGGACAAAATATATGTCACTCATATATCCGCAACACAAATTAATCCATTATACCACCAACTGTTTATTAGGTCGGCCATGGATAGACCTAATAAAAAAATGCAATTAAAAAAATGGTGCCAACTTGCCATACAGGCACCTATACACATGAGATCATGAAAATGCAAGCTTCCAAAATCCCAAAAACATTTCCCAAACCATAAACAATGATGAACACTAGAGGGGAATTATAGACCAAAATACCAGACCAAAATTACTAGAGGATGTAAACTGGTTCTTCATACCAGTTCATAGTACTAGATCAAACTTGCAACTTAACTAACATGGTGACATAAATGAAAACACAAATTCTAATCTTATTCATTCTTCCAAAAATCTCCCCCTTTGTCATTGATGGAAACATTTTCCAAAATAATGTACAAACCTTCACACAATTCTTCATTCTTTTCTCTCCCTTTTCTACATGAAAATCTCTCCAAATCTCTCCCCCTTTGACATCAATGGAAAAGGGCGACCAAAAATAATATGTAAATGTATGTACATGGTGACATTGTATGTGCAACAAAATTCTAACTCTCCATTTTGAACAAAGAAACTACAACTTCAAAACTGCAAATTTTCAAAACTCCAAAAAACTTCCAAAACTCCCCCTTTGTTCAACAATTCAATTTCTCTTGTTTTTTTTTTCATCATTATTTTCATTTTTCTCCTCCTTTGTCATCAAAGGGAAGAGCCAAAAAATTTGAACATCCAAAAAATCAAGTAAAAATAACAATTTTCACCTGAAAAACTTTCTTGTATCTCTCTCTCATAGTTGGAAGAATCCACTTCCAATCAAGCACTACAAAATCCATTTTGGTACACATGCTATCCAAAAAATTCAACAACATAAATGAGGATGACCAATCCATAGACAGGCACTTTCGTTCACAATCTTCTGCATCATAAAGTATTTTAGAGAGATGATCAACCCAGACCTCAACAATTTTTTTAACAAGCCAAAAGGTTTTCACCACATCTTCCCTTTGTCTCTGAAAAATCAACAACTCTGCTTGAAATTCTCCAACTCTTATTCTCTATTTTCACTCTTTGTCTTTAAAGAAATCAAAACTCTTTCCAATACTATTCATCTTAGATTTAATGGCTTCAATTTTTCTTCTAAAATTATCAACTATTGCAGGCCACAACAGATAATACTTTTAAATGTTAGACATCTTTTTAATGCATTTTCTTGTCTTTCTAATGTGTTTAGATAATTTTTTTATAGATTTGACACATATTTTATCAACCATAGCTTCAAACTTATGTCCTTAAGGTCCTTCTAGTAACATTCTCTCTTCAATAAATTCTACTAGATTATTCGATAATGAGTTAGAAACATCTGAAATATCAATACCTTTCTTGATTAGATACTCAACAAGAGAATCATCAATTTTAACACCATCCATCAAAGGGTAGACACTCCACATTTCACCAATCTTCTTCATCTCACCTTTATCTAACATCGTCTGAATATCATCTGGATCAAAATATTTAGATCCAGGCATGGACTCTTCTTCATTCTCCTTTTCTTCTGGAATAGTGATGAAATCTTCTGTGATAACTTTCCTCTTTTTAGATTTTGGAGGGGAACCACCAATAACAACTTCCAATCCCTTTGTATCGGAGGATGAACCCTCCTCAAATCGATTAGACACTGGAACATTAGAGTACAAATCCTTCTGCAAGGATAAGAAAAAGACTTTGCAAGAACTTGCATTATCCTCCATACATTTCAAATACCTGTAAACCTGTTTTCCAATAGGGACCTTAGATTCCCACATAACATTCTCTTTTCCTAGTAGCGAACTCAGAAAGTAAAATACCAAACATATAAGAAAAGACCCAAATTGGAAAGGATAACCCTTGACCAAAGACATTCATACATTCGACAAAAACTTCTCTCTACAATGTACAAGAGAGAAAAAAGAAAGAACTTCAGAAAAAAAGACTAAGTATTTTCCTTTATACAATAAATGACTCCAAAGTGCCAAGAGGTGGCAGTTGCAATTAACTACATCTGAAAATATCTCCCAAAAAATGATTCATGAGAGAAATGGATAACCCCAAATGTCCTCATTAGAAAGCTCCATGAATTGTCATGTTACTTTGATAAATGTACAGTGATAAATAACATTGTTACTTGTCATATTGGCTCTGTCTTATGTTCTCAAGACTACCTTCTAGAGGACTATTGACATTTTCTTGTATTACAAACTCAATTGCATTGTGATTGAAATGTATCTTTGCATTATAATTATTAAAAATGACCGCCCCTCTATTAATTGAGGGGTGGTCATTTTTAATAATGCTAAATCAGCCAAGTCAAAATTGGTGAATTAATCACACCCAACAGGGTGTTCAAATCACCTGGATTTTATGAACTATCGGTACAATGCATGTCCATTCACCAACTATTTTTTATGAGGCATATTTAAGCAATAAATTCACCATAATAGACTACGCGTTTCAAATGGATTGATGAATATTTTGGCCTAGAATCCCAGAAGCATGTAATAAAACACCTACATATTCGCCAATACTATTAAAACAACATTGTATGAGGACCCATTTCACCAATTAAAATTTACAAATAGTTTCTTGTGAAGACCCATTTCGCCAATTAAAATTTATAAATAGTTGCTTATGAGGACCTATTTCACCAATAAAATTTAAAAATAATTACATTCGAGGACACCTTCGCCTTGAAAATTACAATGTATCGTTGTATAAGCACATAGGATTCACCAAATTTTTAATATACCATTTGAAATCCATACGGAATTCTCCAAATATGGATTGATATAAATAAAATCGAAACTGTAATTTATTCTTACACATTTTGTTTAGTTCTGAGGTTCTACTTATTGATTCAAAAGTTAGAAAAAGCCAAAAACGTAGAATTAAAGGTGAGTGATCATTTCTTCATAGTGTTATTAGTTATAATAATAAGATTTCTTTATCTCTTTTCCATTTTTGATTCAGTCTTAAAGATGATTTTGAGTAGGGAATGTGATCTATATTCTCTGTCCTTAAACAAGAAGACATTTTTTTCCATATTTTATTCGAAGCGAGAGATCAATATGTCGAGCAACAAGGGTAAGACTCCTCAGGGTAGTGAAGAGACTGGGAGGCCATCAAAACACCCAAAACATAGAGGTACCATACAGTCTTACTTTAGAATTGGCAAAGATTTTGATCCATCTGATCAAGCTGGAGCTACATCATCAACTCTTCCACCAAATATTAATGAAGGCATTCACAATACCTCACTACCATAGGAAGGTCAAGGTGAGATTGTCACTGTGTTAAATCAAATGTATCAAATGAGGATGGAAATACTACAGAAGATGTTCCAAGGGATACACTAGTTAGCTAGAATGAGATAATTCACTTGGACGAGGATGATGTTGGTAGCAAGAAAAGAAAAGGAAAATAAAAAATGGGGCACGAGTGGGAAATGACAAGGAATTCTCAACTTGGTTGGTTGTCAAAGTACCCATTCATTGTACCAGAGGGGGTAGCACACAAAATTTATATTGAAAAAGAAACACTAGGCAAGTGTACAATTTATAGTTGGAAATGTGGAAGAGACAAGATGTTGTAGCTAAAGCTTGACACTATAGAAAAACATATCGGTAAAATTTATGTAGAACAAATCATAAATGAAAAGGAACAATCAGTCATATGATGAAAATCAAAGGAATAATGTCTTCATGTTAAGTATGTCATGGAATATGAAGAGCATAACCATAGAATTTTGAAGCTTGTTGAATGTCAAGGTACACTTGAGGCTCATTTTGGAAAAACAATGGAAGTAGAAAATTTTTCAAAAATTGTTCAGATGAGTGTTGTTTTTCATATTTTGTCCAGAGGGAGTCCTATGATAGATTACCCAAAATATTCTAGTTTATTATCTTATTTGGGTGTTCCTCACTTTCTCTTCTCACACTGGCCAGTAAATGCTAGATTGGAATGGGAAAACTATCTTTCTATAGTGGAAAAGGAAGATTTAAAGGAGAAAGTAAAAGATTCAAATTTCATTGCATTATAGTTAGATGAAGTTACTGTGGTAGACAATACTTCTTGGGTTTGTATGCATTTGTATATTGTACAACATGTTCTCCAAGAAAATCTTCTCTTTGTTCATAAAATGAAGGACAGTTCAACATCACAAAATCTATTTGAACTAGTCAAGAAATATTTGAATGAAATTGTAGGTATGGATGAGTTGATAATTGCCAAAAAGTTGGTGTGTGTAGGAGCTGATGGAGCTATAGTGATGCAAGGTCAAAGGAGTAGTGTTTGCACAAAGTTACAAACTATTTGTGCACCATACATGCTTGGAATTCACTAATTGGCCCACATAATGAATTTAGCATTCAAAATTTTATGCAAGTTTACTACAAAATCAAAATTTGAAAATCTAGTCCATGAGATCCACACATACTTCTGCCGAAGTCCCAAACTTTTCGCAATATTTCAACATTTTATTGATGGAATAACACAAGGAAAAAAGCTTCTCAAGGATGTCGATACCAAATGGATCTCCCTGCATGGACTAGAACAACGAGTTCTTTTAGAATATCGATCCTTGATTGGAGTCATGTATAAGCATCACAACACGATAGAAAAAGCTCCCAACCTTTTACATAGGTTAACCGATATAGAGACACTCTTGACTTTAGCTAGTCTTCTCCCCATGCTAGATGTGATGAAAAATATTATGAAGAAATCCCAAGAAAGAACTATGTATATTTATGAATATGCCAATCTACGTAGAAATACATGCTTGGCCCTCGATCATCTATATCTAGATCTAACACAAGAAGGCGCAAATTATTTCATGTGGTAAAAAATTACTGATTTGAATAATCCTGATAATTATTTATAGTTTAATGCAAGAGGGCACTTATGTATTTGTGTACGTGGATATGAGATACCAATGTACCATTGTAAGACAACCAAACACTCTAGAATAGGAGTAGCTATTAACAAGGAAGATTTTAATGGAATTGTTAAATATATTAGCCATAATTTGAAGGAAATTACAAAATCTCTTTCCTCATAGATTCATGAAAGATTCCCTCGACATGAAATAATTGAAGCCATGGGTATTCTGTATCCTCAATTTTGGGTAAACTGAAATAAACCAAAATATTTTCATGATAAAGTAAAAATCTTGATCGAATAATCTTTGAAAAGGGTAACATACAATGAGCAAACAATAGAAGGAATTTTAAATGAAGATAAGCTTAGACAACAATGTAGGAGTTTTACAATATCTATGAAGGACCAGTATAAATCCATGGGCACAAATAAGGCCTTTGAATCAGGATCAATAAAAAATGTTTGGACAAACTTAGGTCAGAGTGAAATATTGTGTGACTCAATATCAAAATATTTCAAAAATTTTGATTTATTTCAAACAATGATATTGGAGTCAGTGGAGGATGAGAGAGATTTCAGTACATTGGGGTTTTTGAAATCAAAGTTAAGAAACAAACTAGACAAGAATTTTGAAAATTGCTTGAGGATGAAAGGAACTATGCATAAAATCAAAAATTTCCTTTTCAAATGGCACTCGCAATCTAGAGGTCCACATGTGAAAGAAGAGGGACCAGATTGTGCAGCATAGACACTCCAATTCCAAATGCTGGTACTGGTGGCACTAGTAGTGGTAGTGGCATTGGGTTTGGGACATATAACATTGACACAAATCACACAATGAATGTTGACTTTGAGACACAGGCTGAAGAAAATGAAGAGTAGACTCAGAATCAAGAGGACTCTTTTACTTTATCTAAAGATGAGTGTTAGTTTGAGGACCCTGACTCCGTTTGGGAAATAAAAGAGAATTGGAAAATTTTAGGTATTTATATTGCACTTCATGAATCAGTTTCCATTGTTCCAAAGTCCAAATTGTAGTTGATGATATTTAATATTGTATTCAATGAAATTGTGCATCATTGCACTTCATGATATTTAATTTTATATTGCACTTCATGAATCATATTCCAAATTGTAGTTGACGATATTTTATATTGTATTCCATGAAATTGTGATATCTTATATTATATTGCATAAAATTATGATATTTTATATTTTATATTGTATTCCATGGTATTGAATTTGATATGTGATTCTGCATCATTTTTAAAGAACAACACTTATCACACTACTTATAAATTCCTATTTCATTTCCATTCACACAATATTTGAGAAATAATTGAAAGGAATATTAATCCATTCCTTGAGAAGAAGCTAATAGTTTGACATCCATAACTTAGAAGCTCTACCAAGCTGATTATAAAAAGAGTTTTCGAAACTCCAACATTAGAAGTAGTTGACATGACCATAAACATTGCTAAACTCACAAAAGAAACAATTGAGAGCCTTACTAAAGATAGAGACATGCATAGAAGTGTTGGTTAAAAAATTTGTCACCTAACTATATATTCTTATGCCCACAAAGGTGACAAATGTAAGGGTATGTGCAGGATCATGAGGGTCCAAACTACGCCTCTAAGTGGCAATGAAAATTCAAAAAATCAAAGTCAGGCAACTTGACATAAAAATTTGAATAGGTTATTAACATAATTTTAAAAATATGTAAGAACAAAATTTGTAGTAGATTGAATGTATTTTATAGGCTACTAGTCCTTTTTTGGAAAAAAAGTAAATTTGTTTTGAGAAAATTTGAAATTTCAATGTAGTGGTACTAAATTTTCAAGAAAAAGATAAGAAGCAGTGTATGTTTGACCACCTTAAGTACAAGTAATTAGAGGACACATTCCACTCACACAATATTTCAATATAATTAGAGGATACATGCCCAAATGTGTCAATTTTTTTTTTGTATTATTTTCCACGTAAATAATTAGTTATGATTTTTTTATTAGAATTTTTCAGAATTATTAAAACGTCTGTGTTTGACCACTAACTTGATCAAAAATTTATGAAATTCATTTTTTTTATCCTATAGTATGTGAAGCATAGAATGTGGTGCATATTGTAGAGTAAAAAAATGTTAAGTAGTTTGAAAGTTATAGAAGTTTTTCAATCACCCTATCAATCAAGACTTTAGATGTAATGTAGGTAGAAAATCAATAATATTTATTTATTAAATTCAAAATAAGGAAAAACTTATTTTGGTGGAAATCTGACAATTTTTTTCTATAAACCCTTTTCGTTCGATGAAAATTAGATAAAAAAAAAGCCGTCAGCTACAAGGGCATACTTCGGAAAACTAAGCAAATTTTCAAAACATAGTTTTTGGGTTGACTTTCCAAGTTAGGCAATCCCAAGCCAAAAACCAAGGCAAACCTAAGGGAAATCCAAAGGCTGCAATTTTTGTTAGATAAAATGGATATCTATTTTGAAAAATAAAATGGATATTCATTTTGGAAAGCGGGAAACCATTTTTTTGAAAATCAAAACGGATATTCGTTTTGTAGACCTAAAAACCCTCTTTAGTAAAATGGGCATAACTTTTGTATTTCTTATCAAAAGTTTGACTTTCTATAGGTGTTGGAAAGGTGAGAGAGAGATCTACACAATGGAATAGGTGGTGTTTCTATATTGTACAAAAAGAAAAAGTTATAATCATTTGAACTTCATATTTCATTTTTGAAACATCAAATGTTCACTACTTTCACATGTAAAGTCTCCTTTTCATGATTTTTTTGTAACACTCATCTCAAAATACTTGAAACTTTAGAAAGAGTAATGAATAATAAAATATTTATATTTTTTGTAGTAAAGAGATGAAAAATCTTCATAAATCATCATATCTCTCTACCCGTTTCTCTACCTCTCTATATATCACTATGTCTCCCCTTAAGCTATGAACCAATTCCTTCCTCCTTTCTTCTCTCTTTGTACATATTTTTACCTATATTTCTAACTCTTTCTCCCCTTGAGCTCTAGACCTATCTTTCTACCTCTATCTCCATTCTCTCTCTCTCTCTCTTTGTCCCCCCCTCTCTCTCTCTTAGGTGCCTCCCACTCCCTCTCCATCTCTCTCTCCCCCTCTCCATCTCCCTCTCACTCTCCATCTCCCCTCTCCCCCCTTTCTCTTCCTCCCTTTGAATTCTCTCTTCCACTTAAGTCTCTTTCCCTCTTAGGTATCTCTCTCATATCTCTCCAACTCCCTCTCTCCATCTTAGGTCTCTCTCTTAGGTCTCTCCTACTCCCTCTCTCTCTTTGTTCTCTCCCACTCTCTCTCTCAATATCTCACTCACAAGAACATTCACACTCTCTCCCTCTCAGGTCTCTCTCTCTCCCAATCTCTTTCTCTCCCTCTCTCTCAAGTCTCTCTCCCTCTTCCCCCTCTATCTCCCTCTCTCCCTCTCAAGTCTCTATCTCTGTCTCCATCCCTCTATCTGTCTCCCTCTCAAGTCTCTCTCTCTCTCTCTCGTAGGTCCCTACCACTCCCTCTCTCTCTCCCTCTCCCTCTCCCTCACTCTCTCTCCATCTCTCTCTCCATCCCTCTAAAGTCTCTCTCCCTCTTAGGTATCTCTCTCTCTCTCTCACATACACTCCATATCCATCTTAGGTCTCTCTCTCTCAAGTATCTCTCTCCCTCCCTCTATCTCTCTCCTTCTCTCCCTCTAAAGTCTCTCTCTCTCTCTCTCCCTCTCCCTCTCACTCTCCATCTCCATCTTAGGTCTCTCTCTCAGGTCCCTACCACTCCCTCTCCCTCTTTATCTCACCATCCCTTTGAAGTATCTCTCCCTCTTAGGTATCTCTCTCTCTCTCTCACACACACACACTTCATATCCATCTCAGGTCTCTCTCTCTCACTCTCTCTCCTCTATCCCTGCTTCTCTCCCTCTCAAGTCCCTCTCCCTCTCCCCCTCCCTCTATTTCTCTCTCCCTCTCAAGTATACCTCTCTCTCTCTCTCTCTCAGGTCTCTCCCACTCCCTCATATCTCTCTCCCTCTCTCTTTATTTCTCTGTCTCTCAGGTCTCTCCCACTCCCTATCTATCTTATCTCATGTCTCTCTCTCACTCTCTCTCTTAATCACACTCTCCATCTCCCTCTCAGGTCTCTCTCTCTCTCTTCATCTCCCTCTCTCCTTTCCTCTCTCCATATCAACTCTCTCTCTCTCTCCCTCTCTCTCTCCCACTCCCTCTCTCACTCTTAGGTCCCTCCCACTCCCTCTCCCTCTCTCCCTTTCTTTGAATTCTCTATCTCTCTCTTAGATCTCTCCTGCTCCCTCTCAAGTATCTCTCTCAGGTCTCTCCCAATATCTCTCCTCTCTCTCACACACACTCATAATCTCAAGTCTCTTTATCTCCCTCTCAAGTTTCTCTCTCTCCATCTCCATCTCCATCTTAGGTCTCTCTCTCACTATCCACCTCCCTCTTAGGTCTCTCTCTCTCTCTTAGGTCCCTACAACTCCCTATCACTTTCTCTCCCTCTCCATTTCCTTCTCAATCTCTATCTCCCTCTCTCCCTCTTAGGTATCTCTCTCCCCCTCTTAAGTATATCTATTTCTCTCTCTCACAAACACACATTCCATCTCCATCTTAGGTCCCTCTCCCACTCTCTCCCACTCTCTCCTTCTCCCTCTCCTCTCTCCCTCTCTCTCTCCCTTTCAAGTACCTATCCCTCTCCCCCTCCCTCTATTTCTCTCTCCCTCTCAAGTGTCCCCCACCTCTCTCTCTATCTCTCAGGTCTCTCCCACTCACTCCTTCTCTCTCTCCCTCTCTCTTTCTCTCTCTCTTGGGTCTCTCCCATTCCATCTCTCTCTTCTCTCATGTCTCTCTCTCACTCTCTATCTTAATCACACTCTCCATCTCCCTCTCAGATCTCTCTCTCTCAAGTCTCTCCCTCTCTCTCTCACACACACACTATCTCTCTTTCTCTCTCTTCATCTCCCTCTTAGGTCTCTCTCTCTCTCCCACTCTCTCTCCTTCTCTCTCTCTCTCCCACTCCCTCTCACTCTTAGGTCCCTCCAAATCCATCTCCCTCCCTCTCCCTCTCCATATCTTTCACTCCTTCTCTCTCTCCCTCTCTTTGAAGTCTCTATCTCTCTCTTAGGTCTCTCCCACTCCCTCTTAGGTATCTCTCTCTCTCTCACTCACACTCTCAATTCTCTTTATCTCCCTCTCCCTCTAAATTCTCCCTCCCTCTATCTCTCTATCTCCCTCCCTCCCTCTCAAGTCTCTCTCTCTCTCCCACTCCCTCCCTCTCTCTCCCTCTCTCTCCCCCTCCCTTTGAAGTCTCTTTCCCTCATAAGTCTCTCTCTCTTAGGTCTTTCCCACTCCCTCTCTCCCTCTTAAGTCTCTCTCTCGGGTCTCTCCCAGTCACTCTCTCTCCCAATCCATCTCTCTCCTCTCACTCACACTCACATTCTCCATATCCCTCTTAGGTCTCTCTCTCTCTCTCTCCCACTCTCTCTCTCTCCCTTGCTCATTCCATATCTCCCTCTCTCTCTCTCTCCATCTAAAGTCTCTCTCCCTCTTAGGTCTCTCTCTCTCACACACTATCTCTCTCTCTCTCTCCATCTCCATCTTAGGTCTCTCTCACTCACTCACTCTCTCATATCTCCCTCTATGATCTCTCCCTCTCAAGTCCCTCTCCCTCTCCCTCTCCCTCCCTCCCTCTATATCTCTATCTCCCTCTCAAGTCTCTCTCTCTCTCCAATTCCCTCTCTCACTCTCAAGTCCCTCCCACTCCCACTCCTTCTCCATCTCCCTCTCTCCCCCTCTCTCTCCCCTCCCTTTTAAGTTTCTCTCCTTCTTAAGTATCTCTCTCTTAGGTCTCTTCCACCCCCTCTCTCTCTCTCTCACACACACTCTCTCTCTCTCCAATATCTCTCCCTCTCAAGTCCCTCTCCCTCTCTCTCCCTACATCTATCTCTCCCTCTCCCTCTCAACTCTCTCTCTAGTTCCTCCCACTCACTCTCCCTCCCCATCTCCCTCTCACTCTCCATCTCCCTCTCTCCCTCTCTCTCTTCCCCTCCATTCTAAGTCTATCTCTCTTAGGTCTCTTCCACCCCCTCTCTCCCTCATAGGTCTATATATTCCTCTTCTTCTCCCTCTCTCTTTCTCTCTCTCTCTCTCAAGTCTCTCCCACTCCCTCTCTCTCTCTCTCTTAGTCACACTCTCCATCTCCCTATACTGTCTCTCTCTCTATCTCTTCATATCCCTCTTAGGTATCTCTCTCCCCCTCTCTCGCTCTCCTTCCCTCTCTCTATCTCAAGTCACTCCCTCTTTATCTCTCTCCCCATCTCAATTTACTTCTGAGGGAGAGAGAGAGAGAGGGAGAGAGATAGAGGGAGGGAGGGAGATAGATAACTGAGAGGGATAGATAGATGGAGTGAGGGAGAGAGAGGGATAGAGAGGGGGAGAGATAGATTTATCTAGTTAGGGTGGGAAGGAGACATTTGAGAGAGTTATATAGTTAGGGTGGGAAGGAGACACCTGAGAGAGAGAGGGAGTGGGAGAGAGAGAGACTTGAGAGGGAGGTGGAAAGTGAGTGAGTGAGAGAGAGAGAGGGGAAATGAGAGACCTAAGAGTGAGATAGAAGGAGAGATGGAGATGGAGAGTGAGAGTGAGAGTGAGAGGTAGAGGGAGAGGGAGAGGGAGAGGGAGAGAGAGAGAGAAAGGTAGAGGGAGTGGGAGGACCAAAGAGAGAGAGAGAGTGTTGAGAGGGAGAGGGAGAGATAGAGGGAGGGAGAGAGAGGGAGAGGGAATTGAGAGGGAGAGAGCTTGGAGGGAGAGAGGGAGATAGAGAGGGAAAGGGAGTGGGAGGGACCTAAGAGTGAGAGAGGGACTGAGAGAGGGAGTGAGAGAGAGAGAGAGAGAGCCTAGAGGGAGAGATGAGAGAGAGTGGGAGAGAGAGACCTGAGATGGATATGGAGAGAGAGAGATAATGAGTGTGTGTGTGTGAGAGAGAGAGAGAGATAGATAGAGAGAGAGAGAGGGAGAGGGATAGTGAGAGGGAGATGCAGAGGGAGTGGTAGGGATGAGAGAGATACCTAAGAGGGAGATGGAGAGTGAGAGAGATAGGGAGAGAGGGAGAGAGATATTTGAGATGGAGAGATGGCGATAGAGGGAGGGAGATGGAGATAGAATTGAGAGGGAGAGAGGGAGAGAGAGACTTGAGAGGGAGAGAGTGTGAATGTGAGTGGGACATTGAGTGAGAGAGAGGGAGTGGGGTTGAATTGAGAGAGAGAGACCTAAGAGGAAGAGAGACTTAAGTGGAAGAGAGATTTCAAAGGGAGGGAGAGAGAGAGGGAGAAGGAGTGGGAGGGATCTGAGTGAGAGAGAGAAGGAAGGAAATATGGAGAGAGAGGTATAGAGATATGTCTAGATCTCAAATAGATAGAGTGAGAGAGATAGGTATAAAGAGGGAAAAATAGAAAAGAAAGGTGGAAGGGATAGGTCTAGAGCTTAAGGGGAGACATGGTGATATATAGAGAGGTAGAGAATGGGATAGAGAGATATGATGACTTATGAATCTTTTTTCATCTCCTTGCTAAAAAAAATATAAACATTTTATTATTCATTACTTTTTCTAATAATTCAAGTATTTTGAGATGAGTGTTACAAAAAAATCATGAGAAAAAAGATTTTGCATGTGAAAGTAGTGAGCATTTGATGCTTCAAAAATGGAATATGAAGTTCAAATGATTATAATTATTTTTTTGTATAATATAGAAATACCACCTAGTCCATTACATATAGCTCTCAATCACCTTTTCAATGCCTGTAAAAAGTAAAATTTCTGATAAGAAATGCAAAAGTTATGCCCATTTTACTAAAAAGGGTTTTTAAGGTCTTCAAAATGGATATCCATTTTGTTTTTCAAAAAAATGGGTTCCTGCTTTCCAAAATAAATATCCATTTGAAAAAAAAAAATGTATACCCATTTCAATTTGGTATTACCAAACCAAAACGGATATTATACCCAAGCCTCCAAAAAAGTCAAAGCGAAAATTTCACATTTTTGGGCATGTTAAAAATGCCTTTTTTTCACATCACCACTTTTTGGACCCCCATGATCTTGCACATACCCATAACAATAGTTGAATCAGCCATAATATTATTTCACATTGATTCTTTACTTATTTTAAAAGGTGGAAGCTACCTTCTTCAGACATTCAATGAATTATTTTTAACTAATATCACTTTTAACTAGAAAGAAAATGAAAGGAAATGATTTTAACCAGAAACCTTCGAAAGGAATCCACACAACTTAAACAATAAAAGCTTAAACTACCAAATCACCTAAATTATACTGAGAAATACTTATGCATCCATCACCATAAACTATTTATTCACAAATAAACATTCCACATAAATGAAACTAACCAAACATCTAGCATTCCAATAATGGATAATCCACTAGCAAATTACTCAACAAAAGCAGAATAAACCCACACACCATAACTCAAAGATTACGCATGCATGAACTTCACCATTGTCTTTCTATATTGAAAAAATAGAAAAGTAGTAAAAATAGCAGAGTTTTTTTTTTTCTAATAAGTAAAAGAAATTTTTCCCAAAAGATCCCCTGGCAAAGCATCGATCCCCATATTTAAATCTTACAAATTGTCTTGATAATAGTTTCTTGAAGACAACCATTTTATAAATTAAAATAAAAAGTCTTTGAAGTATCAAGAGAGCCAAATTAAAGAAAATAACATAAAAACTAAAAATTAATCAAGTTCCAACACTGACTCCTTTGCTTCCAATTATTTCCACCTCCTGTGCCTTTACTTTTTTCCTATATTCCTAATAATTGGTGACAATTACAGTGATGTTTTTTCTTCCTCTCTAGAGTCATGGTGATTTGTAGCCTTGTACTCCATTTTGAAAGTGCACGATCCAACTCAGCTAGTGTTTCATAGATGTTGTTGCCTTAAATGAACTCATATAGGTCTGCAAGTTACTAAATTTTCTGAATGAGTCTCCAGTGGCTGTCTCAAGATCACCTACTTCTTTATGATACACCTCTTTAAATTACCTCATTACGTCTGCAACATCTAGTACCTTTTCATTGAACTCATCCATGAACTCCACTTCAAGAGCATTGAAGTTCTCCTTGATCTTCACCAATATGTCAAAGTATTTTTCTAACACTTTATTGATTTCCTTGATATAATCTTCATATAATGACAATTACCAATCCAAGGAATCAAACCAACTAGGATCAATTTCTCTAGGGTCATCCACTGATTTTTCTTTTATTAAAAAAGTGTGCTTCACGGAGAGTAATTCTGCAATTTCCCTTGAAAGAAAAAATGTGCTACCATGTTCTCTCTTGATCTCCTAGAGATCAGCTACCAATTCCTTTCTTTTATTAGACACATTAACATAGAATTGCATAAATTTACAAATGTAGAAAAGGCCATCTTGATAAAGCCCTTCTATCCATTCACTAACAACTTTACCATAACGTAATTTTTTCCCAACCCATTGCACAGTGTCAGAATCCATACCTTGGATATTCGACCTTGAGGCTTCCTTAGTCACCAGAGTCATAATTGATGAAATTAAATTTCTTAAAGAAAGAATATTAGATTGCAACTGAGGGTTCTCCTTTTTTTGTTCTTTTTCTCTTTTGATCAATGCATTAATAGAGTAATCAACATGATATACATCACCTTCTAAAGTAGATGACCCCATATCAACATGAGTAACCTTGTAGTTGGCTTCTGTTATCTCATTTTAATTTAGGTCCTTTTCTGGATTAGCAATCTCCAATTCTTGATGCCCAAAATAGGAATTAGTGATAATTCGTGAAATCCTCTTAGCCTTTTTGGGCTTCTGGTGACCCTGCAACAACATGGCAACTATATCTACTTCAATTTTCATTGCAGAAATATTATTTATTTTCTTCTCGACTGCTTTCTTTAACCATAATGGGGAAGATGCCACTAATCCAATGTCTCTACTTTCAACACTTACATTTTCTTTCTTTTCAGTTGATTGAACAAAAACAAAAGTATCTCGTACTAGAGAAGGGTGAACTTCAAAGAATGTGGGAAAATAATTATCATCAATTTTTTTTAAAAAACGCCCTCAGAGTCTATAGGCACTAGATTTTCTTGATTAGCCTTTTTCTTAAGTACCAAGGGTACACTATCATGTTCACAAATTGATTTTAGCTTGGCCCTAGTGTCTTTTGGCTTCTCGCCATCTCCTCCTAACTGTGAGCTAGTGCCAAATGGCCTAATTGACTGCTTTCTAGCTGATATATTTGTGCCAGAGGCCTATACAGTCCCTTGCTCTTTTCTTTGCAAAAATATTTTCTCATGGGGAGAACCCACACTTTGGCACCATTTTTCGTTCAACCAGTCTAAAGTTCTTCTCAAAACAAGGGAAAAAAGGACCATTAAGTTTGAAACTTCATCCTCTGACAATTTAATTATGTAGAAGGGCTTAGCAACAGGGCCCCAATATTTGAGATTAGTTATCACCAAGTCTTCTTGTGCATCTTATGGAATATTGTAAGAAATACCAAAATATTGTATTTGCCTAAGGGTCAATCTCATGAAATTTCTTCTATGCACCTCACCTTCATCTGTACAGTCTTCCCAAAAATATTCAATATTAGGGCAATGTTTATAGCTGCCAACTCCATACAAATTTTTCTTAACATAACCCTTGCAATCAAAATTAGTTCTCATGGGCTAACACTGAAAATTGAATTCATTTAAGGATTTCTACACACCCCTAGCAATATTATTAATTTTGCAAGAAAATGAAGGCATGGACAATGGAAAAGCATACCCCTTCTTTCCCATGTTTGAATATTTAACATTTGCAACAACCATCTACTAGAAAACTTCAAGAAAAACCAATCACTTGGGTAACAAGGAAATTTCATTGGAGCCTTCTCAAAACCTTCAATTCTAAGATAAGTGAATCTATTGAACAAGATGTAGAAAATTCAAAACCTCAATACTAGAGCATCCGCTTTAGGTGAAACCCTAAGGTCAGGTTTTCCATAAATTCTTCTCACAATTCCCATTAAAAATGCATCATTAACGCGACAAAAATTCCTCATTCCAACCTCCTTAGTGAGTTGTGGAAACCTTCTATACATAGGCATGTCTAACATCAAAGACCTTTATGGTTCCAACCCTACCCAAATAGCCTCTTAACTGGCTAGAATGTAAACCATGTATGAGCACATGTGGAAGGCAATAGTTTGCTAGAAATTTATCAATTGCTCATTTAAATGATAACTAATAATCTCAGCCCAGTCAATGAATTTATTTTCATTACAAATCACTAGAATAAAACAACACATCCAAAATTGAAAAGAGTTCAAATATGCATTACCAACCACACGATGTAGCAAGGTGATAGCATCTAAAATTTCATCCTTAAAATGAACGCTTTTAAGCTTCGAGGGAAACTGAGACTTACCCTTTTTCTGGGACTTCAAACAATTCTTCACAATGGAATTTTTGCACCATTCCTCATTCATTTTAGAAAACTCATCACCAACAGCTACAAACATTTACTCTACAATTTCTGTCTCTAGAATGCTTATTACACGAGAAATGACTTCAAGAGTAATTCTTGCAATGACTGACCCGTCCACAACTCTAATTTCCCAAGACACTGGAATGTAGCCACTTGTTCATGGAGTCACCAAGTCGACGCTTTGTACAGCCTCAGGAAAACCTCCCGTGTGTGCCAAACCGCTCTATATAACTTTATCTTTTAGTGGTGTTCTCTTCCTTTTCTCCAGGCACACCAAAAACTCCTCCAAATTGAGGTGCCCAATTTCAGTGTCCCTCACGCCAGACCAATGATTTTGAATTCCACTCTGCATGAGCTCAAATTCATGGAGATAAAATGTTTTCACTTGAGAACTATTGGGATTGAAAAAGAATGAGAATGCAAGCTAAATGACTTAGTAAAAATTCACCACCCACTTATGCCGTTATTTTGATAGGACGTGTATTAAATGTGGCATTCAATTTCATTCCTCAAAAAGATAGCCTTTACACTTGAATGCTTTTTGAAATTCCTGAAAGGACAAATCAAGGTTAGTCCGTACAATTACATAGAATTCAATGAGATGATGGAACCTTTGAAAGCCAAGATAAGTCCATAATGTCAAATGGTCACAAAAAATTTAAACCTTAGAACCAAAGTCAATAGTTTCAAAGTTTTAGAAACCTCTGACTCACCGACTACAAAGATGACCAAGTTCCAAAAATTACAAATACTTACAACTCAACAAAGTGAACCAAGTTGGGGAATCAGGAAGTTATGAAAATTTAGAACTCCACGACAAGGTAATAAAACTCAGAGGACTAGCGACTAAGGTTAGGAAAAGCACAAAAACCATGACTTTGAGCATTCACCAAGAGAAATAAACAACAAGACATCAAAAATGAATGAGGTAAAAGACCCGAAAGACCAAAGGAGGGGAAGTTTAAAATTGTTGACACTAGTTTAAAAGTTACAAATAAAAAAAAGTAAGTATAATGAGCTTATTGATGAATACAATAAGAGTCAACAAAAGGTTGTTGAACTTGAAATAGAGCTAGCATTATGGAAACAACAAGTGGACATATTAAGGTCTCAAGGACTAGCTAGTTCAAGTAATGATGTAACTAGGGAGTGGATGATTGCTCATGAGAATATATTTTTTTGGTTTGTTGTAACCATTTCTTAAGGAAATGACCAGTTTAATCTGTAAAATTAAAATGTGACATTTGTACATCTCAAACGAAAGCTTATTTTTCTCCCTTATTTTGAGTCTATTGTCTCTCCAGTTGTAATATTTTACATGAATTATTGATGAAATTTGATCAATGATCTTTCATCAATCTTCTTTGTCATTATGCATTGATGTATGTTTTAATTCTAGCTCTGGTTTATGAACAAGTTAAAGTACTTTGATTAAAGGATGAATTCATATAAATATTTAGTGGATCTAATAAGTTATTAAGTAGTCATGGAGTTTGAGTATTGATGTGTGAATTGTAATTCAATTTCACTAAGATTATGGTTGCCTGGAACTAAAATCACCTTATAGTTCATATTTTAATTGTGTTAAAAGTAAAACTTGAACATGTACTGAGTGATTCATCACTCAACTCAATGCTTAATAACATACTAGCAATAGTATTAGTATCATATACAAAAATGAACATCAACAATCATTTAATTTGTATCTAGTAGTTGAAACCACATACTTTTTCTTCAAATGATAAAATAAATAATACATATAATTGAACATCAACATATTACTAAAGTCTGAATTTGATATTTTTTATTGATTTTCCCATGAAGGAGTACATAGAGGCATTGAAAATGAAAAATATTTCCCAAAGAAAACTTTGCACAGAGCTGAGTTGGAACTTGGAAACTCATATTATCAAAAATCAAATCACTATATCACCTTTTCTAGCAACTTCCACTCTTCAGGTGGTGGAATTGTCATTTGTTCTACCTAATGTTGTTTGAATTGAAGTTTTGTTAACATTTCATGATTGTAATTGGAACCTGTCTTGAATTATTCAATCAATTTTGTATTCAAGGTTATCAGTGGTATGATGGAATCCAAATAGTTCACCACATCTGGGTTCTGAGGAAACTAGTCCAAATCAATCTTCCATGCTTCCTCCATCTTCTTTTTGAAGTCATCATTTCCAATGAATTGCTCATTTGTGTCAAAAGCCTCTAGCAAACCAAGCTCTATGAGGTTCCTTACCTTTTCATCCACCTTCTTCATCATGTTAGCCAAATGCAAATATTCCTTTGTTTCACACATTCTCAAACAATTTTCAATGATATATGACAACTTCATTGAGGTAGCAATCCGATTAGTAATCCCTTTTGATTTCAAATCATTGTCACTGGCTTTGTAGACTATTTTTAGAACTTGATTTGTAGATTTCTCTAATGCCAACACATTTTTGTTGCCCAATAAATATTTTTTGAGCTTCTTATAATTTTGTCTGATAGCATCAATTAATTGAAACATGTCACACAAATGATCAATCCTCTGTATTATTTCATCCCAGATCTTTTGTTTCATATGCCTCATTGTATCTCTACAAAATGCAGATAACTTATTTTGACAAGAGTTAATTTGTTTTTCTTCTTCCATCAGCTCTACCTCCAATATTTCATTTCTTTTTCTCTCTTTCTCCAATTTTTGTTCCCACTGTACATTTCCATTCAAAATGCTTAGTCATAATTTTTCCAAAGTGGATTTTTCCTCATCTATTTCTTGTTGCTCTCATCTAGCCTTTACTTCAGGTCATTCACTTCTCTCTCATTTTGTTTATCCTCTTTGCTTGTTGATGTAGGGTCTATCTATCTTGCTTTAAAAATGATTTTTACACCAATTCATTGTTCTTCTTTGATACATTAATTTTGTTAGTATTTTTGAGTCCAAAATAATCCAATTGAAAATTGGTCTCCTGGTATTCAGATCGATCCATCTGATTTGCTGGTTTGTTTTGAACTGTGGGAACACCAATTGTGTACTCCATGATTTATTTATTTATGTCAAATGTGGGTAATACCATGGTTGTTGCAAGCTCTAAAGTTATAACAGACACACTCTCCATTAGTTGCTTTTTTTTATACAAGTCTGATTTCTTTTTAAAATATTAAATGAAATCAAAACCTAGGGACACAAGAACAATTGAATGCTTGAATGGCGAAGGAATAAGAGTACTTCGAATTTATAATGATGTCATAGCCACACTAATTGGTAGTGGGGGAGTCTCTAGAAATAACTCCTTTGTGGTGGATCCATTGATAGTGTGACTTGGACCTATCAAAATCCTTTCCCTCTTCTATATGCCTTGGTCACCTGGTGTTTGTGTGGTATCTTGTATTGTTGTCCTCTTGTGTGTAATTTTTTGTTGTATCACATGTTGACCACTACTAGTACTACTACACATGCCATCGCCACCAGTGGAAGTTCCAGTTGCACTAGGCTCTCCACCATGGGCATGTCCTAGTTGTGATTGTATCTGACCATGAGGATTAGGATTTGAAGCTCTAACAAATTGAATTATTTTAGTTGTACTTGTATGCACTTGGTCGACTTTTTCACCTCCAAACCCAAGGCCATATTTATCAACTAGTTTTCTATGCTCTACATCTATTACCATCCAAGGGCCTTGTCTTTGGGACCCCAAAGGACCACCTTCATAACCCATTTTTTCAACTAGGGCTTCTCCTAAAGTATATGCTTCTTTTGTGGCCTCACTCAAACTAGGTTTGAAATTGACATGGATTTTTTCTTCCCTATCATCATTAGATTCATCATCAGATTCTTTATCTTCTCATTCATCGAGATGCTCTATATTCCATAATTTTCTAAACTCACAATCTTCTTTGTTATTTCCATACTTTGCAAGAGCTCTTGGATCACCTAGCTCCTTCCTCATAGACCAAAAGGCAGAAATTTTTGATCGTGATCAATTTTTATTTGTAACTTCCTTATCTAGAGAATCTGATATTTTAACTTTACTAGATAGTTTATCACTTTTTTCATAAAAAATGTTGTACCTGCTAATTGTCTTTCAATGCAATTCCATAATTTATGCTAACAATTGTTCAAAATAAATACCATTCTCAACAACACTTTTCTCCATTACTATTTTGACTTCATCCCAAGAATCCTTGTTTCTCAAGTTTTCAAGCAAGGGTTTACTTTGATGTTGAATTCTACTTGCAACATTCTTATTGGCCACAATCATTTCTTTAATGGTGTCACATGTATCATACTTCTAGTGACGGACAACATCAAAATTAAAAAAATTCAAAAGATCATGTGCCACCTTAAATTATTTTCTCTCAAATGTGATCCCTCCACATGAAAAAGGTAAAGAATGAAATAAGGACTTCTTTTTCTGATTAACAAGGTGCAGTTCATCAGTACTCTTCATCTAACTTACATATTCCAATGTAAAAACCCTTTCTGTCACATGTATTGGAAGTTTGTATGGCTCTACTCCCAATCCATAAAATCTTAGCACAATATATTATTCCATTAAGTACCAATCAACCAATTGTATTTCTTTTCCTAGTTGAATGCAATTTCTACATGACATAGGCAATCTAGGCATTGGAGTGTTTGTAATTGCTTGATGTAAAGGAGCCAAAAAGAAGTCTACAAAATTATTGTAGTTCCTTCAAGAATCATGCATCCTAATCTCAATGGTCCAATCATATACTGGAGCCATTTGATTTTCCTAAGAATTACTATAGGGATGAATCTGAAGCTTGTTGTAGGTCTGAAAAATTCTTCTAAATTTGAGTAGAAAAAAATAGCACAAGTAGGTTGTGAACCTAAATGTCTTGGTGGGACCTCCTTTAATCATTAAAAATTATTTATGCATGGATTCTATAGTGTGCTCAATATAGTTATATTTGACATGTGGAACACCATAATGAATATTATATACCATTTCAAGGAGGCTTATGCCCACTTCCAAATTGCTATCCAGACCAAGGAAAAATGCTAGCATGGAAATAGTATCTTGAACCCATGGTCTAAATATATCAAAATCATAAGAAGGCTTATGATCACCTTTCAATTTGTTTCTATCTTGAACTATTTTATTAATGAAATCATTTTTCTCCCTTTCTTCCATTGTTTCATAATCACTAACAAGATTTTCCAGGTCAATGTGGATGTTTCCAAATTATTCAATTGTAAACTCCAACAATTTTCCAAGTTATTTTGCATTAATGGATAAAAATTATTCTTTGCTATCTTTATTAATAATTGCTCTTTTTTTATCATCATAATTTTGATCATAGACCATGATAAATTCTAGGCAAGAGAAAACCTCATGTAACATCATGCGCCCTAATCCAGTAACCCATGGTGCACTGATACTATTAAATTGTATTTTAATTACAACCTTATTCTAAGATGAAAATATAAGTTCTTAGGTATGCCTACCATAGATTTCAAGATCATAAACATCATGGTAATCATCAGTGAAACCTGGGGTTTTAAGCAATTTTACATAATGTAGTTTTTTGTCTGACATTGCTTTAGTAGTACTAGTGGTAGACATACTTATACAATGGGAAATTGTGAATTCCCTAATACCTATTAGTCCTACTTAATTTTTCTTAATTCTTAAGTCTCTCAACCCTAAACCCAAAATTCTAATTTTGACAAAATAAGATTTTAAGAAACGTCAAATGATGAAATGTATCCATAGGAATTCTTTCACTTACCCGAATTTTGCCTCTTGAAAAGATTAATGCTGACAGAAGTGGAAACTAGAATGGCTTTGTTGGAAGTGGAACCCAAAATAGTTTGGTGCACTGCAATGAGTAATCTAAAGACTGAAATCTCCCTGTGTGTTGACCCTCTCACTTAAAAAAAATCACTTGACACTTAGCAATACAAGGTTATTTTTTTCTTGAAATTGGAACATTAAAGTGAATGAAACGTCTTAGGTCTACATGTTGCAAATTCTAAACCGTTGATATTTGTAAATATAATGGCTATAGGGTGATTCCAGAGGTTTAAGTTTGCAAGCCCATCGTTCTGTGTATTTCATTCTAGAATGTAACTAAAAGCATACATCAAATGCTCATTGAATGGTTGAAACTTGAGTAATTTATGATATGAACTTAAAACAATAAACATGTGTTTTAAAGTTGTTTTAAACTTTAGTGTGCTAGAATTGACATCAAGGCCAAGGGGCCAGTAACTTAATGTTGCAAAGGACTTCAAAAAATGAATAATGATACCGAGAATCGGGGGACAAGGTCAATGAAAATTTAGAAATCAATAACATTTTAGTAAACCCTAACAAGAGTGACAAATTTTAGTGTTTATAATGTTTTTTGTCAATTTGATGGCAACTTTTTTTTTTCATTTGTATTGATTTATGTTTTACTTTTAAATCTGCATGCAATTATTTCATAAATAGATAATGCTTAATTTCTTAAAGGAAAAAAAAACTGATTTGAATAGATTCATAGACATTGAACTTAGAAAATAACTCTTTACTATAAGTGTAAATGAATAACGAAGAATAAAATAACACAAGAATTTATTTTATTACAACTAAATTACAATTTCACATTATTATATATCTTTTTAAAGATGAGTAGTTGTAGAGCAGGCAAGCTCCTATTTTGTATAAATAACATATGTCACTTTACATAGACACAATTTATTCCAAGTTGTTGCTCGTGAAAATGGATTAAAAATTGATTCCAATTTCCAAGTTTCTGTTGGAGACAACTTAATACAAACATAACTCTAAAAACAAATGCATGATTCCAAGCTTCTATTGGTGACAATGTAATACAGATGTGGCTCTGAAAATAAATGCAAAGGATTTGCCAACCATGTTGGGGAAAAGGGAGCTGTGAAGATATAAAATGTACTTACCCCCTTTGAGAACTAGAATCATGCAGAAGATGAGGGGTTGTAAAAATTCTCCCATCTTTTACCTATAGCCTCGATGCATTGGGATACCACTTATCTCCATCAAAGCTCCTTATCCTGGTTCAAAACCTATTTGAGAAGTCAAGTCAACCAAATCAACTTCTTTCCAATTCCACCCATTCTGAACTTGAAGGAAATTGGTCTTTTACTCTGTAACTACATAACTGGATGCAAGAGAATTTATAGTATCCCCAATAATACCACATCATCTTCTTCTTGAATCCTTATGAACCTTAGAAAATGAAAACCCTTATGACACTATCCACTATCACTATCCCTATTTATGGGCCACCAGTGCCACTACCGGCCTAATCCCTATTTACTTAAGCCTTACTAGCCTATGACTTACATGTAAATTATAATTTGTACAATTAAAATGTTTAATAATTAATTTGATTGCCATATAGAAACATTGAAAGTTGCAAACTGTACCTCAAGTTGACAAGCTATCAAAATTGCCAGTGCCACTCAAACGATAATATATATGAAATCATTACAAATCTTGTTTCACTAGATCACTAGATTAATGATATCATCATCTATGATTCTATAGTACATCAGGTAGTTTTTAATATAAATCTATCCAATCAATCAAATTCGCTTCAGATGTTCATATGGTGTTAATCCAATAAAAAATATTGAGAATTTTAATTAAATGAAATGTAGTGCTTCGATGCATTGAAAAGAGATAATTAAATGGCTTGTTTTACCTTAAGTCATAATAAATTTTGCACACTTATGATCAGAACTATATGTTGATAATTACTATTAGTTTTAAAAGACACATTTTTATATTGAACAAAGAAAACAAAAATTCCAAGAATGGAGCCACGACAAGTATTTTAATTTAAGTAGCTAAAGACTGAAGTACATAGTACATAGCCAATGCTAGCTTGGCCAAATATCCACTAATCGTCACAAAAAATCAATTACAAAACAAATATTACAAGAACTATTACATTATAGAATACAATATAGACACATGACAAGTCACACAATTCATTACTAATTTTTTTTATAACATTAGTTGGAGCTATTAACCGGGTGTTTGAGTAGAAGGTGAAGCAAATTTAACAAAGTAACAATAGAGAAGAAAAGCGAATCACCTAAAGCCTTCCTCCAAAACTCTAGACTCTTTAATAATTCATTTTTTGTATCACATAATAGACCCCATCCCATATTAACTTGGGAAAGAGCCTATGTCGTAGAAGCATGCAATTCCACTTTTTGAAAGATTCCACCAATAGGCGCTAACCCACTTTCAAAAATTGTAATGCTCCAGTACCAAATCCAATGAAGACATAGAATAAATGAAAGTCTGCAAATAACATATTTCCAACATCTTCACCATATCTTTATCGAGCAAAATATCCATGTAGTTGGACAAGAAAGTTGAAGCTACCTTAGAATATAGAGCACAAGGGTTGTTCTGAAGCCACTCCCTACCCACAATTATAATTATGGCATCCTCAACCTACACATAAGGAATTGTAAAAACCATACCTAGATTCTATCTTTCATATGCATTGTCGCTTCTTTTCTCCCAAAATAATTTGGGTAGCATGACATGCCATGAAGACTCCATATCATAGTTAAATTGAGAATAGAGAAGAAATAAATAAAATCCAAATATATTATAAATGATATGAAGAGCATCAAGTTGGTGAAGTATATATAGAAGTTAGAATGAAGAAAATGACATCAAATACTCAATACTTTATCATTTAATTCACCAGTACCACTTGATAAGTTGATAAGGCAATATTATTTAAAAAAAAATGAGTCATGACTTTAAATCATTTTAAAAAAATTAAAATTTCAACGATTGACTTTTGGAAATCTAATGGTTCTAGTGTTATTCTAGAGGTTTGAATTCACAAGTCTAGAGCTTCAAACATTTCCTTTCGGAATGCAACTACAACCATCCATCAAAAATTCATCATTCGAACAGTCATGGCTATATTGATTTGCATTGAAATATGGCTATAAACATATGGAATATCCTTCACACATATTTCCTTCTTTACTTTGGTCTGGGGATTCAATTATTTTATAAGGTTGATATTGATAATTCGGCCTTGTTTGGCCTTTACATCCTTTCTGTAAAACCTTAATTTTTTAAGCCTTGGTCCTACGTTCTTCCTAGGCGGTCCCTCTTTTAAAACAAACTTTATGCACGTGCATATTTAATTGTTTATTTTGATTATTGTGATGAGCGATATGAAGGAAAAGGAATGGTGGGCTGCGATCTCACCATGTGTCTGCATCTAGTGTTCTTCCGAAGGTTTCAATTCGCAATTCTAGTGCTTCAGAGATTTAC
Source organism: Sequoiadendron giganteum (assembly GCA_007115665.2). Taxonomy (NCBI): domain Eukaryota; kingdom Viridiplantae; phylum Streptophyta; class Pinopsida; order Cupressales; family Cupressaceae; genus Sequoiadendron; species Sequoiadendron giganteum. The sequence continues at coordinate 189,817,327 of CM021106.1, forward strand.
TTCCAGAATGCAACTACAACCATCCATAAAAAAAATCATCGAACGGTCAATGGTTATATTAATTTGCATTGACATCTAGCTTCAAAAATAATAAATATGTTGACACTTGTTCGAATTTCAGACTCTTTATGAAGGAATTTGAATGTGCAGAGAATTTGTCTTGGAATTTGATATTTTTGCCAACCACACTATGAATTTTTACTGGCATATCCATTTATTTCACCACTAAATCTTTTTATTAGTTTGAGATTATATTTAATTTGCCAATGAAAATAGTTTTTTTGGTTTGAAAAAAAGATTTAATCACCAACAGTTTTTTTTTTCTATTTTGAAAACAGGATTAATTCGCCAATGGATTCATTTTTTGGTTTGAAAAAAGGTTTTAATCGCCAATGAAAAATATTTTATTGGTTTAATTTTTTTTCAATTTGCTAGGATTTTCCATAGACTTCTAGCGATTATAAAATATTCACCAATTGGGATTTTTTTTTCCCGAAAAACGAAAAAAAGTTGCCAATATTTTATCGGGAAGTATGCAAGATTCGCTAGGATTTTACACCTTTGCTGAGGGGGGGGTTTCTTAAAGTTTTCCCTGTTTAGCATGCTATAGGTTGCATATAATCCCTCTTTTGTTTATAACTATTATTGGATCAATATCAAGCTTAGTCCACTTCATGTGGCCATACTATCATGTTTAGCTTATTGTATATGTCTTCATTGTCCAATCATGGTGTCTACCTTCTTTTATTGGGTTTCAATTGAGAAAATATTTTTTCATTTGTGATATCAACCAACTCACTATTATAGGTGATGAGGCATATGCTCAAAGTTGATAATGTAATTCTTTTTTTTTACACTCTCATCCCTCTCAAAATAAGAGGGAAACATGTTGGGCTCAACCCTTGTGGGAGCCCATTTTACTCCACATTCTATGAGGGAACAAAGTAACCAAGTTTTGCAATGATTTTAAATCTATGGATGATGGGTGCTAAATGGGGGGTCCACCTGATTTTATTGGAGGTCAACACTGAGATGGCGTACAGGTGGAGGGAATCTAATTTTTTGGTTCACTATAGGCTTAGATATTTTTGTGTGTGGGGCATGGACTGGAGGATCCACGTGTTTGTCCTTCGGACCTGGTGGATGGGTTCACTTACTAAGGTGACATAAAGGTGGCGGGGTTTAAATTTTAAGGATGGTAACATGAATAAAAAAGGCAGCTTGATGAAGGAAAGAAGGAAGGACGTGAATTCAATGATTCTGAGGAGTCGTACCGTGTGATCTCTTCTCTTGGGGATCGTGAGATATCTTATTTTATCTCATCCTTGCATCAATTTTTTTGAAAGTTTTAATAATAATTTGACTCTTCATCATGAAAGAAATCCTCCTTCTAGTTTCTTCATGCTAGCTAGTTTAGCACGTGTCTCAATTTTCACCCTTAGGATGGTTTCTATTTTTAGTCATACGGCCAAGTTGCCTTTTTTTTTGGGCAATTTCTCCAAGAAGAAGGAACCCTACATGCCCGCCAATTCTTGTCTTATTGGCCGCAATATTCCCAAGATCCTCATTAACTTTGTTGTCAAGTCACCCTATGGTGATTTTCCCTTCCGCGCATGCGACCTGTACATTGGCGTAATTACCCATCGTTGTATACCTTGCCTAAATGAATACAATGTGGTAATTATTTGCTATCCTGCTAGATTCTGCATTTGGTATCTTTTGCAAACTCTTGGGCTTCCTATGCAGGTTGGAAAAATGGGTGGCGAGTGGGTGAGGAATGAGTCGGATAACTTTGATGAATTCCAGAATAATCCTTTAGTTTGGCACATCTATGTGGAAGGTGGCATTGCTCCTCTTATGTAGATATTGGTCGGACATGAACCTAACGTGTCTAGCCAGTTTACCAACTCATGGAAGGATTGTAGGGTCTCAATGGGAGCTATTTCATTTGAAATCAGTGAAGAATTCATAGCGCAAGCCACAGGATTACAGTGCACTAGGAAAAATTACCCCAAACACACAAAGAAACTGGACAACGAAAGCTTTAAATCTTTTTTCAGAGGATATGAGGAACCGGTGTGTAACCAATCGAGTTTTGAGAGAGAAGCTCTCTCGAAGCCTTGGGATCAAGTGTGTGTGGCACTAATGAAGTACGCCACCTTGGAATGTAGGTTTAAAACCTGATTTTTTTTTATCACTCCCCCTTGTTAAATCATTTAAGACACAAGATGTTGCTTAGTTTTCCTTTCTTTCTTCTAATGGAATTGGAAAACTCGATCAAAAAATGCAAAGAGTTAGCTAGCCTTAACCCCAGTGATCTCCCACCACTCCCGCTCCATCAAGGGCTCATTCTACGACTTTATCACTTCCACCTGGTCCTCTATCCTCCTAAAGCTATTACGGTTGTGCACATTGAGGATATTGAACCCCCATCGACTGTGAATATTTCCTCAACCGAGTCTAAAAGCCCTCCCTGAAAATCCAATATGGGCATTGCAGGGAATCCCAAATCCAAGATAACCACCAAGAAACTTAAGGGTGGTTTGGGTAAGGCTGATGCCAGCATAGTGGAGGGTCTCTATGAATTGAAGTCCACTATGGTGAAATCAGCCTACAAGGCCACCACTGCAAAAAAAGGGAAGGATAAAGGTACGCCAAACCTAATTGTTAGGGAAAGAAAGGTTAAGAACATTATAGGGAAAGACTCCAGAGGAGACACTATTGTGGGGAATATTGTGATGACTGATGGGGAAAATTCTAGAAGGAGATCTGGGAGGCTTGCAAAGAATAGCAAAAAGAGGCAGATTATTGAGGATTCAGAGGAGGAGCGATCTGACAACAAAGAGTATAAGGAAAAAGAAAATGAGGATGATGAGGATGAGATTGTGGAGGGGCCACAGTTTACTCCTAAGGACAAAAAGGTTCCTAAAGATGGCTCCACCTCTCACTCTTCACATCCCCTCGTCGAAGAGCCTGGAGAGGTCTCGGGGACCATGGACATTGGGGAGGAGCCCTATGATTTAGAGAAGAGAATGGACATGCTCGACAAAAGGTTTTGTGGGTTGACCCGCTTCACCATGAAGTTGGGCCATTTAATCACTAGCACCCTATCAAATGCTATTAAGGAGGAGCTAGAGGGAAATAATAGTCAGGAGAACAAAGACTGGGTTGGTGATGAGGTCGTGGAACTCCTGCTCAAAAATTGGGATAATTCTAGTTAGTTGCTACTTGTGTCGATGTCTTGTCATTCGGTTACCTCTCTGTGGTTTTTGTGATGTCTGTGGGTTGTCTCTATTTTTTGTTTACTTTAATGTTTGATTTTTAGTCTTGCTCCTTTTTGGCCCTTGTGGCTTGATGTGAACAGTACGATGCCCTAAAAATGCTACTTAACATTTCAAAAACAAGATGAATCATGTAATGATAAACGAACCTATACCTACACAATGAACAAACAAGTTAGATAAAAAATGAAGCTTGGTGCTCTTCTTGATGATTTGACTTTCATTTGATGATATGATTTTGGCTTTCTTGCATGTACATCTGATAATTTCTCAACTGATCAAATGCATCATAGATATAGGCTATATTTTTGTTGATAGGACATATGATGATATTTATATTCGGAGCTCTAACCCAATCCTTTCATCATTATGCAGGTTTATCTGAAGATCAGAAAAAAAGAGGAGATGGAAACAAAGAAGATCAACACAAGACTGTGCCACATGCAATGATGGATATACTTTCTCCTCATGTGTTTTTCTACTTTTATCTTCAGTTGTATAGCCTATATTTATGTTGCATTAGTTCACCTCCTCCCACGGCTTGTGTAGGACATCATGTTTCATCAAGTAAAATTAATAAAGACAACAATACTATACAAACTTGTGTAATTTTTGTTGTAAATAACATTTGCATAATAAAATTGGACTTCATTTGAAAGCATCTTTTGTGTAATGACAAAGCTTTTAACATAAATTTGTATGTACCTTTTTACCTAGCTGCAAACTATGTTTCAATTCTACCTGATTGAGTTGTAAGCGAAAATTAGGTTTATTGTGACAAGAACAAACATAAACTCATGCCTTATTCAAAGTAGCTAGAAACAATTCTATAGAGAGACAACACATAAAAATAGAGGTTTATGTTTTCCCTACTTGCAAGAATTGATCCCCATATAGGAAATTATCTGCAATGCACTCAACAAAGGTTTGAATTTCTTTGGTTTTTTGCTCAACACCCTCATTTGATCGATCAATTGTGCTATCTACTGAAAATAGCGTTCTCCTTGCCAGTCGATCCTCTATCACTGTACCTTCTCACTCTTTTTATATTTTTGCTATCTCTTTCCAAAAATAAATCAGCCTTCTTACAAAATGTTGATCTTTCAATATATAGGTAGAACCTTCCATGCAAACTATGTTGATGCCTTCTCTTCTTCCAAAAATCGTTGTCTAACTGCCTTCCATCATTTCTTTTTCACTTCATTAGTTTAGGTAAAAAACAAATCTAAAAACTTGTTTGCCTATAAAAAAGTGACACATGTCTGAAGAAAGACAAAGGGCAAGATTTCGACCCCAACAAAACAACACCAACTATGCACAACAAAAAAAAACCAAAATTGAAATCAAAATCTAAAACGATGCCCCTGCATCACATGATTGCTAGAGTCCTACCTCCTACCTCCTCCCTACCTCATGGGTGTAGGAATGATCATGGTTAATCTAGTGTATATATGATAAAGTATCCTAGTCTAAAATCTCTTAGCCACAAGGTTCTGGGGATAATGTTTCCCATAGATGATCTTATCCCTCTCATCCACGTTTCATCTCTTCTTATGAATGCAGTTATCTTAGTTGTCTAGATTCAAGAAAGTCCCCCCACTTGGAGTTGGCTATTTCCTCTATTTATGCTCAATGACTTGTTGAAGACCAAGAGGAGGAACATTCTCTTATTGGATAGGAGCCTATTGATGACAATTCTATCTCTTTTTATGTATGAGACAAATTTGATGACTATGAATCAGACCTTCTACCATTTATTCTTTCATCACTTATAAATTTTTCTTCTATTTATTAATGGTTAGGAATTTCCATTTGTATGTTTTTGTATTTTATTTGGACTTGGTTGCATTTAGAATCTAAGGGTGTGCCTTTTCACCACCCATCTTTTTTTTGTGAAAAGTGTATTATTATCATTTTAGTTAGTACAAAGTGCTATACAACTTATTCATATAAAATGGTTATTAATAAATAAATGAAATGATTAGACCATTAAGTTTAATATCTAGTAAATTGGATATCCATATTCAATATTAGAAAAAATGTAACTAATCCTCTCTCTTATAAGAAAATTATTATTTTCTCAATTTATATCCATCAAAGAAATAATGACATATAAACTATTAATACATATCATAATATTTTATTTCCCTTCAATCATTTAATTAAATCATTGACTTCAAGTAGAGTCATTTTAAAAAAATTTCTTAATATGCACCAATTAAATAGATAATGACATATACACATACACAATGTATCATGCTAATACATAGATAAAGGTAGAGATATATAAATTATAGTTCTAAAAAATAAATAATATTAGCTAGTTATACACACAAAAAAATAATTTATACTACTTTTTTTGATGTATTATTGATAGTAATTTCTTCAAGAATTTTAAATTTGCACTTGAATTAGCCCATATCTAGGTGCTTATTGATGATTTTTTTTGCATGTAAACATATTTAAATATTATGAAATATTAAATTTACTACATCAAAATCATTTCTAAGTTAAATGAGTACTTGGATATAATAGCTATGTCGAAAATAATATTAATTTCATACCAATATTCCTCTTATGAAATTAAATTAGATAATTTCAACAAATTTACATAATTATTTTATTAATTTATCCTTGGATTGAATGATGCATTTAGAACACCCCATTTTACTAGAAGAAAACATAAGAACAATATCTAAATAGCCAATTTAATGATAAACTAAAGTATAGATTTATGGAATATGTTTCTTGTTTTTGATAAGATAAGCAATATTTATAGGGTGTTGTACCCTTTACACGGAAAGCCAAGAGCCAAAGGAAAGCATAGTTCAAAACAAAACTTGAACTAGAAGGAAAAACATAAATAACTGACTGTCAGTTGTAGAACAACCAAAAAATTAGACAAACCCCAAACCAGGGGGGTCCAAAATGACTCCCTGAACCCGAGGCCGTGAAGATGCAACGGATTTGGGGAAACCCTTCTTCTTCCTCGACACAACCAACCAGGAAGGCTTCAAATCAAGAATAAGCGAGCGAGGTGAGGGGAGCGGTTCCACAATAGCCACCTCGAGAGAGTAGCCACCATGCAGTGAGAGAGCCAACAACAAAGTAGTAGAGATAGGAGAAAAAAAAGGTCCAATAGAGTTGATCAACGTAGGACATGCATGTTCTGACAAAACAACATCAACAAAAGGTTCTAATGGAACAAAGACAACAAAAGGCTCCATGGAGAGGGAATCCAAAAGAGGATCTTGGGTAGTCACGGGAGGGTTAGCCTCTGAAGCAGAACTAACCAAAGGAACTCTCGAAGGAGGAGAACCCATAGTAAGATGATTCGAGAGAGCATCCTTCCACCAAGTTGCAGTGCCCTTGTAGTGGGCAAGATGGCAAGCCGAGGCCAAGTGACCCATCAAAAAGAAAATCCTACACTGAAAGGGGAGATCCTCATAGTCCAAGAGCTGCTTCCAAGGTTTTTCCTCCACCAACAAGACCACATCACCATGGGGAGGTTTCGATATGTCCAAATCGACTAACAACCAATCTACTGTAGTATGCCCTAGCTCCCTAGTTGTAGAGTCCATCATTAAGAAGCATCCAATGGTGTTGCCAATAGCTTCATAACAAGATTCCTCCCAAAACTAGAGAGGGAGATTTGATGGACGGACCCAGACAAATCTAGTGTTCAACGAATCTGTAAGGGGATTGAACGAGTGAGACCAAGGCCTGATGGACAAAGAATGAACACCCCACATCCACCCCTTGTCCAACACACAACTTCTCTCAGCAACATAAGCAAATGTAGCAATAAAAAACCCCTAGCGCTAGGGTATAGCTTGATCTCCTTAGAGACCAATGACTTCTAGGAGTTAGACACCCAAGTATGGAGATCTGGGAGGGAAGGCTACAAGCCATTAAACCTAAAGACCACTCCCTGCGCCAAATAATAGACCTCATTCTCGACAACCTCAGAACCATAAACCACCACAAGAGAATCTCGGGCACAGGGCAAAGGCCAACAAGCCAAAGTAGGGGGTTGAGCACCCACCTTAGCAGACTCCAAAAAATCAAGCACAGTCAGAAGAACCCCTAGTAGAAATTGACCTAGGAAGAAAGTCCTTCACATCAACAACATATAGAGACACCTGCTCATCGCCAAGAGAGGGAGCACGTCCAACGAAAGGGCCCCCATTGGCCACAACCCCAAGAGATGAAGACGTGCCCAAACCAAGCACATTGGCCCCAAACACATCCTCGTCCAAGAAAACTTCATCGCCGTTTGAAAATTGATTTTTCCCACTTAGGCACAGGTTCGACATGGTTTTTCTTCTCAGATAAATTGTTATTAATGTTTGGAATATGTTTCTTGTTATGTGGGAATATTATTAATATAAATTTAATCATTTAATTATGATTTAGAAGATTATATATAGTCTTCGGAAATTTCTTGAGGAAAATATGTTCACATTTACAAACCAAATACCCATAAGAGTTTCAATTCGACATGAGTGAATATTTTTTATAATCATCCTTCTATATTATGGCCATATATGTAGTTCATCAAAGACTACTATAGTAGCATTCATATTGGTCTATTAAAATGTATTTAGATTGGCTAGTATAATGTCTAGTTAGTTCTTGGATTGTTTATTCCCTTACAATTTCTAGTTTCTTTTGCATGGTCTTTGTTCTTTCATAATTTTCTTCATTATAGATAAATTGAATCATCTTGTTTCTTTTTTATATAGTAGATAATTTTAAAAGCTAGCATACTTTGAACATGCTATTGAACACACATTAATCCATTGAAAAATGAGAAGACCTTGTGTTGTTGTTACAAAGAACAATGCAATAATAAATGCTAGATAATGTTTTATATTAAAAATGTGTTTTTGTTGCGAAGGATGAGGTTTTAACACCATTTAAAATTTTCATCTATAGAGATAGGTATTATAAAGAAATTTCATTTCTTCAACTTTACTATTGTTTTAATTTTTTTACTAGCCATTGTTTCAAATTATGCCTAACATAAATTGCTAGTGGTATAAAATCTAAATCAATCCCTATTTTTCACAAAAATTGAAATAATGGAAAGACTAAGTGTTTAATTTTTTCAACTTTGAAATAATTCTAATTTTAGTGAGTAATTTTGATCTATTAATTTTCCTAGGTACTAGTTTTTAACTACTTGTTTTTTTTTGGTGATATTGCTATGAATTAGGAAAGAGATCTAAATGATTTATCCATTTACATAGAAATGTAAATATAATATAAATAATGATGACAAATATTTTAAAAATTTAATTTAATAATAAGCAATGGAACTCTTCATGCTCTATTTCGTTGCTTATTTAGCCACTAGCTTATATTAGTAAGAGGAATAAATGATGAAAAAGAACCTAAAAATTGATAGTAAGGAAACAATTTATCTATAGAAAAATTATTCACTTTTTGTGAAAACAATCACAATGAAATAACATATCTTTCTTGTAAACAAAAAAAAATATTGTAACAAAAATGAGCTAAAAATTGTAGAAGAGGTGGCATGCTGATCACTTACACATGATTGTGAAGCATGCAACACTTTCCACTCGACAAACTTGTGGGTTTTTAAGTTTTGTATTGGCACATGACAAAAATAAAACATGAGATTCATCCTAAAAGAATAGATACCTACACATTGAATATAATGGACAATTAACTAAACTGTCTACACAAAAAAAATATTTCCATGTTAATATGATTCTTTTCTTGTCAAGGTAGGTATAACTTTTTTAAAAATGATCGTGCTCTAAAATTTGTGAAATGAAAGAAATTATACTATAAATAATGTAAAATATTAAATCCCACAAATATATTAGTAACTCACTTTTTGATAAGAAATAATTAAAGAAAGCTAATAATTTTATATTTTATATTTTATTGTAATATAAAAATCAGTGATGGTTATCCATCCACCTTGGAAAGGTCATGCAATATTATAGTGTAATAATTGAGCCTAACTTTTCTAATAAGCCTTTAATTTGAACTACTCCTTATTTTCTAGATAATTTGAGTAGATCTTAACTATCATATGTTCACACTGAAATAATAACAATGTAATATATTGTCACTTCTAATATAATCTGTACAATTTTAAAAAATATATGAAAGAGGTACTCTTTATTTTATATAACAAAGCGTAACTATATAACTTTTGAGTGATGTACATCTACTTACTAAGGTTTTTTAATATAAACTTTTAAATACATTTTAAAGATTAAAATACTGTGTTAAAGCAATTTTTATTAAAAAACAACAAACAGAGCCAAAGTCAATAAACAACCCAAGATTGAAGTGACAATAATTGAGCTTATTTAAAGTAAACCTGCAAATGTCTGTGAGCCAGGTAACTTCGCGTGTAGAGTAGAAACCACATCACACATCACATTATATATGATAAAACAAAAAGAACGGGTATCACATTATATTAAAAAAATGAATAATGACGTTTCTATGGCGTGTATAACAGGTCCACATGAATAAATAAATCCAACAAACTATCAAGAATTTGTACCCTCGCTGTTATCGGTAAATGTTGATAATCTCCATGTCTGGTTTTCGTCAGTAGTGACGTTGGATTACCCAGAAAAGAAAACTAAATAGCAGTTTACTGACTTCTCTTATTCAGATTCACTACTGTATTCTCAATTGGATGCCATGGCTGTATTCACTGCTAATACTGCTAACTTTTCCTCCCTTGCTCATGCTTTCAAGTCTTGTTCTCACTCATTCAATAATTTCCCTTCTGCAAAACAATCGAATCACAGTAATCTACTGAGGAGGACAAGGCCGAATACTGTGATGAGGATCAGAGCCGTGAGAGATTCTTCTTCTTCTTCTTCTTGTTTTCCCAGTATGACTTTGTACGATGTGTTGTGTGTTCCACAGAGCGCTGAACTGAGTGAATTGAAGAAAGCGTACAGGGAGAAGGTGAGAATTTACCACCCTGATGTCTGTCTGCCTGCTGAGAAAGAGAATTCCTGCAAAATGTTTCTTTTAGTGCAGGAGGCATATGAGACTCTGTCTGATCCAATGCTAAGGGCTGATTATGATTGGAACCTTCTTTTCAATCCTCATTTGCTGCTCTCACAGAAGAGAAATGGGAAGCAGCACTGTGCAGAGCAGCTTCAAAGTCTTAGAACAAGGTCAAGGTGTTCTGAGAGGAACACTTGGGGAGAGAAAATGCGCCGCTCCAGAGAAGAAATGGCAGCACATTGAAATTTTTGGGTTCTTCCAAAATTGTCAGATTGTGTGTATATGGATCATCACTAATGGGATTCCAGTCCTCCATGTAACAAGTTTAAACCTGCACATGAAAAGAAAGTAAAACAAATTTGGGTTTTCATAGCTTTTCCTAAAAAACTTGTCTCTGAAAATAACAAGAACGGTTTGTGTTTCTAAAACGTAATTTTCATGGGGGAAGTTATGCCAGATTGAAAGAATGTTCTGTGGATTTTTCTTCTAAAATTTTAGTTTATTTTTTTTTTCTCTTGCTTTTTACCGTCTTGATGATGAATCAGGGAGTGTGATGCAAAACATTGATTAAAATTTCAACACAATCAAATCCAGAAACAAACTGAACAACAATGTGTATTAACTATAAATTTATATTTGTTTTCTAAAGTTTATATATTTATGTAAATTTAATTTTGTATTTATTTTGAGTTGAATGTTTTGATATATATGTATGTATGTAATATTTTATGTAAAATTAGATCTCTTTCCTTATACTATCCACCCACTCATTACATATTTTCTTATACATTTAGTTTTCATCCTTATCCACATATTTACATATACATTTGTTTTATTTACTTATTTATATATATATACCCATATATGCACATATTCCACTACGCAGTAGTTACCTAATATGATCTAGCTCCTTTCACATTATAGGACAAGTTCACAAACATAGAGATGTTTTCACTATTGCAAACTTGTATTGCCCAAATTCAAAAAGTTATATTCAATTTCTGGCTGACTTCCATTTATACCCTTCTCACATAGAGTAAACAAAACACAAATTTATGTGGGTTGTTGTTTTGTCCTTGTATTTTAAGATATTCAATGCATTTACTTTAAGACATGAAAACATCCATGATTTGAGATCATTATTCAATTACCATTTGCTTTACACATTTTAGATGGTGTGCTAAAAGGAATCTAGTTTTGCACAAACATCCTATGAACATATGCATGATTGAAAACTACTTTTTTTTATCATCTCTACATATTTTCACGAGTTAACATAGGAAAATATATCTCTTTGTGACATAGCGACAATCTTACCAAAGCATTCTAAACTATTGTCAATTCGCAAATATTAAGAGATTAAAAGGCATAAAAGTATATTAGTTGAAGTGAAGAACAAAGGTCTATAGATCACATAGTATAATTTTGTAAATATAGAATGGATCCATGGTTGTGGATTTGTCTTTGATCCTTCAACTCATATTTGCATAGAGTCAACAAAATATTTTGATTCCAAAGTGACTACTAGTTGTTGTTTGCGATCCCTAGTCATATCAAATTTATCCACATTAGATTTAGTGCTCTCATCATTTATAGAGTTAAGTACCATTATTTCTATTTGCATTTCTTGTATCTAATAGTTGTTACGGATTATCTTAATTTTAGCACATCCAAACCATTTAATTAAATTTTTTAAGTTGGTTGTACTTATGCAACATCATTTTATTGGATTAGCCTAAACTAAGCCTAAGAAAAATTCTTTTTTCTTGACGTTTTTGGTAAATCCCATTGATACTAGATATTCTTATCCTACCTTAAAGATTTTTATTAATGCTTTTATATTTTCTTTTGTTCTAATTTATCATTTATTTTTAGATTTGTCAAAATTTTGATCTTTATATGTTCATATCTTTTGATTAGAGTTGGGAATAGATAGTGATAGCGTATCTGCTAAAGCATGCCATTGCGAAATAGAGCAGCCCATATAACTTGCTACATGTTAGCATGGACATAACAGAGCTCATGTTGAATGATGTTCTCTATGTAGGATAAGGGCGAGCACAACTAGATGCAAAGAGGCGTATGAGTATGGTAGTACTAGCTCAGCAATCATAAAGGGTGCAAAAAGGATTTGAATCTTGAATACAAGCCTTTAGTTTGAAGGAAATGGAAGAATGGTGTGGTTTACAGAAGCAAGAAACTAAGACTCAACTGCTATATATTTAGATGGATCCAATAACTTGCGAGAATTGAGAAAAGTTTGGGCTTGGCAGTTCATTTGAAGCTTTGCCGACCATTGATCCAAATGATCTTACAGCTAGCTTTTACAAGGAAGTTTGCCATAAGCTCCTGCTATTCGTTGGGAAATATCTACTAGGCTCGGATCTGCTTGCATATTAACTAACTGTGGATTAATTTTTTTTAACAGGTAGTTCATTGTGTCTAAATTTGATGGCTGTATGGTCATATTTAGAAATTTTTGTTATCAAATATGATTAAAATTTCAGAAAAGAATATTTTGTATATATTATAAAATATTATATAAAATTATAGTTAATATTTATCTAATCTATAATATATATTTTAAAATAACACGTCTTTGATAATTTTTGTAAAAATAATTGGATTACATATGTCTTAATATTTGAATCACAACTTTAAATAGATAATTGTCACATTTTTTTCTTAATAGACAAGATTTACTATAAAATCTAGGTCCTATAGCCATGGTTCAATTAAACCTAAATTTAGTTAGTTGAATTTTGTAAAGAGAAAGAAGATAACACTTGTGGTTGGAATTTTAAAGTCCATTATTTTATTGTAAATTGGCTTGGCATACAAATCAACTAAAGTCATTGGTTGTTGATTATTAACCTTATTGTCAATGGTGTCCTAGTTTTCAGTCTTGGCTTTCCTTGTATCTTTCCCTCCCAATGATGTCATATCAGCTCTTAAAAGCAAGAGTTTGAATTTTTTTTTGTATTTATTGCAAATCCTCTTAACTTGTCATTCTTGTATGTATTTTTTTCCTTTCAAATGACCTCAAACTTCATTAACACAATAATATCTACTAGTATTGATGGTTTGATAGTGCATGAGAATGACACCACCACCAAAGGGACCTAGAAAATTCATCCCTAAGGTCTTTCATGAGGTATCTCTTCTAAAACACCTCTAGATGTGGTTCTTCACATTGTGGATTTTGATAGTGCTTGTCAATGACTTGAATTTTTTTCCTTAATAGGTTATTTTGTTGGGATCCACACTTGAAATAATGCTTATTTAGTAAGTGACCAAGGTGTGGGTCTCACATGGGATCCACCTTAATGTTGTCTTAAACCTCATAAAGGGATTCTTTCTCTTTTTCTTTTCTAAAGCTAGTTATGTTGAGGCTATTCTTAACCATGGTTTGTAGGTTTTTCGTCTATTCCTTATAGTTTTAACACATTGGACATGAGAATTCGTGGTCTCTAAGGAGAGATACATTTGTGTCCATGTATAGGTGGGGTTTCTTAGGTTGCCCATGCCATGATATAATGTTTTGCAAAAAATAGAAACCTTGCTAGACAATGTCATATGTGTTGAGCTAAGTAAGTTTTTCTTAGGTTGGCTAAAATAAAAAAAGGTTTATATAAAAATTAATATATTAAAGGATCTAAAGAATACCATTTACATTTATATTTGACAAACACAACACTTGCAACATGTCCTTTATTTAAAATTTCCAAACACTTTCAATGCCAACCATTTAATACCTTGGCTACTCCTTGCAACAAGTTGACTCCTCATTTGAATGATGATATCCCCTTTGAAAAAATAAGAGAAATTTTTAATTATTATTAGTCACAAAAAAATAGGAACAATATCACTCATAGTGCCACCCAAAACCTTAGCTAGTAATGGTGGAAAACCACCAAAATCTCAAGGTGGTACAATTTCAAAAGTTCCTCAAGACATGCATAAAGTTATTGTTCCCTCACTTGATAAGTCATTTAGTGAGGTGAATAAACCTATAAATTCACCAAAAAATCACAAGTGTCTTTCATTTTATCTTCTCAACCATATATTCTTACATGTTCTTTTTCTTCTCCTCACCCATTTTTTTCATGCCATCCTCATAGTCAATCGAACATTTGGAAGAGGGAGAATATTTGGTATCTTCTCAACAAGATAACCTTACTTTTTCTTTCTCCTTTCCTCCCTTAGTTATTTTATTCTATTCTTGCAGTTCATTTGGGAATTTGGAAGATGACATGTATATCATTGATTAATGATGATGTAATTAAGTAGTCATTTACCACAAAAAATATAAATTAAAGAGAACAAGTTCTTAAAAAAAAACATGTACAACTCTGAATGAGTTGGATAGTGAGGATATGACTCTTGAAGCTCACCAATAAATTTTATCTCCTAATATGTTTGAGGCCTAATAGAACTAACAAGAAAATATTTTATTCTAGAGAATCAACAATATTTATGTTGAGATTTTCTACTTGCAAGAAGTAGTTTTTTATTTGTTTACTTTTTATTGCATATCATGTCATATGGTTACCCAATCCTTTTTATGTAGTAATCATGATATAGGGAATGGTGGTTTTGTCACCTTACTTTCTCCTAATTGGTAGAAAAATTTAATTAACCAAGGATGTGTCCCCACTAATAAAGATTTATAGGTCCTTTTCAATATTAATAATTATTCATTTGGAATAATTAATAGTTATGATTCTAATTATTCTATTGAATTATATTTTCTCTAGAGATGGATTGTTTATGAAAATCATGCTACCAACTAGATTATATGGGAATATTTTAAGATGATTAAAATTCATTGCGATACATTTGGTACATTGCCTATGAGTTAGAAAATTGGTGAAAGAGAGAATTATTATTAGATGGATAGTAAATTGGGGCTCTTTAAGCTAATATTGGTAGGAACCATGATCATATGTTGTGGTATATATATTATAATCAACTTCATAGAGCTTGAAATTTCTTAAGAGAAATGATAATGTGAAGTTGATTCTTAATCTTCTACAAACACTTTTTATTTGAGTAACAACAATCACATTTTAATATTTAAATCAAACCTTATCAAACTTAGGTTTGATCACTATTTATGCATCAACAATAACATTATATTCTAAATAAAAAATTAAAGAAAGAAATTATGATATTCTTATTATTAATAGCATAAAATAATATATGTAAGCCCAAATCTATATCTTATTATTATTTTTTTAAGGTAAAAGGGTAAAAATTTATTAGATCAATGGAAAGAAAATATAGTCAAGAATATAAATCAACACCAATCTAGATAGGGGAATCAAGGCCATGATAGAAAAACCACCACCACACCACCATAGGAAGACCAAACCCTCTAATGACCAACCCCTGCCCCAATTAACCAACCATATCCTCTAAAATCAACCTATCCAAAGTTTCAACTTGTTCTCATGATAATTGCTCCCAATTACCAACCTTCCAATCCACTAATCGCTCAAATGCCTATTTTTCTAGGAAATCCCTCACACCATTTTACTCCCTCAAAACATGAACAAAAGAAACCTCATCCAAAAACTCACTCAACTGAAGAATCTATTGAACCAAAGAAGCCAATGCATTTGAATCCATCCAACTTCTAACCATGCAACGTAGTAATCACAATTTGAGAGTTAGAATCGCACACAATTATATGCCAGCCCAAAGCACAAGCTCTTTTAAGAGTTGTAAGGATAGCAAGACCTTCCATTAGATTGTTAGTATGATTCCCTTTATAAATGGAAAAAAAATAAAATAAAAAAACTTGTTTTGTTCCTCCCAACTCCAACTCCAACACACCCAAGATTTCCCTTGGATGAACCATTAGTATTAATCTTCAAAACTCCACTAGGAGGTAGAGACCATATCCCATCCCTTCAGGTTTTCCTTCTAGGGAGTTGACTCCCTTCCCCACTAAAGGTCTTGGACCTTTCTCATTAAACCCCACCTCTTCATCAAATCTTCCTCTCATTCCCATAAGGGAGAAGCAATTTCGCATTTTGTATACAAGGATTCATGAATCATGCCTATTATTCATTCCCAAAGTTGATAAACCACCATGCTCTTCCCTTGAAATATTTTGTTTCCTCTCTAGCCACAACTACCAAAGGATACACATGGGGCCAATGCTCCACACCACCTGAATAAAAAAGGCCTTTGCTGGTGGTCTCTCCAAACTCCTCCAAAACTCAACCATAGAAGAGGCATGAACATAGGCCTGCTTCCAAACTCCCCACTAGATTTTATAGATGACTCTTGTAGAGATTCATCTAATGTCTAATTAATAAATATATATAATCATACATACGACTCAATGGACCCGCAAATTCCTAGATAAAGTAGTTCATAATTCAAGAAAGGGCTTAATTAAATTATCAACTAGGGATTTGAAGACATGATAAATTCATCAAAAGATTTAAACCAAGAAAATAAATCCTACCTACAAAACAAAGTACGAAAACACTAATAATTGTTAACTGCTACAAGTACTTATCACTTATGATTGTGATTGATATATTTTTATGCTACAACATGTCCTAATTCAAATAATCATTCAAAATTCTAAACAAAATGTAACATTCAATATATTGTAAGATGGAAACTATAAACTAGAAAAATTATAATGCATAATATAATGAACTATATAAACTAACATGGCTTTGTAGTACCTTAATTTTCCCTTGTTTGAACTACTACATCCGCATGATCTTCTTCAATTACTTAACTCAAGGAAACATATTATAATATTTTCTCTACTATATTCCAATCATACACAAAGTTCTAAACAAAATGTATCAAAATATCAGTTCAATCTAATACAAGTAAAGATCTAGTTGTTGGATTTCTCGATAGGGTACCATACTATATAGGGTCTATGAGATTCCATTTATTCAAAAACTAAAAGAAGGTGTCAACTCTCCCATAAAAATAGGAAGAGGACTAGGTTCTTTAACATAAAATAATAACTAGCAAGAAAAAGAGTAGAAGTTGAATAAGGAATCTGTACTATTTAAGATAACTGAACATATAAAGTGGAAACATGCTCAAATAGAGTAGTCTTAGGTAATTATAACTACTATTCCTTATTGGAACAGACTCCTCTCTCCACCATAATTTATTAAAAATATGGAGTGACACTTGGCCATCAATGGTCTTGTCCTCAAATCATGGCCTTAATCTCATTCTATAAATATGCTCATGTTGTAGCTGATTAACTCCTCTAGCTTCATTGAATTTTTATCTTTCTAATACAAGTTGAGAAACCTTTTGCTACAATTTTATAGTTTCTTCGTTGTAGGGGTTAGACCAAGTATTTCTTAAAGGTATTTTCATTGTTAGCAACTATGATTAAACATGAAATTCTAATAAACTCACAAAAATTCAAAGTTCACACACCCATTCATTAATATAACATATATCACCTTCAAATGCTTTGAAATGATTAAAGTATGTAAAAAGGTTTGGTAGGTTCTCCTGGAGTTTAGAAGAAAGAAGATAAAAATATGCAACTACAACAAGGAAATTGGACATTCTTATGGCTCATTATCCTACCCACTTAACTTCTTGCTTGTCCTCAAGAAACTTAGGGTCCCGTATTGTATTATAGTGCAAATTCAATGTATTTAACCGTTTTGGTAAACCCTTCACCATAGTTTAGGTAGAATCTACTTTTTTCTAATATCTTCTCCCATCTGGTTTCCTCTGCTACATATATCTCTTGTCTTCTTCCTATCCAATGTGGGATTAGAAATAAGAGAAGAGGAGGATGGAATGTCAAGGGAAGCTAGGTGATGTCATTTTCAAGGGAGGCCGAAATGTATTTATGGGATCTTTTTACTTTTGTTAGATAGTTAAAGATGGAGTGGGGTTCCTTTCTTCTTATCTTTGGTGTCAGTTCTCTCCATATGTCTGAGCATATTTTCCTATCCCTACTACAAGCTCTTGAAATATTTTTTGATCCTATTCTCTACTTTCCAAAATATTTTCCTTTTCCCTTCTTTGGTCTATCAATATGATCCATTCTTCCACCATCCCATGAGGGTATTCCGCTTCTACCTTGAGTAAAAGGGGCAATGATTTCTCCCATTCCTAATAGCTCCTTTGTAGAGGGTATTCCGCTTCTACCTTGAGTAAAAGGGGCAATGATTTCTCCCATTCCTAATAGCTCCTTTGTATCTATCCCCTTTCATGCTCATTCTATATAAATGAGGCTAATGATTTAATATAAACATCTCCCACAAGCATGAGTGGGTTCCAAGTATAATCATTGGGGATAGCCAAATTATGTAGGTAGAACTCACATAACTGATCCTGCATATCTGGGGTTAATTTCTTGTATGTTTCCAAAAATAGTGTAGGTAAAGATATCACTAATCAATTGACTAAGCTAAAAAATTTAAAAAATTTCTTGTAAATATAGGGTATAAACCATAGTAGGAGGTCTATAACTTAGAATTTTCACTATCTTGTCAGCTAACTCCTCTATTTTCACTCTTAACTTCAGAATTTCAGCATCTTTTCTGTCAATTTATATGATATGTGTTGACATCAACTCATGCTTTAACTTATCCCAATCCTTTTTATATTGGGAAAATTATCTTACCTTATTCCAGAACTCAATGCCAAGGGTCACAATAGTAGGGGTTTTAGGAATTCTTGGGGTTAAATATTGATCTATAGGATATGGAGTTATATTGTTGATCTAAAAAAAATGAATTTCAATACATAAAAGAAAAAATTATACGATTCAAAGTGCACCCATGTCTAAATTGTACTTGGTTTGACTTCAAAACTTAATAAAAATAAAAATATTCAACAAAACATTATGAAATAAAATGCAATCACTAGATATCGATGTTACCAACCTAAATTCAAAAGAATTAGGATTTAATCTTTTCTAGGAAAATGTTATGCAATACAAAGTACACATCACTTTTTAAAAATGTTGTTTACTATTAAAAACTAGTTATCAAAGGAGACACACAAAAATTACAATTTAATTTCATTTAAAAAAAAACTATTTAAAATCTAAAAACAAAATCTCACAAATACTAATTTGCATCATCTTTAAATTCCTAACAGTTTACCTACTATAGGTGTCAGAAAGTGAATATTTTTATCAAAATGTTGATTTCAATGTCAAGTTTGGCCAAAAAGTGTAACCCATTATTGTGGTATGACCCATACTTTGTTATTATGTCCATAATAACATATATACAATCCTTACCTTAAAATTTAGGAAGTCTCATGATGAAACCATCGAGACACTTTCCTATTTCTACTCTAGGATGGGAAAGGGATGCAAAAAACCACTATAAATGTTTGCTCTATTTTATTCTTCTAACAATTGACACATTCTTTGGTGTGATTGAGGAAATCATCCTTGATTCCCTTTTGCATGAACCTTTCCTTGATTTTATTTTATATCTTGATATACCCAAGGTGGCCTACTAAGGGTGTGTCATGAACAACCCACAACATATTTCTTTTCATCCTAGATTTTTGACACCAATAAGTCTTCCCTTGTAAAGAATGAGTTCACCGGAAATGATATAAATAAATCATATGAAACTTTCCCTTCCAATGCTTTAGCTAACAAATAAATTCTTGGCATACTCAATTATGTTGTAAATATGAGCAGTTGGTGTTGTCATTGATGTCAACAAGCCTGGGGGAGATTGTTGTAGGCTTATGTTTGTATTTTCATTGATGCTTTGATTAGTTTCATTATGTTGTCATTAGTAAGCTATTGGTGTCAACCTCTAGTGTTCCTTTGATAAGATTTTTTTTTTGGATGTTTTTAGTTTCTAGTGGTGATGAGGAAGTGATAAAGATGATGTGTATGTGTCTGTGGTGCTTGGTTTCCAAGTGATTTTGAGAAAAAATGAAAAAAGGAGGAAAACTATGTGTCGTAGGGGTGTTCTAGTGTATAGTGTGGTGTTCTATGTTTTCTCTTCATTTGTTTTGTTTTGAAGATCTATGTGTGTGGTATATGTTAGTTAGAGGTGTTCATAGGTTCTATATCCATAATTTATTGATTTGGATCATTTTGTAGAGAGAGTTGTGCTCACCAGTGTGTGAACTGTATGTTGTAGTAGTGTCTCAGAGAAATGGTTTTGCTCCATATTTCTCCATAGTTTGGTTTCTGGTCTTGTGGTTCTAGAAGTGTGTTGATAAGGTTCATATCTACCTATAGTCAAAGATTTTCATGGTTCAATGCTTCAAAAGTTGGTTTTTTGAATTACAAAATATGAAAGGTTGTTTGAGTATACTGGGTGTGTACATTCTTTAGGTGAAATTTGTTGTTAAGGAAATTGTTAGATTTCAAGGTGTTTGTGGAATATTCTAGATTTTGTTCAAGTGATGTATGTTTTCCATGAGTCATGTTTGGATTTGAGGAAGCATGCACTTAAATTTTAATGGTGTTTACATAGTTTCAGCTGACCTTGGGTGTTTTCACTAATTGTGGATTTTCTTCAGTGATTCCGAAAGCGTGACATAACATGTATGAATGTATTTAGGTCTGAGTTAAGGTGTGTTGTGGTTCACCTTCATTCCTTTGAACCATGATAATATTTTGGTGCCAACCTAATTTGAATTTACATGATTGAGGTGCATACCCGACCTTTGAGAAAGTTTTCATGGTTGAAGAAGGTATAAATAAGAGTTGTGTTGATGGAGGATTTGTGTGTAAAGTGTTATACGAATTGTAGAGGTGTGAAGTGATAATTTGGGAAGTGCAGTGCAAACTTTAATGAGTTAGACTACTAAAAGAAGTGAGTAGAAGGTGTCTACACTCTTTAGAAGGACTGCAAATGTGTTGGTGATGTTTTGGTCAGATATTTTTATTGCATTGATATGGATTTATCACTATAACATTCTTCTTTCTTATTTTCTGTAATCTAGAAATGATCCATTGGTAGTGATCCCTTATTTCTTTTGGGAAATGAGCCTATTGTATTTGGTGTTGCAACTACTTTATATTGTGAGCTAATCCTTACCATGGTTTTTCCTTTCTTGGGTTTTCCATGTAAACCTGGTGTTCTATTGTGCATATTGTTGATGTGTTTTATTTTTTGTTATTTTCTTTCATGCTTAATCAACTTAACAGATTAAGGGTTAATTAAGTTAATAAGGACTTGAATGTTTATGAGGGTTTTAAAGTTTTAATGTACAACTAATGCACAACCCCTCTTAGTTGTCTTGTGTGCATTAAAAAATTGGTATTATAGAAAGGTTCCTTGGAAGAAATCTTAACTGCTTGAGGTAGGTATGGGATGGTGTACAAGAGGGATGCTCCTTTGTTGGATGGATCAGACTATGGTTTCTAGAAGACAAGGATGGAAATTTTCTTGGTATCTCTAGGATTTGGAGTTTGGAAGTCTATTGGAATTGGATATACTATGCCTACTAGTGGTCTGAGTATTGATGATGAGATCAAGTCTTATGAAAACAATGGTAAAGCAAGGTATGCTCTTTTAAGTGGTCTTTCTAACACAGAACTTGTGAAAGTTATGAATTTAAAATCTGCTAAAGATATTTGGAAAAAGTCAGAAAGTATTTATGAAGATGTTAAAGAAAAGCAAGCTAAGATGCATAATCTAAAGATCACATTTGAGGGTTTACATATGTCTAAAGGTGAAAAAATTACAAGCTACATGTAGAAGGTGGACGAAGTTGTCAATTCCATTAGAGTTCTTGGTGGAAAACTTGAATAAGAAGAAGTGGTATAGAAGGTACTAAGAAAGCTTCCTAAATCTTATAGTTAGAAAGTTTATGCTATTGAGGAAGTTCAAGATTCAAGAAAATATTCTAGAGATCAGTTGTATGGTGCTATATCTGCTTTTGAAATGAGAGAATTTGGTCCAAGTAATGCAAAAGTTGAGACTACTTTTAAGGTTGGAAAAATATAACATATTAAGGAGTCAAATCAGAAATATCTTGACGATGTAGAAGAAAAATTTGTAAGAAAAATGAAAAAGGGTACTAGTAAATATAGAGGTAAGTTGCCTTTCAAATGTTTCAGTTGTGGTAAGATAGATCATTATGCTTCAAGATGAATAGAGATTTGAATGACAAGGATAAGGAAAACAAAGGTAAAACAATGAAGAAAAGGTATTATGTTAGAGAAGATTCCAGTATATCTAATGATGAATATGATTATGAGGATGATGATAGTGAATGCTTGTTCATGGCTATTAAAGATGGAACTAATTCTACTAACTATAATGCTATGGTGACTACTTTTCATGTTAGATAAGAGAATAAATACTAGATCATTGATAGTGGATGCTCAAATAATATGATTGATGACAAAATCAAGGTCAATGTTAAACTTGAGAAATATGAAGGAGGTTTAGTAAAGTTTGGTGATGATACATCTTCTTAGATATTTGGAAAAGGTTCAATTAGTTTTTATGGATTGCATAATACATATGATGTTATCTATGTTAAGGTTTTGATACATAACCTTTTGAGAGTTGGAAAAATGTGTAGCAAAGGATATAATCTTATGTTTCAGGATGATGGATGTGAGATCGAAAAGGCTTCAGAATTGTGATTGTTGCTGGAAGGATAGATGGAAATGTTTATAAGCTTAAATGTGTTGATTGTCATTTCTTTATTACTCATATTAATAAAAGTTGGCTATGGAATAGAATGATGTGTCACATCAATTTTGATAACTTAGTGAGGATTAGTTCAACTCAAGTTGTGAGAGATCTACTAAGGATTACGAAACCCATCAATTTTGTCTGCAAGGAATGTCAAAGTGGGAAGCAAGAAAGTATACCAAACTATTGGAATTAGTGCATATAGTTCGTTGTGGTCCTACTAGAGTAAGAATATTTCAAGGTGACATGTATTCCATGCTATTTATTTATGATTATTCTAGAATGACATGGCTTAATTTTCTCAAAGAAAAATCAGAATCTCTAGATAAGTTTAAATAATTCAAAGTTATGAT
This sequence comes from Sequoiadendron giganteum, assembly GCA_007115665.2. Classification (NCBI taxonomy): domain Eukaryota; kingdom Viridiplantae; phylum Streptophyta; class Pinopsida; order Cupressales; family Cupressaceae; genus Sequoiadendron; species Sequoiadendron giganteum. The sequence goes on from CM021106.1 coordinate 189,840,625, forward strand.
TAAAAATGAAATGGATATGAAAATAAAATATTTGAGGTCTAACAAAGGTGGAGAGTTTACCTCCAATTAATTTAATTTTTTTTTGTGAGAATCATAGAATAAAGAGGCATGTTTTTGCCCCTAGGACTCCTTAGCAGTTCTAATGGAGTGGTTTAAAGAAAGAATAGAACTATTCAGGAAGCTATATGAACATTGGTGAAAGAAGAAAACCTAATAGAAGTCTATTGGAGAGAAGAAATTCATATTACGATCTACATTTTTAACATAGTTCAAGCAAGAGAAAAAAAAAACAAATAAAAGACTGTCTATGAGTTGTGATATGGAAGGATTCCTACTTCCAAATACATTAGAGTGTTTGGAAGCAAGTGCTATATCTAAAGAGATGAAGAAAACTTAGGAAATTTTGATATAAGATCTGATGAAGGTATATTCCTTGGATATTATACAAAAAAAGTCTTATCGATGCTATAACAAGAGGGTAAAGAAGTTTGTTGAGAGTGCAAGTGTCAAAGTGGATGAAGACAAGTACAAAATAATTCTATGGTGATAGATGGATATGAATCAGATGAGTCCTCTTGCAGAGAAAATGACAAAGATGAAGGTAAGGAAAAAGAAGTTTAGATTGAAGATGAAGAAGCTTCAAAAATAATCCCTAAGAATCCTAAGTATGTGCAAAAGAAAAATTCTGAAAATTAGATCATTGGTGAAAAAAGAAAGGGTGTGTTTACAAGAAGGAAAGTTGCTATGGATGAAGAGTTAAAACTAAAAAAATGATTGAATAATGCAAGGATGAATATTGGATCAAGGCTATGGATGAAGAACTAATGAAAATTAAGAATAATTAGACCTGGGAACCTTTACCAAGACCAACAAACAAGAATGTGATTGGAACTAAGTGGTATTTTGAAACAAACAATGAGAATGGAGAAGTGGTGAGAAACAAGGAAAGGATTGTGTGTGAGGGATACTCACAAGTAGAAGGAAGAGATTTTGAGGAGAAATTTGATCCAGTAGCAAGAATGGAAGCTATTAGGATATTTTTGGATTTTACGTTACATAAAGATTTCAAATTTTATCATATGGATGTGAAGTTTTCTTTCTTGAATGGTGAGTTGGAAGAAGAGGTATACATTTATCAACCAACATTATTTCAATTAGTAGACAAATTAGACATGGTCTGTAGATTGAATAAGGAATTATGTGGATTGAAGAAAGCTCCTAGATCTTGGTATGAAAGGTTGGATAAGTACTTGATACAAAAAGGATTTAATGAAGGTACCACAAATATTAATCTTTATTTCAAAGTTGAAAAAGATAAAATCTTGATTGTGGTTGTGTATGTTGATGATATAATATTTGGAGGAAATTAAGCCATGTGAAAATAAAATTTGTAGAAGAGATGCAAAAAGTGTTTGAGATGTTTATGTTTAAGGAGATGAATTTCTTCCTTGGGCTGCATATCAATCACGTAAAGAAAGGTATATTCATTTCATAATCAAAGTATGTCAAAGAAATGTTGAAGAAGTTTGGAATGGAAGATTCTAAACCGGTATGTACACCTGTGGTTACTGGTTGTAATCTAAGTAAGAATGATGAGTCTCCTAAGGCTGATTAGAGAAAGTAAAAATAAATTATTGGAGGATTTCTATATCTAACTTTTACTAGACCAGATATCATGCATGTAATTTGTCTTGTGGCTAGATTTCAACAATATCTCAGAGAATCACATGTTATATCAATGAAGAGAATATTTAGATACTTGAAGGGCACTCTAGAACATGGTTTTTGGTATCCAAAGGATACTAATTTATCTCTAGGTTCTTATACAAATTTTGATTGGGTAGGTTGTGTAGATGATAGAAAAAGTACAAGTGGTGGTGCATTCTTTCTTGGATGCAAACTATTGTCTTGGCTAAGAAAGAAGCAAGACTCAATGTCTTTATCTACTGCAGAGGTAGAATAAATTGCAACAACATCTTGCTGCACATAGGTGTTGTGGATGAGGAAAACCTTAAAGGATATTAGAGTGGAGTGATCCCAAAATAGTGGTTTACAATTTTTGGCCAAACTAGACATTGGAATTATTATTTTTAACTAAATCTTCACATTTGAGCACCTATAGTAGCTAAACCATGAGGAATTTGAAGATAATGCAAACTAGAGTCTCATCAAATTTTGTCTACAGATTCTAAAAATATTTTTTTCAAAATTTTTGGAATCAGATTCCACTTCTTTTTCCATCTCCCATGAAAAGTTTTTTTTTTCAGAAAACAACATTTTTAAAAGTGACTCACACCGTATAATGCATAATTTTTTTCGATGATGGATAAAATTCTAATTCTTTTGAATTTAAATTTGTAACTCCGATATCTAGTGCTTCCACTTGGTTAGATAGTTTTTTATTGAATATTTTTTCTTTAATCAAGTTTAAAAGTCAAACCAACTACAATTTAGAGATAACGCAACCGTATAATGCGTACCTTTTTTCGTATATATCGAAAATCAATTTTATTTTTTTTGTTCAATCAAGGACTTCAATATTTGATGCACTCATATTTTTCAATTTTTTTTTTGATAATCGGCCATTTTTCCACATGTACAGAACAAAGAACTTCATTTTCGATGAAAAAATTATGTTTAATAAACCTAAAAAAACAAATACCTAATAAAACCAAAACATATTAAAATTATATTTGTTGGATAGATCGTTCTGAGGAATACCATAATCATTTGAAATCAATTTTAAATGAATTCATTTGATCCCCCAAGAGGTAAATCAAAAGTGATTTTTTATCAACATTTTGATAGGTGTAAAGTAGACTCATTTATAGGTATGGTTTAAAAATAGCCAAGTTCTATCCAAGGGGGTTTGATCTAAGGTGGTTTGATCAAACCCTCTTCAATTGGAATCCTTAAAATGAAACTTTTTAAGGCTTAAATCATTATATCTTCTAAAAATATGTGATTTCAGGAAAAAATAGTTCCTCTCAAAAAATGTAAACCAACTTTGTGGGATCACACAGTGGTATATGATGAACCAATTTCTATATTTTGTGACAATTAAAGTGCTATTAATATTTCAAAGAATCTGGTGTTGCACTTAAGGATGAAACATATCTAAATCCAATATCACTTTTTAGGAGAAAAGGTTGCAGAGAATGAAGTGAACCTTGAGTATGTACCTACAAAGGATTAGGTTGTTGATATCTTCATTAAGGCTCTTCCTAAGTATAATTTTGAGTATCTCTAAGAGAATTTAGGGGTTATTACCTCTCTTTCTTTGAAAAAATGCATAAGGATATCCATCAGTTTAGTGGATTTCAAGATTCACTCTTTGTTTTGGACTAATGCTAGAGGTTACCTCTTAGGGGGATTAGGTAGTGGATTTTTTGGTAGTTGCAGTCAAGGGGAGTAACTATTGATACAGTTTGGTGTTGTCCCTTGTTAGATGTGTCAAAGGATATGTACAATGGTTGATGGTTGATGTAGTTTGGTGTGTTCTCCTAAGGTGGAGTGTGTAGAGTAATAAAGAGAAAGTATGCATGCCAAAGGAATAAAGAAATGCAAATGTGTTACCCTTTTCCATTGATGTCAAAGGGGGAGAGAAAGAAATGTGAAAAATATTGGTTGAAAAAAGGGGAGATAATAATGTAGCTGAGGGAGAGAAAGATAAAGAGTTGATATGGATCAATGTGTTGATGATCAAAGTTGTTATGTTTGTTGTTAATGTTTTTTCACATCGTATGTTGCCATCAATGAGAAAGGGGGAGATTGTTCCAAATATGAGTACTTGGTGTTGTCATTGATGCGAAAAATCTTGGGGGAGATTCTTCTAGGCTTATGTTTATATTTTCATTAATGCTTTGATTAGTTTCATTATGTTATCATTAATAAGCTAATAGTGTCAATCTCTAGCGTTGCTTTGATAAGCATATGTTTGTGGATGTTTTCAGTTTAGTGGTGATGAGGAAGTGTTGAAGATGTGAGTATGTGTCTTTGGTTCTTGGTTTTCCAAGTTCTTTTGAGAAAATTTGAATAAAAGATGAAAACAGTGTGTTGGAGAGGTGTTCTTCTATATAGTGTGTTGTTTTGGTTTTGCTTTATATTTCTTGTGAGTTGAAGATATACATGTGTGGTTTGGATATGTTAGAGGTGTTCAGAGGTTCTATATCTAGAATCTCTTGGTTTGGATCGTTGTGTAGAGAGATTTGTGTTCACAAGTGTATGAAATGTATGTTGTAGTTGTGTCTGGGAGAAATGGTTTTGCTTCGCTTTTCTTCATAGTTTGGTTTCTAGTCATGTAGTTCTAGAAGTGTGTTGATAAGTTTTATATCTACCTACAATAAAAAAAATTTGTGGTTTAGTGCTTCAAATGTTTTTTTTCTGAGTTAAAGAGTATGAAAGGTTTCCAAAGAATATTGGGTGTGTACATTCTTTAGGTGAAAGTTGTTACAAAGGAATTTTTTGGATTTAAAGGTGATTTTTGAATATTCCAGATTGTGTTCAAGTGATGTATGTTGTATGTGAGCCATCTTTGGATTTGAGGAAGCATGTAATTAAATGTTAATGGTGTTTGCATAGGTTTGGCTGACCTTGTGTGTTTACACTAATTGCAGATTTTCTTCGGTGATTGTGGAAGCATGGTGTAGTATGTATGAATATATTTAGGTCTGATTTAAGGTGTTTTGTGGTCTGACTTAATTCCTTTCCACCACAAGAATACATTTCCAGGTGTCTACCTAATTTGGATTTACACAATTGAGGTGCATAGTTGATCTTGGAGAATGATTTAAAGGTTGAAGAAGGTATAAATAAGAGTTGTGTTGATGGAGGATTTGTGTGTGAAGTGTGTGATGCAAATTGTAGAGGTGTGAAGTACAAATTTGGGAAGTGTAGTGCAAAATTAAATGAGTTAAACTATTAAAAGTAGTGAGTAGAAGGTGTCTAAAATCTTCAGAAGGACTGAAAATGTGTTGGTGATGATGTGTTGGACTTTTTTGTTGCATTGAGGTGGATTTCTCACTATAACATTCTTCTTTCTTATTTTCTATAATTTGGTAGTGATCCATTGGCAATGAGCCCTTCTTTGTTCTAGGTAGTGAGACTATTGTATTTAGTATTACAACTAATTTATATTGTGAGATAATCCTCACCATGGTTTTTCCATTCTTGGGTTTTCCATGTAAATCTAGTGTTCTATTGTGCATGTTGTTTATGTGTTTCAGTTTCTATTATTTCCTTTCATTCTTAATTAGTTTAATAGATTAAGGTTTAATTAAGTTAATGAGGATCTGAATGTTTATGAGGGTTTTGAATTTGCATTGTACATCTAATTCAACTTCCCTCTTAGTTGTCTTGTCTGCATTCAACATATTATAATTTTTTTCTTCTAATATATGAATATTTGAGACATGGAAGATAGATTTGTTCTTCTAGATAATAGATCAACAACAATAATATTCTTTCCTTTGATGTAGTTAATATCAAAATCATACACTTGGATTTTTTCACCCACTTTTTATACCACTCATTTAGATCCTTTTGATTACAAATATGTATTAATTTGTTGTGAGAAGTTTTAACCATAAATATTCCACCTACCAAGTATTTATTAAACTTGAAAAAATGCATGAATGAATGCTAGTATTTCCTTATTATAGATGGAGAAACATATTTCCACCTTTATGATATTTTGAATTTGAAGGGAAATTAGGTTATTTTTCTACATGAAAATGACCTCAATCCCTTTTCCTAATCCATCACATTCCAATGTAAAAGGAAGAGTAAAATATGGAATTGTTAACATTGGAAACAATATCATTACCTCTTTTAGTTTATCAAATTCTCATTGTAAATTTTTAGTCAACACAAAATATCCATTCTTTGTTAAGTTAGTGCTTCCATAACATCAAATTCCTTAATTTCTTATAAAAACATTAGTTCATAGAATATTGGAAGGTTAGTGGAGTATTTGTTAGATTGAAAAACATAAAAATAATTAATAATGCTCATAATTCCACAAAATGCTATCTTGTGAATATCATCATCTCGAAGTCTAATATGATGGTAGCTAAATTTGAGATCTATCTTTTAAAAATAAATAGCTCCATGAATCTCATCTATCAACTCATTGATCTTGGTTATTGGGTACAAATTTATAATAGTATTAGTATAGTGGATGATGCACATCCTCATTGTGCCATCTTGCTTCTTCACCAAAACTACAAAGGAATAAAAGATAATTTGTGTTGGGTCTAATGTGTCCCATTTTAGTATTTCATTGATGAATTTTTTTGTTTTCTCCTAATGTCTCCTAGGGTGGTGATAGGGAGTAACTTGATGATAGGTTTAGTTTCATCTTACAACACAATGATGTGCTCAAATCCTTTATTTGGTAGTCTCCTTAGAGCAATGTTATTGAATACTCTACTATGCTTGTCTAGGATGCTCTTTATAAGAGCATATGATTTTTCTCATTTATTAGGTTTTTTTTATAGTCACCAAAGATTGATTTTCTTAATCAACTTGCCCATCATAGAAAATCCTCTATATTATCTTGGATGATACAATCCTTGGTTCTTTATTTTTCATTCCTCATAGTACCACTTATTTACAATTTTACTAAATGTTTAGCTCCATGATCTAGAATTTTTGTGTGATCTTTTCTAATGATTATAGTGAATGGATTCTTAGTGCCATATCCATGTCTCCTATGTTGGTGACATAGATGTCCTCCATATATTATCCTCCTAGATTAATATTTTTATGAGACATTTCTATTGAATTGATGGTGAAACCATCAAACACTATAGAACTAAATACTTCAAAGTGCTTCATATTGAGGCCTATTTGGGCCATCAATCCATCATTAATGAAGGTATGAATGACACTAGTGTCAATGAGTATAGTCACACTTTTGGTCCTTTCATGATCTAGAAAATACATAATAGATATATGTTGAAGGTCTAAAGAGTGCAGCAATAGTGCCTCTTCACATGAACTCTTCTCCTTTTGTGATATGAGTTTTTATTCACTTTATTGATCTAGGAGGATCCAAAAGAATTTTTTTTTTTGTAATCTCAGAATCTGATGAAACCAACATCATTGGATAGAGCTCATTGACACGATCCTAACACAAATAGAATTGTGTCAAAAGGAGTCTAGATGCAAAATTTATGCTTGGTCAAAGTTTGGCTGGGTTAGAGATTCCAAATGTTGAGTCAAGGCTAAAAAAATTTATCATCTCGCACTCAGATAAAAATAGTGCCAAGTCGAAGAGCTCGTCAAGATAATTTTGACACTGCTTGAATCACGTTAAACAAAGTCTGTATGAGCAAGATATGGCCATTCAAAGTTTCCAAAAAGATGGATTGACCAGGTATAGATGACATCAACATGTTGATGTGGCATCACTGGAGCTTGACACGTTGCATCCATATGGATGATGTGGAATGGTGACATGACAACTGACATGGCTTGGAGAAATAAGAACTTGACACGTGACAACTGATAGTGATTGTGCAGTTGACATGGACTAATCGCCTGGTGACACATGCCATTGTGTGGGCGAATAGAATGGTGCCACATGGCACCCCTACAACATCTCCCAAGTGGCCCATCCTATTACCATTATCCACCACTACACCAAGTGCCTTTCTATGATATATATTTGGCAACAGTTACATTTAAACAATAAATAAAGTAAATACCAAATTAAAATGGAGGCTGATGGATTGGAACCACCGACCTCCCCATTCCCATCACACTTTCTTAACCACTAAGCCAAGCGACATGTGCGAGATTTAAGGGCTCAAAAATCCCATTTAAAGTTATAAATCAGAAGGATTGAATAAAGGGACCCGAGCCCTAAGATGGCATTTAAAAACAATATCCCATCCTTATTTTAAATTTAAGCCCGAATCTCTAAAGGATGTAAAATGGGTTTTAATTATGTTTAAGGGCCTAATTTAGAGGATGGGGGAAATATTTGAGAATATTATTGTTTAAACCCCTAATTAGTATATGTATATGTATTTAAAGGGGGATTTTTTCTCTTGAAAGGCAATCAATTATTTTGGGAGGAAAAGTAATCTTGGAGATTGATGTAAACACAAAGAATTTGTATTTTGTATTCCTTGAAGTGTAATTGGGAATTCTAAGGCCTTTGAAGTTGATTCCTTGGACACAAGTAAAGGAGAATGTGAAAGAGTCTTAGGTGTTGAGAGAGACTATGAGATAAATTGTAATGTAGGTTTGAATATTGGATGATGTGCGAAGGCAATTAAAGCTTGGCATCATTAATAAAGCAGTCCTACATTGAGAAGAAAACTTGAAGAAATAGCTTGAACATATAGGTGAACTCTGTTAAAAAATTCCTTATCATCTCTCTATTCTCTCTTGTTATTTTTAGCTTTATTTCCTTCTTTGAGTTTTAATTACAACATTTAAAATAATTAGTAAATGTTATTAGTTTGTGTAAAGGATTAAATGAACTCATTTCTATAATTTCAATGGTTAAAGAACATAACCATGCAATTATGTTTTATAATCATGAAAATCTGTAAAATGGGGTTAAGTGCAAGTATGTTAAAAAACCATTTAAATTACAAATCGTTAGTGTTAAAAGGGTGTTTTATCTAACTAGTTTATTCTTAGCTAGTTCTCCACTAAATTCCTCTTCACACTAGCTTAACTTTACATAGGGATAAGGTGGTTGAGCCTTTAATGACATGAGTTGTCACACCTCATAGGATGCCAACACTTGTCATAATCTAGTTGCATCTATCTCTCCCCTTGGCCTATATAACCAAGGCATTTCATTTGTAATTATCAAGCTGAATATAGCTTTACATTCTTGAGAGGAATACAGTTTATTCCTCCTCATTTTTTTGGTTTTTCTTTCCTTAGTCATTAGATTCCTAGTTATGCTAGTTAGAAAATCTCACATGGTATCAGAGCCAAATTTGAGATTGTTGAGTTTTTTTTTCATAGAACTGAGTATGCTCTTCTCTTGTGTCTTTTGATGATTTGGAGAATCAGAAAGGTGTAAAAAAAAATAGCAGTTTCTAGGGGGGGGTTTCATACATTGACTTGTCAATTATAGGTCTACTAAATTTTCTTGGAGAGATTCTAAGCTCACCATTGAGTTTAGAGCAGCTGAGACATACAAATCTTCCATTTATTTCGCTTGAAATGGAAATTGGAGGCCAAATCTACAACAATTTGAAGCGAGAGGTTCATTGCCAGATCCAACAAGGAGCCATCATTTTGGAGCATTTTGGGTCAAATCCAACCATGCCATCATACTCAGAAGGCCCGAAAACCATAAAATTGACTGTCAAAACATCTATTTTGGATAAAGTTATCAGAGTTTACACCCCCTCTCCATTGATGCATTGATTTTTGAAGGTCAACTTTGACTACTCATAACTTGGGTTCTACAGCTCCATTTTCAGTCCATTTTTTTTTTTATTTGGGCTATTTTCTCATGCTTTTCACATTGGTAAAGAAGGTTTCAGATTTTGGCACATGGATTTTTCATAAATTTCTGATTCTTAGGGAGGACTCCTCACCGTTCTGGTTTTGCAAACTTCAAATCTGGATAACGTTTGCATATGACCTCGGATTGAATTGATTCTTTTTTTGAAAGTGCATTATTTTTCATGTAATTTGTAGAGGTATTGTTTATTTTCTATGAAATTATACCAAATGTATAGTTTTAGCACATGCTCATTTCTTGAGGATTTGTAGAAGGATTGAAATTCAAAAATTTGTAACAACACTAAATATAAAGTGCCAAGTCATTTTTTCCTGGGGGGGTTCTTTGATTGAGTAAAGATGGGGGGGATCTCTTGTTGTCTTTTTTCTTGAACATCTAATACTCTATGCTTTTTTTTCGTTCACTATGGGTACATTTAAGTTTCCATTTCTCACGCCCTATGTAACTACAACACATGACATCAAAATGCATGGAATGCCTTAATGCAACTAGGATACACACATTATGTTAGGAAGAAGGTAACTGAACCCACAATTGATAAGGAAAAACTACTCTGGATGTTTGAAGATACCAAAGCTCTTGGTTGTCTACGGAGTTTTGTTTCTCTTGATATAATGTTTCAAATTGATGCATGTAAAGATTCACATGATGCATGGGAAAAATTAAAAACCCTCTATGGAACAACTGATGAATTTCATGGTTATCAGATTGACAATGAACTAATGAGTCTTGATCCAAAGTATTTTGATAACATCTAGGATTATGTAACAAATTTCAATGAGCTTAGAGAACAATGTAAATCATGTGGCTTAGATAAGAAAGACATTCAACTTGTCTATAACACTCTAAAAAAACTTGGACCTGAATTTACTACTTTTGTTTCTAGTTTTCACACTCATAGGTTGACAAGGGGATCCACATTCACTACACGTTCTTTTACTTCCTTTTTTAAAATGTTGATGCAAGATCAAGGTAAGCTTCTATCAATGGGTCTTCTTAAGCCTTCACACTGACAAGCTTTGATGGTTGGTCAACCAAAGGGTCAACAAGAATCAAGGAAACCTGACAAAAAACAAAAGCAGTTCAAGAAGAATTCACAAATAAATCAAGCACAATCATCTTCAACAACAAAAGTTTACCCCAACTCCTCCTCTTCAAAGGGGAATTTTCAAAATAAGGAAAGGCCAATTTGTAGCTACTGCAAAAAACCTGGTCATGAGGAACATTCTTGTCATAAGAAGAAAATTGATGAGTTAAAGAATCTTCTCAAAAAGAACAACATTAATTAGCCTTCTTTTGTTGCTCAACAATCCTCTACTCCTCCTTCAAAATTAGGTAAAGGGAAAGCAATTGCACTTGTTTCTATTGACAATTCTTCAAAAGAGTGGATTCTTGACTTGGGTGCATCACATCACATGGGTTATATTAAAGAATGGTTTTCTTTGTTGGAGCCTTGTTTTGTGCCCCACATTCTCATTGGGGATGACTCTCTAGTGGAAGTAATTGGGAAGGGTTCGATTGATACTGAAAATGGTTCATTTGAGGATGTCCTCTGTGTGCCTCATCTGTCAGGCAACCTTCTCTCTATCTACCAAATCAGTCAAAATGGTAGAAAAGTTGAATTCACTCCAGATTTTGTCAACATTTGGAATCTTGAAGATAATGCACTCCTTGCAGTTGGTAAGGCCAATCATGAGTCTTTCCTATATGCTTTCTCTCATTTTGTATCTTATTCACATTCCACTACGTTGCTCACCCATTCAAATGTTGTGAGAAAAATATGGCATGAGTGGTTTGGCCATTTCAACTATTGTTATCTTCAACAACTCAACAAACAAAATATGGTCATGGGTCTTCCTCAAATCAATTTTTCAGATGGTGTATGTTTGGGTTGTGCCTTGGGAAAACATCTTGAGGAGAAGTTTGATAAAGGGAAGGCTTGGAGGGCTTCAATAGTCCTCAAATTGTTTCATAGTGACTTGGCGGGTCTTTTTTCATCATTATCTTTCAGTAAGGCTCGTTATTTGCTCACTTTCATTGATGAGTATTCCAAATACACATGGGTCTACTTTATTCAAAACAAAGGAGATGTCTTTGATAGATTTCAAGAGTTTAAGGCTCGTGCTGAGAAGCAATCTAGAAAGTGTGTCCAAATTCTCCACACTGATAATGGCTGAGAATATGTGAACCATCGGTTTGAGAAATTTTGTACTCATGAAGGGATTGATCTTCAACATACTATTTCCTACACACCACAACAAAATGGTGTAGCTGAGAGGAAAACTAGGTCCCTGAAAGAGATGGTTGGTTGCATGATGCACGCTCGCTCCCTTTCCCGTGCATATTGGGTGAAAGCTATCAAATGTGCTACTCACATCCAAAATAAAGTTCCACATAAGGAATTAAAAGGCATCACTCCCTTTGAAGTTGGTGTGGAAGGAAACTTGTTGTGGGGCACTTTAGAGTTTTTGGCTCCCTCGCATGGGCACACATTCCTTTAGAGAAGTGCAAGGCCTTGTAACCTTAGAGTTGGCCTTGTATCTTTGTTGGTTACCCTGATGGTGTCAAAGGATATCGGCTAATGGATCCTAAAACACATGAGCTCTTCATTGAGTGCAGTGTACAATTTGAGGAAAGCTCTTCTAGCTCATCCTCTACTCTTCCTTCCTCCATAGTGGATTTAGAGGATTCTGACATCGATGTTTTTCCTCAAGCTTCCTCTATTCATCAATTTGATCATGATATTTCATCTTCCTCTTCAGAGAGTTTAGAATCTCCTCCTCCATCCCCTACCATGCCTCGTTGGGCTCGCCAAACACTTGATTCTATAGGCAAACTTGTTGGGGGTCCTTCAAATACAAGGAGGATTTGATCATAACATCAAGAAATTCCACATTCGTACATCACCATAGCTTCATATCCACAGTCATTTCATGAAGAATTTGATATTGCTGAGTAGGATTCCGTAATGGAGGAAGCGTACAACTCTTTAAGCAAAATAAAACATGGGATCTTGTTCCACTTTTTAAGGGAAGAAAACTGGTTCGATGTAAGTGGATCTATCGAACCAAATTTGTAGGGGATGGCTTAGTTGACAAGTATAAAGTATGAATTATGGCCAAAGGTTTCTCTCAAGTACCAGGTATTGACTACACTGAGACCTTTGCCCCTATTGCCAAAATGAACTCCATTCTCTTGCTACTTGCTATTTCTGCAACTCATGGTTGGGTTGTACATCAAATGGATGTGAAGAGTGCATTTCTTCATGGAGATCTACATGAAGAAATTTACATGGAGCAGCCACAAGGATTCATTCAAGATTCTTCCTTGGTTTGCAAACTATGCAAGTCTCTCTACGACCTCAAACAAGCTCCACAAGCTTGGTATGCCAAAATGGACTCGTTTCTTCTCTCCATTGGGTTCTCTAGATGCCACTTAGATCCAAATGTCTACTTCTTACGGCAAGAGGATGCTCTTCTCTTCATGTCTCTCTATGTTGATGACTTGATTTTCACTGGGAGGACTTCATCCATCATCTCAACTGTCAAGACTGATTTTCATGAATTTTTTTCCATGACTGACTTGGGTCTCTTACACTACTTTCTTGGGATTGAGATCACACAGACCTCTTCCAAGATCTCACTTGCACAACCCAAGTATGCTCTTGATCTTTTGTCATGTTTTTATATGGCTGATTTTAAGCCTGCACCGACTCCATTTCTATCTAGAGTTAAACTTGAGGCTAAATTTTCCACACCACTAGTTGATGCTACTTTGAATCATGAAATTGTTGGTAGCCTCATCTACTTGACTCATACTCACCCTGGCATTTCCTTTGCAGTTGGCATTGTTTTTCGCTTCATGATAGAACCACATGAGCTTCATTGGAAAGTTGCCAAATGCATCTTGCACTACATTCAAGGCAGTCATTGGTATGGGATTCACTATGCAGTAGGCACAAGTTCAAACTTACTTGGATACATAGATTTTGATTGGGCTGGTGATATTGATGATCTCAAGTCCACATCTAGCTATAGTTTTCACTATGGTTCTGGCCCCATTTGTTGGTAGCACAAGAAGCAACATGCCATTTCTCTTTCTTCAACTGAGGCCGAGTATTGAGGGGCTGTCAATGCTGCCACTGAGGCTATTTAGCTTCAGAATATCATCACTAAACTTGGGATCACCTATCAGAAGCCATCGGTTATCTATTGTGACAACCAAAGCACCATCCTGATCTTGAAGAACCCGATCCATCATCAACAAACCAAACACATCGAGATCCATATGCATTTTCTCTGGGAGTTGATTCAGGAGAAAGTCATTGATTTGTGATATTGTCTTACAACATATCAAGTTGCAGATATCTTCACCAAACCCTTCGCTGAGAGAAAGTATGTTCATCTTCAATCTCTCTTAGGGGTGAGGAACATCTCTTCTGGGGGTTTCACTTAGGTCTTCTTCATTCACCCTCTCATTGGAAGGAGTTTTTTCCCATTGGGTTTTCTCCTTCTTTATCATTGAGAGGTTATTATGTACATGGGTACCTCATTAGGCCTAGTAGCCGAGACCCATATTTTCATCTTTGTATTGTCTACTTCTCCCTAAGTTGCACTTAAGGGGGGATGTTAGTGTGAAAGGGGTATTTTATCTAACTAGTTTATTCTTAGCTAGTTCTCCACTAAAGTCCTCTTCACACTAGCTTAGCTTTACATAGGGATAAGGTGGTTGAGCCTTTAATGACATGAGTTGTCACACATCATTGGATTCCAACACTTTTCATAATATGGTTGCATCTATCTCTCCGCTTGGCCTATATAACCAACGTATTTCCTTTGTAATTCTCAAGCTAAATATATCCTTACATTCTTGAGAGGAATATAGTTTATTCCTCCTCATATTTTTGGTTTTTCTTTCCTCCAGTCATGAGATTCTTGGTTATGCTAGTTAGAAAATCTCACACAAATTAAGTTTTGTATCATAGTAGTTTAAGAGGAAAAGTTGCTTGTGGTGGATGTTAACATAGTTGAAATTAAAGCGAGGAAAGGTGCAATTGGGGAGATTAATCCAGATATTGGATCGAGGTGAGTTACTCAAAGACAAACCATGGAACAACTAGAAGAAAGAAAATATCTCAATCTTGAAATCTTTAAAAATGAAGAACAATTTTGCAAAGCATTCCTAGACATGTAGATGATGGTGGAAGAGCTATACAAGAACAAAAAGAAGAAGGAGAAAGGTGAATCCTCTTCAAAAGATGATAAAGTTAAAGGAGGTGGTGGTGAGCCTCCTAAACCTCCACCCCCATCTTCTTCATCTTCTTCATCTACTTCATCTTCAAAGAAGAAACAACTTGTGCATCCTGAATCTAATACACCTGTTTTAAAGCTTGATGCTAAATTTGAACTGCCAACTTATAATGGAGAACTAGATGTAGAGAAAATCGATAATTGGATAAATAAAATAGAAGTTTATTGTAGAATTCATAATTTTACTGATGATACTTTGAAGATCTAATTAGAAACTATTCGCTTATGATGCACAACGTTAATCTAGTGGGAGAGCCAAAATCAGGAAGATCTTAGTTGATATAGTAAAATTATTTCTTGTTGGTTTGAGTTTATAGTTGCACTTAAGAAACAATTTTATCCATTACAACACATGCAAAAAGTAGTAATGAATTTTCAATAAATAAGTCAAGAGAAAGGACAAAGTGTATAGGAATATACACTTGAATTTAAAAAAAGAGCTTTAATTTTGGGAATTCCATTATATATACAAGAAAATTTGTTGAAGTATATAGGTGGATTACATGAAAATTTGAGGCATAAAATAATTATGCTCAATCCAAATAACCTTGAAAACTTTAGTGTGCAAGTGATTCATCTTAAAATAGGCATGAAGAATAGCCATCATATTTTCTTAATGGAATCCGATAAGTAGAAAGGAAGCAAGAAAGGGGAGAAGGAAACGCAACAAACAACTTCCATGAAGAAAGAGGAGGAAAAGTCTTATTTCTCACACTGAGAAAAGAAAGGGCATGAAGATGCAAAGTGTTGGAAATTACATCCTGATCAAAAACCAAAGTGGTTCAAGGATCGAAAGGGTAAGCAAAAGACCACAACTATTGTGTAGGACCTCATATTAGGTTATGATGATGAAGCCAAGATAACATTTATGGGTATAAAAGGAATGATTCATATTGCTAGTACTAGTTCCCATGATTTTATTTAAAGTGTAATGAGATCCTTGTTGAAATTAAAAGGAATGAATTATTTCAAATAAGGACTATTGCAAAATAGAGAAAAAAAGATACACTCATAGATAGTGGATCACAAGTGAAGTTAATCTCTGAACAAGTTTTAAAGCAATTGGGATTAAAAAAAACACCTCATCCAAAACCATATACATTGGGTTGGCTGCATGATAATTCTCAGTTACATGTGTTGAGACAATGTAAACTCCAATTTGCAATCACATCCAAGTTTTTAGATGAGGTAGAGTTAGATGAAATTCCACTTGAGAGTTGTGGGATGGTTTTAGGAAGTCCTTACTTGTATGAAAAAAGGCCATTTTCTACAAGGAACATAACAGGTATCATTTATTTAAGGATATAATATAATTCATTGTGAAAGCTCATCACATGAAGAATGATAGATCTGTTGTGAACACAGGGAATTTGAAGATGATTGTAAATGCAAGCAATAATTTAACTCTCATGTCTATAACAACTACTAATATTAAGAATGAATATTCTAATCATGATAAGATGCCATAGAAAACACAGTGTGAGGATCAATCACCAACACATTTAAAAATTCAACCAAAAGTGGTAAAAGAGGGTTTGAATGATACATTTTTTGATAATATTCTTATTCAAGAGATCCAACATGATGATAATTTTTATTTCACATCAATTTATTCAGTATTGTTGCTTGTTATTCTACTAGTTAGCTCTATGTGGCTGACTTGGATGCGACAATGAATATTTATGAGTACACTATTGATTGTATCAACAATGCTATCTCATTTTCCATCTTGTTTGTGATGGGTCAGATGGTAAGAATTCTAGAAGGGTGGAAAAATGATACTGGGAAAGTGAGTCAATGATGCCCTCACTTCAATTCTACATAAAATAAAATTTTGATGGTCCAAAAGCTTCTCAATTGGAATGAATGATCCAAAAGGATCTAGAAGACTTAAAAAAATTGGAGTCTCAAAATCCGATGAAACCAACATCATTGGATAGAGCTCGTCGACATGATCCTAATACAACTCGAATTGTGTCAAAAGGAGGCTAGATACAAAATTTATGCTTGGTCAAAGTTTAGAGGGGTTAGATATTACAGATGTTGACTCAAGGCTAAAAAATTTATCATCTCAAAATCAGAAATAAACCACGCCAAGTCAAAGATCTCATCAATATAATTCTGACACTGCTTGAACTGGGTCAAACGAAGTCTGTATGAGAGAGATATGGTGGGTCAAATTTTCCAAAAAGAAGGGTTGACCATGTACAAATGATGTCAACATGTTGATGTGGCATCACTAGAGCTTGAAACATGGCATCTGTACAGATGATGTGGCATGGTGACATGGTAGCTGACGTGGCTTGGAGCAATAAGAACTTGACACATGGCAACTGGCGGTGACTATGTAGTTGACGTGGACCAATCGCCTAGTGACATGTGTTATTATGTTGGTGAATAGAATGATGCCATGCAGACCAATGAAATGGTGCCATATGGAACCTCTATGACATATCCTAGGTGGTTGGGTTGTTAAAATTTTTAAGGGGAGTTTCGAACACTTGACCTCCCCCATCTTATTACCATGCTCCACCACTACACCACACACCTTTCTTTACTATTTATCTAATGGTGGTTGCATTTAAAAAATAAACAAAGTAAATTTTGAATTAAAAGGGAGGCCAATAGGTTTGAACCGTCGACCTCGCCATTCTTTTCAAACACTCTTAACCACTAAGACAAGTGGCTTGTGTGAGATTTAAGGGCCCATAAATTTCATTTAAATTTATAAATCATAAGGATTCCATGAATAAAGGGGCCCAAGCCCTAAGATGGATTTTAAAAACAATATCCCATTCTTATTTTAATCTAAGCCCAAATATAAAGGATGTAAAAGGGGTTTCTAAGGGTTTTAATTAAGTTTAAGGGCCTAATTTAGAGGATAGGAGAAATATTTCAAAATATTATTGTTTAAACCCCTAAGTAGCATACGTATATGTATTTAAAGAGGGATTTTCTCTCTTGAAAGGAAATCAATTCGTTTGGGAGGAAAATTAGGAAAATTAATTTTGGAGATTGATGTAAACACATAGACTTTGCATTTTGTATTTCTTGAAGTGTAATTGGGAATTTTAAGGCATTTGAAGCCAATCCCTTGGACACAAGTAAAGGAGAATGAAAAAGAGTCTTAGAGACTGTGAGAGAAATTGTAATGTAGGTCTAAATCTTAGATGATGTACACAGGCAATTAAATCTTGGCATCATTAATAAAGTGGTCCTACATTGAGAAGCATACCTGAAGACATAGCCCAAACATATGGGTGAACTCCATTAACAAATTCCTTATCATCTTTCTATTCTCTCTTGTTCTTTTTAGATCTAATTCGTTCTTTGAGTTTTAATTACAAAATTTAAGGTAATTAGTAAATGTTATTAGTTTGTTTAAAGGATTAAGTGAAATCAATTCTATAATTTCAATGGTTAAAGAAATAGCCACACAATTTTATTTTATGATTGAGAAAATATGTGATTGGGGTTAAGTGCAAGTATGTTGCAAACCTTTTTAATTATAGATAATTTATGCTTCTAAAATATATTTAGATAGTAATTCATCATCAGATCTTACTGCAATGTAATTTTTAATATCCCTTTTAAATTAATTTAAATTCTACACAATGATTTTTCTCATACATCTAAAATATGAAAATTGAGTAAAATGAAATTACAACATAAAATCTATTTTTTATTTTTTAATGATTTTTCTGATAAATGAAACACCTTTCTGCAATACAACATGTTTTTGAAATTAATATGTTATCATTTACAATAGCAAACAATACCCACAACTTTTTGCAATTTAGATTAGATTTAAGAAATTGAGTATCCAAAAATCTGCTTCAAAAACACCATTAAATAACCAGAAACTTGAAGCAACCAAAAGAGAATGTAATTTACTAATTTTAACATGGGAATACATTATTATTTATGTTTCATACATCTGCTAACAATAATATAAATCTGCTGCAACTTTTCTCAAAGCAATGAGAAAATATGAAACCCAAACACACACTAAACTTCACCCAAACTCGAGGGAAACTCGTCAAACTCAACACCAAGATTTAGTATGATAAAAAAACATAAAATGTTATTAAATATCATAAAAAACACATCCATAAATATTTTATTAACATCTGCAACAAATAAATCACTCAAACCCCAAATATCACACTTCCACCTACAAACAAAATACCAAATTCTGGAATAAACTTCAATTGTTCAACACATTGGAAATTTCTATGTGAAGCTGCTCTTGGAGACTATCAAAACCACTACCTTCAAGCCTCAATATAATTTTTTTACCAGCCTCATAGATTATTTCTCCTTTGATTTCCTAGCCTTAGAAGAACACAAAAACTTGTGATAGAAAAAATGCAAGAATAATTCCAGAAAAGTAATAAATTGTATTTTATATGAGTTTCCTTCTTCAAGAAGCTTCTTGAATTCCGAAAATCAATTCCAAAATGGAAGGAATATTCCATCTCATGATTTTGTAACTCCTTTTCCAAATTGACCTCTAATAAATAAGCCATTTCCAAAAAAACATTTTCTTTTATGAAAACTATTGTCAAAAGGAATTAATTTTTACTTTTTTATCCAAAACATACTCTAAGAGAAATTTAAAATAAATGTTAATTTATCCCCCAAAATTGATTTAATAAAATTTTCATGAAACTCTTAATTACTCAATTTATCTGCATCTCCTGATTGGCAACTTTGAAAACTGGGTTTACTAAAAAGGTCGAAAAGGGGCTATTTTTAGAAAAAGGGACATTACAATTCCTCCCTCCCAAAAATTTCTTGTCCGCAAGAAATTACAAATATTATGCTCCAAAATCCTTATGCCAAAATGACATGTCATGTCAAAATACATTTTAAGCCCTGATCTTGCATCTATGAAGAGTTGTATTCTTTGCCAAAGAGTATTATGCGAAAATGAGGACTTAGATTCATTTGTTCCAATGATATGAATACAACAACAAAATATACGTAGTCTAAGCTCTTTTATGTGTAAGTAATTTATGCATACATTCTCATTCTCCCATTGAAACAAATCTCCCCCCATAGGTTTAATCAACTTGCCAAAAGCACTAGTGTGAGATGAGACGAATCTATAACTCTTGAGGCCTCTTCGAAAGATGAAAATACGTTTTTTTCTACCTGTAGTACTATTATAAGATATAATACACCCCTCATTACATAAAATATAAATTTGGGAAATAGTTACTTCTCTTACCTTCACAGTGCTGAAATATTTAGTGTAAAAATATAAAACAAAAAGCCCATACTTAACATCAGCTTTTGAAATATTTCTTTCACATTCATGGACTGATCTATGGCAGAAATATTATAGTAGAGGAGTGAAAAATGACATCATACAACAGAAAAATTCATATCGCAATTCTCCCAAGTATGAATTTGCAAGAAGCAACCCATCTGTATTGAAGTTGTTCTTCTTCTTGAGACAATCTGCAAACACAAAATTATCACCCCATTTTTGTGACTCATAACTCTGAGTATTTTTCCAATGAATACCATACAATTTCAAGTACACATAGGAAAGGAACATTTAATAATCCCCAATACATATAAATCCCATCAAATTCTCATAGAATCTCCAAATTGCACAATACTACCAATATTATTTTTCTTCAAACTGAGAAACTAAAGCCACAACTTTTGAATCTGGTACGAATTAGTAAAATAAAATTATAAAATTATCTTCAATATAATGAAATTTATATACAACAACACATTTCCCAATACACAAAACCCACAAATCTTCACACTACATTGGAAACTTGTATGCAACACACACATACTGCACTACTGGACAAACTTCCTCGTGTCTCCTGCAAATTAGTGTTATGATGGATGGATTAGTGTTAAATAATAATACAACCCTTATTTAAACCTCATCATGCAAATAAAATTCCTCCCAACACATCAATATATTTTTGTCCATAACTAAATTTATCAAAATCATCAACATACAATAATGGAAAACTTGAGTAATAGTCATCAATATGAATAATGTTGTATCTCCACAAACATGTTCACACCTCTGAAATTGTTTGTAATCAACAACTAATCAACTATTTTCTTCAACAAGATAAGTGGCTTTGAGATGAATTTGGAAACATTTCTTGAAAATTTTCTCTCCATACTTTTAAATTTCATGGAGCTACTCCTTTTCATCATAACCATAAAAATCCCATTTTCTACAAAATCACATCCTGTAGAGAATGGTTGTAATAAATCTGAAATGAAAAGAGCATAACATGATATTGTTACCTTCTCAATCCTAACCAAATGTTCTTGTTTTCTTCCCATCAATGTAGAAACTTCTTTATTTATTTGGATTGAAATTCTTTCACATGAACCCCTGAGATGCATGATATTAATAGGATTACCACCTTCATTGAGTTTCTTCCATTGATGTAATTTCTCATGGGAATTCCTTTTAATTAAGAAATCTTGGAACTCCTCCTCACATAGTGTAGACTATTTCAACTTTTTTCTCTCAAATTGAATGGAGCCCAACATTTGTATTAACGAAGCCCAATAGAAATTTGATGCAATATGAATGGTATGCTGAAATATCTTCATAGAAGTGCCTAGGAGCACAAATCTAAAAAATCTCCTTTGCTGACTTATAAGTAATGGAAAGAAAATTTAAGACTCACTAGATGATTTCATAGCTAACATAT
The DNA here is from genome assembly GCA_007115665.2 of Sequoiadendron giganteum. Taxonomy (NCBI): domain Eukaryota; kingdom Viridiplantae; phylum Streptophyta; class Pinopsida; order Cupressales; family Cupressaceae; genus Sequoiadendron; species Sequoiadendron giganteum. The sequence continues at coordinate 189,862,140 of CM021106.1, forward strand.
TCTTCCAAACCCAAAGACTTTCTCCCCCATTATCATCCATTAAAACATCATGCTCTTCTACTAAGGGATTTGATAAAATAGAAATGTAAAACTCAAAGCATGAATTCATTACCTCCATATTTATATCAAAATCCTCAAAGGTTGCATTCCCATGTTGGTCAAGAATATGGATGATGTAAGTCATTTCTACTCCTAAACTCATGGTAGAGAAGTCCTTATCAAACAATTTTTTACTCCAAATGATAAACAATATTCTTCCCTTCAGGATGTTATAATTTTGTGGTATTTTCTTCTTCCCAAATTCTCCATCTTGTGGGTAGCTTGAAATCCAAAAAACAAATGGATATTTATTAAAAAAAAAAATGAATATTCAATTGATACCAACTATTCCTACTATGACCAAGTTTCAAGCATCTCAATTTGGTCACCTTCTCCTAGCTATCACCTATAAATTTTTCTTTAATAGTGATATTTGGATCCCATGAATGTTTCGTATGTTGTGCACATTGATTCTTCACAAAGTAGTTAGTATGCATTAAGTATTCCATGTGATACAAAATTCTAGGACAATTTGAAACATGAAACCAAGAGCCCACATCCTCTAAGTTGTAAATTGTGCCCCTTACTTTATCATTTAGTTTTCCATTCCTATCTTAATGACAATAGTTTTGTATTTGCATGGAAAGTGGCAAAAAATATGAAATTTGAAAATCATTTCCATACCTTGGGCCACCAACTAAGAGTTCATCCTCCTCTTTGGAATTGTTATCCATGGATATATCTCCATGCTTCCACTTGCTACTCTAAGGCTAAAAACATGTTTATCCACCTTTGCATTTAGATTCTTTGAATGCACATTGGAAATTTCATGTCTCCTTATTGTGAGTTCCTACATCTAACTTCAACCTACATGTCAGTTATGTACAAAACACATGGATTCCACAACATTATTTTTGAGATATTTAATAATTGAGTAGAATTATTTCCTTTCCACCTTGTATATCTTATTGCTGATTTTAATTTCCTTGAAAGATATACTAAATTTATATAATGCTCAAAATAAAATTTATCAATAGGAAAGGATTCACCTACAACATCCTTCAACAATTCATGCACATCAATATGGCTTCCTAGTAGATTATCCTTAGACAACTCTAGATCTAATTTCTAATATACATCTTCAAGATGTAAATTTGATTCCTCATTTCTTCCACTGTTACAAATTTTCTCATGTTTATCTTCATCAATGTTAGATTGAACTAAATTATTTTAAAAAAATTGGAATAAATTTTTTAACCAAGATATTTTTACCTTCAACTGGGTGGATGCAATCATTCAGTTCTTCTTGATTTTTGGTATTTGCATCCTTTTCGATGTTAAATCCTTCCTTCTCATTATTCTCCTTAGAATTTTCCACGTCTTCTTCTTTAGCAATCTTTTGTGGCTCTAATTCTAGTTTACTGATCTCCTCTTTCCCTAGTTCTTCCTCCTCTCTAGCCCATATGAAGAACTCATTAAATGATTCTTTAGTCCTGAAATATTCAGAAAAAAATTGGAACTCCTCAAAGAATTTGATGATCATCTTATCTCGAGGCATATTTCTTCCTTTGAATTCTAAGTACTAAAAAAATGTTAGAGAAATATTTTCATCTTTTGTGAGAAGAATGTACTTTTTATACCATTCAAAAACATTTTTTGTGTTATCTGATTGTATCAGTCTCCCACTCTTAAACATCAATTTGAAGAAACCCATGATATACACAACAAATTTAATTTACCCTACAGGCTAGCAAGACCATAGCTCTAATACCACTGTAATATCCCCTTTAAAAATTAATTTCAATTCTGCACAATGATTTTTCTCATACATCTAAAATATGAAAATCGAGTAAAATAAAATTCCAACATAAAATCTGATTTTTTTCCTTTTTAATGATATTTATGATAAATGAAACACCTGGCTGCAATACAACATATTTTTTACATTACTATTCCACCATTTACAATAGTAAATGTAGACATCTAAATTTGATCACTTCCATATGATCAAAATCGTCTACTCTATCCATCTATGTCATTAATAGTGATTAAATAATTTATTTAAGCATTATTTTATTTTCTTCTTAAGGTTCCTAAAGTATGTAATTGAATAAATTAAATACTTTACCTTAAACATTTTCTTCTCTAAATCAAATAAATAAGAATATTTTTTTAATTTAGTCATTTGACTTATTTGGATTAAAACCAATTTTTAATCCCTCTTTTTCTCTCTCCTTGTCACATTCTCCATAATCCTTTCTTAATCCAGATTAAATTAATTAATATGTGATTAGGATGTGCACCACTTAATCAAGATTAGTGTCACATCCTCCATAATCTCCCACTTGCCTCTAATTTCTCATTAATTATCACAATCTTGTGTTTGCACAACCTTAATAAAAATCATTAGCCACATTTAGCATACATTTTTTGGTCAACCTTTCCACTTGCCTTTCTTGGCCTTGACTCTCTTTTCCATGTGAATTTTTAATTCACATTTATTCACCCAAGGCTCCCCTCTTCCCCATGTGAATTTTTAATTCACTTTTATCTTTCCAAGGTCTACCCTATCCCCATGCAAGTTCTAGAAGAATTGACTTGTCACTTTAGATGTGCCAAGGACTTCTAGAACCTTTGACTTGTCACATCACCCACATGTGAAAAATCCCCAACTTTTTGGAAACCCTCTCTTATCCCATAGAATCACCTAAGAATGTGAATTTTTAATTAACATTTATTTCTCCAACAACTTCCCCTTTTCCCATGAAGATTTTTGAGGAATTCTAAAGTTACTCAAACGTCTCTTTCATGCTCATTTTGGGGACCAGAAGTTCTTTTTTGAGGAAATCTTCTCATATCCAAGGTACCTACAAGGTACTTGTCCTTCATCCACCTCATGTACTTCTCTTCCACCTATTTTCACATCACCCCACCCTAGGCCATCTCACATTCCACATGTCAAGATGTGAGGGCTTGTGAGTCCTCAACTCACCATAGCCCTTCATCTTGGCTTTGTTGGATCAATCTAAACCATTGAATTCTCTAGAGAACTCAAATTATATTATAAATACCCCCTCATTTCTCTCATTTTGGGAATGAATCTATGGCTATCAAAACTCTTTCAAAATTAACATTTGAGCTCTCATCCACTATAACATTTAGAATTTCACCCATCTTGCATATCACTTTGCACATTCAATTTAGCTTGTCATCCAAAGAGCACACAAATCTTCAAGGATCAAAGGGCCAACCAAGGAATAAGAAACATGTAGGTATAATCAACTTCAATTTGTTTTATCTTTCTTTCATGTTTATCATTTCCTTAGGCTAATCATTGAGGTGTCCTCTTTTGTGTTAGTTCTTTTTATTGCATCATTAGTTGTTTAACCTCTCACATTAGAAACATAAAATTTTAGGAGATCACATTTCTGGCATGCCCGGTGGGACCCACAAATGGGTCTCTTTACTTTACGTTTGATGTTGTTTAAGTTGTTTGCAGATTCAAGTCATAGAGGGGCAGACTTGCCCTCTCGAGCATTGGAGAGGGGCGGATTTCCCCCCTTGTTCTGACATTTTCTGATAGTTTTCTGCGGAGGGGCGGATTTGCCCTCCTGTTCAGATGTTTTCTGACATTTTTCTGTAGAGTGGTGGATTTATCCTCCTGTTCCAAAATTTTATGACATGTTTATGTAGAGGGGCGGATTTTCCCTCCTGTTTCAACATTGTTTGATAGTTTTCTATAGAGGGGTGGATTTTCCCTCCTGTTCCGACATTTTCTAACAATTTTCTATAGAGGGGTCGATTTTCCCACCCGGTTCAATGTTTTCTGACTTTTTTATGCAGAGGGGTGGATTTTCCCACCCGGTTCAATATTTTTCTAACTTTTCCTACAGAAGGGTGGATTTCCCACCTGGTTCAACATTTTCTGACTATTTTCTGCAGAGGGGCAGATTTTCCCTAAACAACACATTCGAGAAGGTAAAAAAAGTTGCATTTTAGCTTCGTTTTTAGCCTCTATTTTTTTGCTATTTGGAGTTCTAACCCTCTAACCCTGTTTGTTGGTGGGTGAAGTTAGATTTATTGCTGATACTTTGCAGTATTTTCACTGAAATTCACAAGGTACAGAAGATAAAACAACTAACATTTTCTTGTAGGGCCTTTATTTTATTCGAATTTTAAGTTTTCCTTACTATTTTATCTATTAAATTAGTATAATTAGGGGGAAATAATACTTGTTGTTTGGTGTGTCTATTTTTCTTTGTGTTACCCTAAGTGGGCATTAGTTTGTTTTCATCTGCCCCTTGCACTTTGTGTGGACTAGGGGGGTAGTTGGGAATGATTAGTGTCTTCTTCTTAGTGAGACCTGCTTGGGGATTTCATCACCCCAAGGGACGATCCCAACCATGCATACCAGCGGGGTATACAAAGGGGGGAGAGCCAAATGTGTACCCCAATCCAGTTGCATCGTAATTGGTGGAATGTCAAAGCTAGGGTGATACCTAGATAGATGTGAAGAGTTGGTCTGAGCCTTTGAGTATCTCATTGGGGTTCTCGACTCATGCTTGTGATGGATTGGTGTTCATGGTTGTACCTCACATACCGAGCGTATATCGAGGACTCCCTAGAAAACTTGTTCATCCTAGAGTAAGACCTTTGTTGGCCATACCTTTTAACACTAATCATAGGATTGTTCTTGTTCAAAGTGTCTTTCTATGAAAAAACAATAATTTTTGATATGTCAGCCTCATTGAGTCCTTTCAAAGTCCTTGCCATAATCTCATCATCCAAACCAAGTTAATGTTTTCCTACCGAGGGGTGAACTTGCCCCCCCTGTTTCGACATTTTCCACTACAGAGGGGCAAACTTGCCCCCCTATTCTGACATTGTCCACTATAGAGGGGCGAACTTGCCCCCCTATTCTGACATTTTCCACTACAGAGGGGCGGATTTTGCCCCCTGTTTCAGCATTTTTCACTACAGAGGTGTGGATACGTCCCCCTGTTTCAATATTTTTCACTACAGAAGTACAGATACACCCTCTTGATCCACTATTTTCACTACCCAAGTGCTGATACACCCTCCTGAATGGACAATTTCATCCATTTGACCATTCCAAACCTCCATTTAACCACTTTGAGTCTCCATTTGATTGTTTAATCATCCAAACACCCATTTGACCAATCAAAACATCTATTTGACCATTCCAAGCCTCCACTTCACCTTTCTAAATGTCCATTTATCACATTCACATTGATCATTTCACAATTTGGGAAACCATTCTACCATCTTACCGTGTGAACTAAACATTTGCACTTTCCAAAAAGATCACTTCAACAATGCATCTTCCATTTTCATTCATCATCATCTCTCAACACAAAATCCCTTGAACCTTGTTTTAGGAGTTATCTCCTGAATTGACTAGGGCATTAAGTTTGATCGTTATCCTACATATCAATCATTGTCTTCAACCTAATCAATCTGATTCTGTCTTGAGGTGGATTTATGTTGTAAGTCAGCATCATTGGCCCAAATAAATCCACTTCTATCTAAAGGTGTATTTAGTGCCATGATCATTGATTTAGCTAGTTTAATCTGATCAACCAACATATTAAGTCACCTAGGGTGGTTTTTGAATTGGATTTAGGACCCTTTCCATCAAATCCAATCCTCATCCAAAATCATCAAATTGTTACATCATCAATCGATTCATCAACTTATCCAAACAATCCAATCCAATCTATCCAAATCTATCAAAATCCCATCATCCAATCAAAATCATCCATCAACCAATCCTTATCTAATCATCAAATTAATTGATACATCATAAATTGATCCATCATTCAATCCAAAGAAATCTTACCCAATCATCCAATCAAATCCAATCCTTATCCAAATCATCAATTGATCCAATCAAATCCAATCCTTATTCAAATCATCAAATTGATACATCATTAATTGATCCAAACAATCCAATCCTTATCCAATCATCAAATTAATTCATACATCATCAATTAATACATCATCCAATCCAAATCATCATCAATCCAACTGATGCAAACATTCCAATCCTTATCCAAATCACCAAACTGATACATCATCAATTAATACATCATCCAATCCAAATCATCATCAATCCAATTGATCCAAACAATCCAATCCTTATCCAATCATCAAATTGATACATCATCAATTGATCCAAACAAATCCAATCCTTATCCAATCATCAAATTAATTGATACATCATCAATTGATCCATCATCCAATCCAAAGCAATCTTATCCAATCGATCCAAACAATCCAATCCTTATCCAATCATTAGATTAATTGATACATCATCAATTGATCCATCATCCAATCAGAATTAATCAATCCAAATCATCACCTAGATCATCATTGGAAGTTGCATCTTAAAATCACTTAGTTTTTTTACATGTTAATGCCTATTCAAACCCGCTCACAAACAATAAAGCAAATGGAAGACCAAAAAACTCAAGGTTCCCAACCAAATGTCCCTCAAGATCCTAATAAAATTCCACATGATCCCCATATCGATGTCTCATCTCAATCAAACACCGACATCCAAAATATTACACCACCCAGTGATAAAAACATTGTCAATCAACCCGAGGTAACCATTGATGAATATATCAATAATCCTGCCAATGTCCAAATGAGAGATCATCTCCTAAATGAACGTGAGGATAAGATCCTTGCCACCTTACTCATGAAGGGAGTCAAATGACTGTCTGGTTTTGATACATCACAATATGCCCTTCTCACATTTTTTGATCCACAAACCTCACAAAATGTTCCAGAGGGTTCCTACATTCCTGAAGGTGCACCCACTGAAAAATAGTACCACCCCAAATTTTGAAATGTTGTCATCCAACAAGTCCAAGAATATCCTCATCTTCCGACCACAACATATACTATTTCACCACTCGATCCTAATGATCCCCATAAATATGGCATGCCATCGTACATCCCATCTGCTCCACCGCTTCCTCCCCCATATTCTAATATTGGGGGCACACCTACACTTACCAATGTGCTATCTCCTACATTTTGACAACCTCCAAATAATCCACATCAACCCACCACACTACCAACACTACCATAACATACTGCTACCACTCTAGCTTAATCTCAACCCTTGCATCCACAACATTCACAACACACTATTGTTCTTGCACAACCATCACATCAAGTAGTGCAACCTATCTCACAACCACAACCACCATCACATAACCCTTTCATGGTCGCCCCCCAACAATAACACATCTCATCTCACCCATCTCATCAATAACAACCACAACAATGACCTCCACAACAACATGTGCATATCCCTACACAAACACACCATAACCCACTTACTAAGTACCTCTATTATCCCTCTAACACATACACAGTCCCATACCATCTCAATATGATTCCTCATCAGAATAATCAAAACCAAACACATACCCAATTGCCACCTTACACCAATCCTCAACATCATCCCCACCAACAAATATTGAATCCATCCCCATATGCCACACAACAACCCACCATTGTGCAACAATACCAATCCTATTTGCCTCACTCCCAACAACAACCAACTTATTAGCAGGGGCACCTTACACTTCCTATTACCAACAACCATCATCGCATCAATAAAGAGTCCCTACCTCCACATATCACCAAAATGCTACAAAACAACAAGACCCATCTCTCGCTTCCTACTATCAACAAAAATTGGCTCCCACTCATCACAATCAATCATCCAACTATCAATCCACTTATAATCAGAAAACACACTCCTATCTAACTCAAACCGTCTATGATCCAACAACTATAGTGCCATCCTCATCATATCCACAATACTATCCATACAATCAATGCACTTTGACTCCCATGACTCCCATCAATAAAGATTTGGAAGAAGTAAAAGAAGCATTAAAGGACCTACAAGCTGGAGCAGGTAAACAAACATTCAAGTTTGAGGATATATGTCCCTATCCTTTTGATCCCTCCATCTCCGTGATTCATTTTCCCAAACATTTTGAGATACCAAAATTTGATAAATACAAAGGAACCAAGGACCCTAGATCCCACCTTCAATAATTTTATGCCCATTGCCAAGAGGTCATGCATAATGACAATTATCTTATCCGACTTTTCCCTAAAAGTCTACAAGGAGTTGCCCTTAACTGGTTTATGGGCCTTGAAAAAGGATCTATCAAAACCTTTGCATAATTATTTGAATAGTTTGTCTCCCACTTCTCTTTTAATCTAGAGAAGGATATTGATACACTTGATCTCCTGAAAGAAAAAAAACGTGAGGGAGAGACCTTTGCAAGGTACTTTCAAGGATAGCATGCCTTAGCCAATAGGATGAAATCCCCACCATCAAAAAAAGACATGGTCACACTATTTATCAAAAATTCCCACCTAGATATGGCTCATAATCTCCAACTCGATTGTATCACCAACTTTGCGGCGCTTGTGGAAAAGGGCCCCATCTTGGAATGAGCCCTTTTTGCAAAAGGGCAAGTCAAACATTTTAATTCTGATAGAGAGAAGTCCTTTGGGGATAAACCTCGTTATTGGAATAGAAACAAAAATTTTGTCAATTATGGTATCACTAACACTAAACATGTTCAAGTAGCCACCACCACACAAAGATACCCTCCTCAGCAACAACCGTCAATCCAGAATGCCATATCTGTCCCCCAAGGGGCACCACGACAATAATCCAACCAAAATAACCAAGGGGGAAACAAACGACTTTTCACTCAATTGGGAGAACCTCTTAGCATGGTATTTAACAAGCTTCTTCAAGCTAATTATCCCATCACATATCTTGTCACCAAACCTCTTGACATGTCTAAACCCAAAGTTGGTTGGTTTAAAGATAACAAATATTGAGAATTTCACAAAATTAAGGGACATACCTTAGATAAATGTCAAGGCCTCATCGATCGAGGTGAAATCCATGTAGATGCTAATGCAACATCTTTGTCCAATGCTCAACACAGATATATGAGAACGCTCTTCCTAACCACAATCAGGGTCCTAGTACTTCCAACTCTAATCCTAGATCTAGCAACAATAACAAGCAAGGTAACAACACCAATAACATTAGCTATAAAAATGTGCCATACAATTACCAAGGTGTGGTATCATATGTATATCAAGGAGAGCCATTTGTATCCATGATACCTGTCAAAGGAAAAGATCCACAATGTGTTGTTACCACTCGGGGAACTCACATCACAATCACTGCAGCTCCTCCATCTACCCAATAGTCATCCGTCCATTCACAATATAATATCGTAGACCATCTAGGAAAGACTGCAGCCCAAATATCCATCTTAGATTTGCTTAAGTAATCTCCCATGCATCAAGATATCTTGACTAAGGCTTTACAAAGAACACAAGTTTCTAATGATATTGACCCAAGCATTGGTAGGCAAAATCTCTCATCAACCTATCAGTTAGCCTTTAGCCGAAAATACATGCCACATCTTGAATCAAGCCATAACCACCCCCTCCATCTTGAGGTTGGCGTAAATTGTAAAAAATTAAAAAGGGTACTAGTAGATAATGGTTCGGCCCTAAATATTTTCACATTACAATTCATACAATAGGTTGGATACACCCAAGCTGATTTAAGAAGTCAAGTTATCACCATCAAGGCATATGATAATGTAGAGTGGGATTTTGAAGGAATTATTTTCCTCCCTATTCAAGTGGGCCCTATTGTGCAGTACACTATGTGTCATTTTTTGGACCTTGAACTTCCATACAACATCCTTCTTGACTGTCCATGGATTCATTCTATGCAAGTCATCCCATCCACCCATCATCAATACTTAAAGTTCCCATTTCAAGGAATGGAGGTTACCATACAAGCTGATCCCCAACATTTTGAATATTTTTGTGCCTTGGAAGATTCCTTCCCACATTCACATTACTGCCTAGGAGTCCAAATGGGTACATCCCCAACATCCGATTCTGATCCATCCACCAATACACTAAACACATCATCTCCACCATCATCCACACCTGCTTCCACCATCACCAAGGTCTAGATAATAGACAAGGGATGTGGTGAATATGAAATGAATACCATACTAAATATGGCAACAATGCCTCCCTCACCCTGCACATATGGACAACCAACTCTACCAGTACAAAAAGTGGAAGAAAAGACACTTACACTCACCTCCAAGAACATGGGTTCAACAACATTCAATGATCTGGGATCCCTTCAGGATCAAATGGAAGAAGATATCAATCAATGGGTTTATGGAAAATAACTTGAGCCACCACATCCCCTTATAGAATACTTTCAAGAAGTTTACCCATGTGCCTCCAAGTTCATTGAAAAATTTGATTACCAAGGAAGAGGCCTTGGTGCAAAAGAACAAGGAAAACACCAGCCCATTGAAGCAACTACCATTCGACCAAAAAATTTGGGCTTGGGTGATGATACTAAATAGAAGGGTCCTGCAACATACTCTAGCACTTCTAGCAATGTTAGTGTTGATGACGGTTCCCTCGAAGACATACCATAGGAAGAGTCCATCATACACGCATACGATGATTTGAATCACGTTGACCTCCCTAGAAAGTTTGAATTCTTGTATGTTTGCACCATAACTTTATCCCTCAAACACCCTAAACTTATAGATAGTGACCTAAAAGGTAGCACACCTATTGAAATATTTCCCTCAAAGGATACCTATGTGCATCTCATGCAATTGGGGGAAGATGAATGGCCTAAACGAAAAAGTAAAAAGAAACAAAAAAAAAATAGGTCATCAACTGAAAACCTCATTGAGACATTTTTTGATTGGGAAAAAGTAAATACAAAGGGTTTATCTGACAGTGAAAACCTCAATATGGCACTGGAAGATGGGGACGTGCATCTTTCCCTTGTGGGAACACAAATATCTAAGCAATCTTCTATTCTCATTGAAGAAATGCAAGAGTTAAATTTGAGAATGAAAGGAACTCCAAGGATCACCTATGTAGCCAAATCTTTATCAGAAGAAGAATATCTCACCATTTTCCAAATTCTTTGAGAAGTGGTTATAAATTTTGCATGGGCTTATTCTGATATGCCCGACCTGGATCCTAATATTTTTGTACATCATTTGGATGTCCGTCCAGATGCCAAACTTGTCAAACAGAAGCTTCAAAAGATTCACCCATAGATAGCACTATTAGTTAAAAAAGATTTGGAAAAGTTACTAGATGCTAGTTTTATCAGACCCATTGATTATTCTGATTGGATTTCCAATATAGTACCTATTGCTAAACCTAACATAGACATCAAAATTTGCACAGATTTCCAGGATCTTAACAAAGCCTGTCCAAAAGATGACTTCCTCTTGCCTAACATCAACAAGTTGGTTGACATTACTACAAGACATGAGATTTTATCCCTTATGGATGGCTTCTCTGGCTACAAGCAAATTTGAATCACCCCTGAAGATCAACACAAAACTGCCTTTACAACACCTTGGGGTACCTTTTGTTATAATGTCATGACCTTTGGCCTTAAAAATGCAGGGGAAACATATCAATGAGCAATGACTGTTATAATCCATGACCTGATCCACATTATCATGGAAGATTATGTCAATGAATTTTTTGGAAAATTCGAAACCAGAGAAGAACATCCTGCCATTCTAAAAATAATCTTTGAGAGCTTGGAGTAGTACAAGCTAAGGCTGAATCCGATTGTTTTTGTGTTTTGTGTCATAGTTTCCCAGAGAGGCATCGAGGTTGATCCTGCTAAAGTAAAAGATATGATGGATATGCCTCCACTGAGAAACCTAAAAAATTTAAGGAGCCTTTGAGGAAAGCTACAATCCATCCGTCAGTTTATAGCCCATCTTGCAAATAAATGTCAGTCATTCACTCACCTTCTAAAGAAAGACACCACCTTCAAATGGAGTCAACAATGTTAGTTGGGTTTTGATATGATCAAAGAATACTTGGCCCACCCACCATTTTTGATGCCACCTATCTCTAGAAAACCCCTCTTGCTCTACATCTCTACCACTTCAGTTGCCTTGGGGGAATTATTGGCGCAAAATGACGAATCCTCAAAAGAGTGAGCAATCTAATACATTAGCCGAACATTGGTCAATTATGAGATTAATTATTCACCAACGAAGAAAGAATGTCTTGTTGTGGTCTTCAGTACACAAAAATTGTGTCATTATATGCTTATCCATCTGATAAAGTTGATATCAAAAGTGGACCCCCTCAAGTACCTGTTATCTAAGACAACCCTAACTGGCCAAATGGCTAAATGGATCATGCATCTTAGTTAATTTGATATAGAATATGTCGACTGAAAATCCATCAAAGGATAGGTAATAGAAGATCAATTGGATGATGCCCCATTAGTAGGTGCCTATCCCATAGAATTCAAATTTCCAGATGAAGGAGTCTTTGTAGTATTAGAAGCTACCACATGGACACTGTACTTTGATAGATCACACACTAATAATGGATCGAGGGCAAGGGTCTTGCTTATCACCCCCCAAGGCGATTGCATACCAAAATCATTCAGACTAAATTTTCCCTGCACCAATAAAATCATCGAATATGAAGCCCTTCTCACAGGCCTTAGAATCACAGTCCAACGACACATCACTGATCTACAAGTTTTTGGTGACTTCCAGTTGGTTATAAAATAGGTCAATGATGAGTTTCTAACAAAAGATGAAAATTTGTTGCCTTACAAAAATATGGTGGATGAATTTAAAAAATATTTCACCTCCATCCAATTTGAGTAGATCTCGAGACTTCAGAATAAGGCAGCAGATGCTATGGCTACCATTGGTTCTCTCCTTGACATGCCAAAAGACCACACAGATTGTCAGTTCCTAGTCGAGCAACTCCTAATCCCAGGGTATGATATCCCTGAGAGTGACATGGTGTGTGATATTGTAGGTCCTAAATCTCTTTGGTACCACAAAATTTATACCTATATTCATGACAACACCGTCCCTCTTGATCTCACGAGAAACCAACGTAAATCATTTATCCAATGCACTACCTGCTACACCATCATCGGTGATACACTTTATTGACATGGGTATGATGGAATTCTCCTCTATTGTTTAGATGAAACAAAAGCCTACACGACATTAACATAAGTGCATAGTAGTATTTGTGGGGCCAATTCTAATGGTATGACCCTAGCCAAACAAATTCTAAGAGAAGGATATTACTAGCCTACAATGGAACATGATTCTTGTGAATATGTCAAAAAGTGTCTTCTGTGTCAACAACATGCCGATTTGATTCACGCTCTGGCACAAGAGATACAACCTATCATGAAACCCTAGCCATTTTCACAATGGGGTTTTTACTTGATTGGCAAGATCTACCCTCCCTCCTTTGATGGTCACACTTTTATCATCTCAACTACTAAATACTTCACCAAGTGGGTGGAATCCATACTACTCACTCAAATCATTGGTGTTCAGATCTCTAAGTTCATCCTCTACTATATCCTCTATAGTTATGGTATGCCCTCCACCATCATCACTAAAAATAGAAATACATTCAAGAATAAGTGTATGAAGATCCTTTGTGACACGTATCATATCCAACATTGTTGGTCCACCCCCTATTACCCCTAGGGTAATGGAAAAGCAAAAGAAACAAACAAAACATTGATCAAAATCTTTAAGAAGATGGTCAATAGTAGTGGCCAAGATTGGCACCTCCATATCCATCCAACTCTTTGGGCCTACCATACATCCATCCACACCTCCATCGGTGCTACTCCATACTCTCTTGTCTATGGCACTGAAGCCATATTGCCAATCAAAGTTGAAACCCCTTCACTCTGAATCTCACTCAAGAATATTATCACTGACAAAGACACCCAAGTGGCATGCTTGGCACAACTGGAATTGCTAGACGAAAAATGGGTCAAGGCTTATAACCATCTGCAAGCCTATCAGCACCGACTCAAAAGGAGCTACAATAAGAATGTCCACCCTCGCCAATTCAATGTTGGTGATTTGGTCCTTAAAGAGAATCAACGGAATCGGCAAGATCGAGAGAAAAAGGGTAAGTTTGAAGAAAATTGGTTGGGCCCTTATGTCATCACCACAAAATATGGTTATGGCACCTACAGGCTCTCTAGCTCTGAAGGGGATCCCTTGGAAGAACCCATCAACATCATGCACCTGAAGAAGTTTTATACTTAGGTCAAATAGGGTATCCTTCCTGGAAAAAATACACAAAAATAAAAAATGTCAAAAAATACAAAAAAATCAAAAAAGTCAAACAATACAAAAAAATAAAAAAAATAAGAAAAATCCAAAAATAGTAAAGAGAAATAATTCATCCTATGGTGAAAACCACCCCTGTATGGCGCCTGGGATACATACGATTGGTGAAAACTTGGCATCAGATGCCTCTTGTATAGGACTTAATCATTATCTACCTCGCATCCTGGTTACTTTATGGCGTATCCGTCGATTCCTTAAACCCCATATCCTCCCATCCGCTTACATCACCTCATTGTTTGGTCTATTTTGGTTGAGCATTGGACGACCATCCTCCGCTATCTAACATCTTGAGCTTGTTATCCTAATCTAAGCTTATATCCTCTCATTATCATGTCCATCTCCATCTAGGTCCACTCCTTGTGTTTGTCCCCATCTAGGTCTCATCATGTCTTCTCTTGAACTACGATGCCTCTTCTCTTGCACGTAGGCAAGGATAATATTTGGATCGGCCCCCAAGGCATTATGTCCTTCATCATCTGTGCTCATGGTCCACTTTTCGATCTTTTCCATCCTTGATCTTTTGTCCTATTTGAACTACATTTCCCCTAAGCTTTCACGTAGGCAAGGTTGATCTTTTGATTTGCCCCCAGGGCTTAGGTTTGTCTTGGTTCTCCATCAGTTTCCATTAGTCAACTTTCTACTCCTTTACCATGGTCTTTTCTTCAACTACGAGGGCTCTACGCTTTCACGTAGGCAAGGCTAACCTTTGATCAACCCCCAAGCCCCTAGGTCTTTAGGTTATGTCTCATCCTCTCATTGTCTTGTTGTCAAGTATGTCCCTATCATCTCTGATTCTTCACAAACAAGATCTTCTTGTATTAAGAAATCTGCCCAATGGCAATTATCCTGCGTCATCTAGGTCACTTTAGTTTAGTATCCATCATTGGTCTTAATAGGATGCATCCTTCCTAACAGATCACATCAACCCCATCCATCCTTGGGATAATATGGCAAAGAACACTTGTAATTGATCATGATCTTTTGGTACTTTTTTATTTTGTTTATTATTTGAGCTCCCTCTCTTAACTAGTCAAGATCGCCACGATCCGTCATATTATGGTGTGTTTTTCTTAGTCGACATAGAGGCATATCTTGACTATTTTATCATTGTTGTCTATTGGGATGATCCACGTAGTACCCACCAAGATTCCTCTCAGATCCTACATTATTTTGGGCATCCCTTTGTGCTTGTGGTTATTCCAATACTTGGCCTGACCAAAGTCATCGCGACTTTGGGGTATTGGGATAGCCTTCTTGTTTGTTGTGTTTGTTTTATGAGTTAGACATTAATCTGTCTTGGTTTACATACCTTGACGACTGATGTCTTATGCTATAGCAAAAATTAGTGCTCTAAAGGATGGAAAATTGCATTCATGTTGCATTTCATCTCATTGCATATTCCCCTTTCATCCAATCTGACTCCTACATCTATGAATCTTGATTTTGGTTGTGCAAATGCTCATTCATTCTTACTAACTTTCTTTCTCAAGATCCCTATGGTTCTTGACAGGTATTGTGCCACACACACCCTAAATCTATCACCTACCCATTGATACTTATATATGTTAGTGTGTCAATTCATCATTTATCCATTTACATCCATTCATTAGGTTCATTTATCCATTTGCATTTATTCATTAATCCATTTATCCATTTGCATCTATTTCATTAAGGTTCATTTATCCATTTGCATCTATTTCATTTTGGTTCATCATTTATCCATTTGCATCTATTCATTTAGGTTCATTTATCCATCTTACATCAATTCATTTTAGTTCATCACTTATCCATTGCATCAATTCATCTAGGTTCATTTACCCATATTGCATCCATTCATTAATTTCATTCATCCATATGTTTCCATATATTTTCATACCCATCTATGCATCATTATTAGGCCCATATTAATTATATCTTACATACAATTGCATTACCATTCATAAATCATTAACATCATTCATAATCAAATCATCCAAACACATATAAATAAATCATTAACATCATACATTGTCACAACATCCATATCAACACAACTCATCCTATACATGTGTATAACATACATCATCTTCCATAAAAACATAAATATATAACCATCTACATAACATAAATCATCTGTCACAAAAAATGTCTGACATAATATCAATGGGAAACATCACATATCATCATCAAAATAATACAATGATCATCTCATATCCAAAATATAGTCACATCATAATCATGTACATCCCATCCTCAAATAAGAAGCATAATCTCAGAATATAGGCTACACCTCCATCGGGTACCTGCCAAAGCACCTGTATCATGTCACTTGTCCTCTGCCTGCCATGAGCTGCCCACACTTGACCTCTAAGGAGACCTAGGCACTGGTCCCCTATATGTTGGATTCCCCTGAGACTCACGAGTTGGAGTCCCAAATTGTGAAAGAGTCGGCTGAAAATCATTGTACCCTCTGGTCCATGTTCCTAATGACTGGGATGGTACTGACATTTGTGGTACCTGCCTAACATATCATGCTATTTTCTACATAGAATCTTGCACTGCCTACTCATATGCACATCTCCAATAGCCTACCTCATGCATGTACTCATATCTTTGCCCATCCTGGAACCTGGTGGCATTCCGCTCATGCCTATAACTATCCTGCTCTTTACTGATGGCTCGCTACTCCTGCTCCCATGCCTCTTGTGCCGCTGTCAGCAACCGTACCTACTCTACGGTCCTCTCCCTCTCTTCCTATACACTTTGTAGCTCTACTTGCAAGCCTTGTACAACTAACTTTGTCCCATCACATTGCACCCACTATACCTATCTCTATGCCATATCTCTCTCTGCATTCTCTACCTGACCCACTACTGCATCTCTCTGAAACTGCAGAGTCTGGACCTGTGTCAACGCATCATCCCTCTCCCCATATAGCACCTACACCTGTCCCTATGCACTCTCTCTCTCTGCACTGTCTCTAATATAACCTTTGTAACCTTTTC
Source organism: Sequoiadendron giganteum (assembly GCA_007115665.2). Classification (NCBI taxonomy): domain Eukaryota; kingdom Viridiplantae; phylum Streptophyta; class Pinopsida; order Cupressales; family Cupressaceae; genus Sequoiadendron; species Sequoiadendron giganteum. Next base: position 189,879,472 of record CM021106.1, read on the forward strand.
CCTCACTCTCATCTCCTCTAAGGATTCCTTTGTAGTAGATATCCTCTCCAAAAGGTCTGCCCACTCTCCTTGTAGTCCTGCCACTTGTCCTCTCAATGTCTCCATCTCCCCTCCCCCTATTGGCTCTAGTTGACCCCGCATATGAGCCACTGTCATCACTGCCCCTAATCTATCTTGATCCCAAGTCACCTGAGCTAGCTCACCCTGTACTCTCTCCATATCTGCTCGTATCTCCTCCCTCTCCCTCCCCATCGCCAATATATTTTTTGTCAGATGACCCACAACACACTCAAACTCTATCAGCTCTAACTCCTCCACCCTCTGCACCTCTACCTTTGCCCTCCTCAACTCCTCCTCTAACAGCCATATCCTCTCATGGGCCCCTCACAGTAACACCACTGGATCATCCACTAGAGCCACCAGTACTACTTCTAATGGCTCCACCACCTGAAAATCCATGTCAATCGCCTCCACCTCTACCTCCTCCCAAACCGGATCTAGCCGGCTCGTCACTCAGATCCTCTATGGTTGTCCTATCCTCCCCACCCTCATCAATCTCCTCAGCTATCCTCCAGCCTGCCCCTCCCCCTCTACCTCATCTTGTGCTCCCTCCTATGGATCTATAGCCTTCGCCTCATCTTGCTTGTCTCTCACATGCACTCGCATTTTCCGTACTCTCCTAGCAATCCCTATCTGAGTAGCCCTACCCTCCACCACCCTTAACATCTCCACCTCTGGCTCACTCCCTCCTGCCTCCATCTCCTCCCCCCATCACCTACCCATCTTGCCTCCATCTACTCCCCCCATCACCTCACCCTCCTACCTCCATCTCCTCTCCCACATCTCTCCTGGCCCTCCTTTGAGGACACCTCCTCCTAACCCTCCTCTTCCTCTCTCGCTGATCTCCAACACCACCCTCATTCGCCTCGTCACTGTGATGTCCCATATCCTCTTGTCTCCCCTCCTCCTACTCATTCTGTGGCCCCCACACCACAGCTCCCCCGATCAGCTCCTCTGGTGTGACCCTCTCCCACCGGTGGTTGCAAAACCACTGAGAGTACCAATTGTAACTCTTGCATCCTCTAGACCCACCCCCCTCCCTAGATAGGGCACCCCACCTACCATCACCCATGCCTCCCTCGCTGCCATCATTGACAACCTCGTTCCCCATAGTACCTCTCTAGTAAGCCGACAAAACATAGTTGGCACTGCTAGAATATCCTACACGAGTCCAAACTACCTCATCACCCTGTCTGAATGATGTGCCTCCGCTATGTGTCCCTAACTCCCAATCAAGAAACATCTACATCTAAAGAAACCCCGATGTCTCTTCTTCTCGACCCTCCATCCCCTAAACCATCGATACATATATGGCTGCCATACTATGTCCTCCTCCCATATATCATCAAATGATCTCCTCCATTGATCCATCTCTCCCTAGGTCTGATACCATAGGATGCAGCCCCTAGCTACCTCGAACTCCCAAGCCAGTGACTCTCTATCATCCAACTCTCCTCTCCTCACCACTATGGGTCTTGTCACCACGATATGCTCTCACCCCCACACCTGTAATAACATTGTGTGAGTCACAATCTGCATCCCTCGATATAAAATCACATGCATATCTTGGTATAACTAGGCCAATATATATGACCCTTAGGAAAATTGTCCCTCCCGCCACTCGACAATATGTCGAATCAGCTCCATATACCATAAGCTGCAGAATCGCCTGCTCTGATCCAATAGTAGTATCCCACTAATCAAACAACACAAAAATAGTGGTAATGCTAGCAACCCCAAGGCCAAGTCTCTATCTATGTCTATCTACCCCCTCTGTATCATAAAATTATCTTGCCCGAATAGCACCAGGATAGTCTCATCTAACTGCGCTCCTCTCGACACCACCTCACTCACTAACCGGCCTACTATCGACAACCTCAAAATCCACCACACATCCTTTAATTTCACTATCATCTCCTTGTCGGAAGATGGAAAGTCGATGTCGTCGAGCTCCATCTCTCTATCAGGGCTATCAACATCGCCTGATGTGCTCTCATCTCTGAAAAATGCACTAAGTGCAGTAACCTCGTCTGCTCCAGTGCTGCATGGTCCGCCCCACTCATGGCCTCTAGTGTAGCCGCTAATGCCTCTGGCCTCCGCTCATGGGTTTGTAATCGACCAAAATCTTGCAATCATAACATTCACTTTATTAACCCTCGTCAATTTCTTTTCTGGCCCCCAAACTTTCTCTCTCTTCTCTTCTCTTTCTCACCCCCACCCTCTCCCTCCCCACCCTCTCGAGCCAGTGTGGTCCCGCCCTTGGCTGTGGGGTGGACCTGCCCGTAGCCATGGGGCGGACCTACCCTTGGCTAGGGAAGACCTACCCCTGGCTGAAGGGAAAACCCACCTCTAGCTGAGGTAGACTAGCCCTTGGCTGGGGTAGACCCGCCCCGGGCCAAGTGGTGTCACTGCCGCTGGCCATGGTAGGGCCGTTGCTAGCTACAATGGGGCCGCTGCTAGCTGCGGCGACGACTGTCCGCCCAGCCATGGGGTAGACCTACCCCGAGCCAAGGTGGACCCGCCCAACCTCGGGGACGGACCCACGCGTCGGAGGAAGTATTCACCCCTCTACGGGTGAATTTCCTCTTTTTTCCCTCGTTGATTTTTCAATCGTATTTTTTTCTTTTTTCTCGACTACCCATTTTTCTTCCCTAACCCGCCCACAAAACCCATTTTTTACATTTTTAGTAAAACATTTCAAATGTGTTAAAATCACAAAAATAATGCACAAAGTGTTTTTGACACTAACCTGGTGGGGCCCACCCTGCTAACTATATGCTCATTCGACCTTGTCCACTCGGTGGATGATCTCGGTGTTGTTATCTTACTGCATCTTCGCTCCTCGTATGCTTCCTCTTTTCTCCTCTTCTCTCAATTGCTACAGTGCAAATGAGGTGAGGTAATTTTTAAAATTACCTTATATTATTTTTTTCACCCTTTTAAGGGGCATTTTTTACCCCTTATTTACCTTTTTTTCCTTTGATTAATCACTTCCCTTCCTGGGGCTTCCATTTGCACTCCGTTTGTCTGATTGAATTCATTCAAAAAGAAAACTTACCTAATTTTTTGCACTCTTTCCAACCATACCATCTATTTCTTCTTGTCAAGAAGTCATCTGGGACCCCTATTTCTCCCCTATCATCCTCTCGAGGGGCATACCCTTCACATTTATCCATTTTCCCTACCATAGTCATTCCCTTGCAGGATTGGGGCATCTTCATCCATTCCCCCACTAATTGGATAGCTCAGGTCCTCCTTCCCACACTAGGGCATCATTTCCTGGTTACTTCCTCTATAGAGTCATCTGCATTTTATTTTTCTTCGAAGCACAGTTATTCTAACAGTAATCTGAAGAGGGGTAAAATGTAGACATCTAGATTTGATCACTTCCATATGATCAAAATCGTCTACTCTATCCATCTATTTCATTAATAATGATTAAATAATTTATTTAATCATTATTTCATTTTCTGCCTAAGGTTCCTAAAGTATGTAATTGAATAAATTAAATACTTTACCTTACACCTTTTCTTCTCTAAATAAAATAAATAAGACAATTTTTTTAATTTAGTCATTTGACTTATTTGGATTAAAATCAAATTTTAATCCCTCTTTTTCTCTCTCCTTGTCACATTCTCCATAATCCTCTTTTAATCCGGATTAAATTAATTAATTTTTGATTAGGATGTGCACCACTTAATCAAGATTAGTGTAACATCCTCCATAAACTCCCACTTGCCTCTAATTTCTCATTAATTATCATAATCCTGTGTTTGCACAACCTTAATCAAAATCATTAGCCACATTTGGCATACCTTTTTTGGTCAACCTTCCCACTTGCCTTTCTTTCCCATGTGAATTTTTAATTCACATTTATTCACCCAAGGCTCCCCTCTTCCCCATGTGAATTTTTAATTGACTTTTATCTTTCCAAGGTCTAACCTATCCCCATGCAAGTTCTAGAATTGACTTGTCACTTTACATGTCCCAAGGACTTCTAGGACCTTTGACTTGTCACATCACCCACATGTGAAAAATCCTCAGCTTTTTGGAAACCCTCTTTTATCCAATAGACTCTCCTAAGAATGTGAATTTTTAATTCACATTTATTTCTCCAACCACTTCCACTTTTCCCATGGAGATTTTGGAGGAATTCTTAAATTCCTCAAATGTCTCTCTCATACTCATTTGGGGACAAGAAGCTCATTTTTGAGGAAATATTCTCATCCCCCAAGGTACTTACAAGGTACTTGTCCTTCATCCATCTCATGTACTTCTCCTCCACCTCATTTCCACATAACCCCACCCTAGGCCATCTCACATTCCACATGTCAAGATGTGAGGGCTTGTGAATCCTCAACTCAGCATAACCCGTCATCTTGGCTTTGTTGGATCAATCTCAACCATTGAATTCTCTAGAGAATTCAAATTATCCTATAAATACTCCCTTCATTTATCTCATTTTTGGAATGAATCTTTGGCTATCAAAACTCTTGCAGAATTACCACTTGAGCTCTCATCCACCATAACATTTAGCATTTTACCCATCTTGCATATCACTTTTCACATTCAATTTAGCTTTACATCCAAAGAGCACACAAATCTTCAAGGATCAAAGGGCTAGCCAAGGAAGGGGCAGCATGAAGTTATAATCAACTTCAATTTGTTTTATTTTGCTTTCATGTTTATCATTTCCTTAGGCTAATCATTGAGGTGTCCTCTTTTGTGTTATTTTTTTTATTGCATCATTAGTTTTTTAGCATCTCACATTAGGAAAATAAAATTTTAGGAGATCATAGTAAACAATACCCATAAATTTCCGCAATTTAAATCAGATTTAAGAAATCACATACATCTAAGAAATTTCTTCAAAATTCTTATTAAATAACTAGAAACTTGAAGCAACCAAAAGAGAATTTATTTTACTGATTTTTAACATGGTAATAAATTATTATTTCTATTTCATATATCTGTTAATATTAATATACATCTACTGCACATTTTCTCAAAACAATGATCAAATATGAAGCCCAAACACACACTAAACTTCACCCAATTTGGAGGAAAACTCTCCAAAATCCACACCAATATTTATTATGATAAAATAACATCAAATACTACGAAATATCAGAAAAATGACATCCATAAATCTATTATTAACATCTACACCAGATAAATCACTCAAACCCGAAATATCACACTTCCACCTACAAACAAAATACTAAATTCTAGAATAAACTTCAACTATTCAACACATTGGAAATTTTTGTGTGAAACTACTCCTAGAGACTATCAAAACCACTATCTTCAAGCCTCAATATCCTTGGTTTAATAGCCTCATATATTATTTCTTCTTTAGTTTCCCAACCTTAAAAGTATTGGTGTTTTTTCCAAGTGAACCTTGCAATTCTCTAAGAGGTAGCCAATCTCTATGTTCAATAATCATCAAAGTTAGTGGCCAACTAGTGGGTAAAAGTTTTCAAGACCTTACCCCTACTCTTTAGGCTCTATGGTACCATGAAGGGTGTTCCTTCTTGTGTTCATTTGATATTTTCATTTCTCAAGAACACTTCAACACAAATTTTCCCTATTGGGTGTAATTTAAAGATAATTTATTAGAGGCTCAACCAACCTTAAACAAATGACCTCTAGGTTGCTAAGAAAATTTGGTAACTTTGAGATTTTCATCCCATCATGAATAATATATGAATTAAGTAATTTTCTAACCTTGAATCCATAGATGGGTATTCTTTGATTTTAATAGAATATGAGAATTCTAAATGAATAAGCCAATGCCTCGTCAAATTGGGCAGGAGTAAAGCATGAAACATTCACTCATATATAATACTTTATCTTCATCAATACACTTCCCAACACCAAAATGAGAAGCATATCACGGTGCCATCATGGTAATTGGAGAAACTACAAGGACCTCCTCGTTCATGCTAGCCATCTTAGTAAGAGCCGTGAGGAAATAACGATAATCAGAGTCATTTTCTGAATCACCACCACCAAAACTGTTAGATATATATATATATATGGGTGAATTTTGTTGACCTAGTGAGCTTCGACCATACCTTAGCTTGACCTTTGACCTCCTCCCATACTTGGAATACTTACATTCTTTGCTTGATACCACCACCTCTACTCTTGCAACTTGGCTTTTGAGCCGAGAATTGCACTTGAGAAATCCTGGGACGGGCTTCATATTTTCCATCTTCAGTCCAAGAGCCTTGAAGACTATCTTGCTCATTTGGAAGGAAAATTCCACTAGATCTTTTAACATTACCCCTTGCTTACCTACACACAATTGATGAAGATGCAATCGACTTGCTCATTTTTCACCAAGACTTAGACCTTCGCAAGAAAAACCACTCAAACACAGAGAATTCCAGAAACTCAACTGCTATAGTGATCATGAAAGATCCATCATCCATATTTATTGAGAAAATTTATGAAGCGACCATCAATGCTCTAACTGAAGCATGAGAAAATGAGTGATCATTCACTAGCATCTACATCACCACCATTAATTCCCAGGTACATAGAAATCAATGTACTATCCATCATGATTTTTAGGAAGTAGCCCTTGGCACACATGGAGATTAGGCTCATATCCTTTTAAGAGCTTGTTCCATTAATGCCCATCACTCGTAGAGCTCAAAAAACCATCACATGGTTGGTTCTGAATTTTGAATATAGGTCGTCGATGCAATGATGCGTTCACCTATTGAATGACTCAAATTGAGTAAAACAATTTTGAATACTCCATGCTATCACATGGCATGACCTTTGTCCAATGATTCTTCCCCCCGTTGGAAAAATGTGTACCACCCATGGGCCCCATCTAGTCTCCTTATGCCACCAACAAAGTCCATGTGGCACCATTGCATGGGCTACACAAGGAATTAGGTGAAACCATTAAATATTCTACGCGGCATGCATGCTATGGCCTAGATCAAGTCCCATTAGTGTATCAGAGCCATCGATCCTTTACCACGAGATATCAAGCTGATAGTAGGAAATGGGTCCCACATGAAATGAAGGATGCATGGCGCAATCATGCACACCTCGTAGCCAAGTCAAAATTTATTATTTTAATACTACGTGGCATGCACACAAAGGCTTGTATTTCATTGATTAAATCCAATGGATTTGATTTAAGAACATGCATAACACTCATTATAAGGAAGGGGCCATGGGCTAGGTGACATGAAATGACCCCTCAAATATTTAAAGACTTAAGACATAAGTCTTTAAAAGACCAAATAGTTCGGGCCAGCCATAAAGTATAATAAAGTTTGATAAATGCCCGATGATTAGAAAACCTAAGCGATGGGGCCGGTAAAACAATGGGTGTGATGCCATAAGTCATAACTAAGATGAATGGTGACCTGGTACAGTAGGTCAATGTGGAAACATAACGCAAGGGTTTGATGATTTTGAAAAACTTTAAGCAAGGGTGACAAACCCCTAAACCCTAGGCCAACACAAAAAAGGGTGACAAAAATTTCCCTTATGAGTAGCTAAAATTTGTAACATTTTAAAGCTCTATTAGTGGGTCCAGCTCGGGGATGCATACCCCTGGTGGGTATAGCAAGAATTCAAATCTCAGGTAGAAGCAGACTAGCCCAAAACAACAAACCAAGAGCTTATCTGAAGAAGATAAGAAAAAATAGTAGGAAAAGAAAAGAAAACACCTATATACAAAATTTACAATACTGTACAAAAATATCTTGTTAAGATATTTCATCCAATTCCACTAGCATCAATTTTTAAGCCTAGTGTTTCAAGACCTTCCAAGATTTGGAGCCAAGTCATCCTCTTATCAAAGGCTCTTCTTTCACATACCTTCATTGGATGAATATCAATGTCAGGCAATTCCTAGCAATTTGTACTACTTTGACAAATACCAATTGCCTCATACTTTCCTTGCTTATCAATTTCTAGCTTGTATAGTTGAAATGGAAAAAAGGAAGCATCCATATTCCACTTGATCACATTCACTATGCATATCAAATTTGAAACATTCAAAACCGTTGTGCATCATACTAACCAGACAATTATTTGAAGAATCATAAGCGAGAGGGACATATACAAGAAAATATTCACCCTACTTCACATAAATACAATCCCTACTAAGTGGAAACAAATCCATAATGATGTCCCAAAGATGACGAGTATCATAAAAAAACTCAACCACACACTCATTTTGGCCAACATCATATTTGACATAGTTCAAATGCTCTATGCTTGAGTCACCTTGCCATTCATCTTCTCTGAGCCTCAATAGCACTTCATAATTTGCATGTGCATCAAAACATGTGACTTAGTCACTCATTATTTAAAATTTTCCCTTATCTACACACATATCACTCTTCAAGCATTTTTCACTAGACTCAACGTCTACACACTGATCATCAACACCCATATCCTCATACCTTTGATCACTACTAGATAGAGACAACTCATTTCCTTATGACTAAGACATTTACAAATAATTACATTCCTGGAAGAAACATTCAAGGACCTTGATTTCTTCTCGATCCTTAATCTCAAACTCCATAGTAGTGCCAAATGTGAAATTTTCATAGTCATTATCATTAATTAACCTATTAGTGCTTTGCTTGCAACCATTTTTTGACCATACATCTAAAGCATCATCATAATCTTCAAAAAGTGGATTATCGATGTACCAAACAAGGGATTCATCTTTATTAATAGGCATGGATGAATGTTCATCATAAAGAGGGTTTTCTACCATACTCATTTTTTTCCAAGGAACCCCTGTCCATTGTAGATGAGAGTGCATCTTTGGTAACTCCTCATCACCCATAGAATCCTTGTAATATTTTGAAAAAGGGATTACCTTCATATGGTAGGGATATTCATAGTTATTGAAAGAGAGAAACAACTTTGTATCCTCACAAACACCACAACATGAGAACTCATCAATAGTGAGGTTGGATTTGGATCCCTCAGACTGACTATCATAGTGTATACAATTGATAGCTTGATCTTCATTGACAAACTGATCACAATTAAATCTATTGGTCATATCATTTGATGGTACAACCATTTAGACCTCATCTAGCTTTGCATCCCTTACTACTTCCCAAGAGCCTGATTCAAACATATCACTCCTATCATTGTAAAGATAATTTGTACATACAACATCAATGAATTGGTTTCAATAGTCCAATTCTAATTCAATTTCTTCACCATTTTTTACTATTTGATGCCTCTCCTTAAGAAGATTAAGATCACCACTCTTTTAGAGAATTTTTTTGTTGTGCATAGTTATTAACAATTCATTTTTCCAGTTGCATCTAGTCAGCCAATTGGTCCAGAATTTTAGGCTTTAATTCACTTGGCAACATGCTTGTTCCCAATTGGAATATTTCACAAAACATGTCAATACACATTGAATCTTTAGGCCTGAAACCCTATGGTATTTCCAATAAAAAATCTACAAGCCTATGGAATAGGTCATGGGGTGACTCACCCTAACATCTCCTTGTATCACATAATATTTTAGCAGTAGAAACATGATCAACGCTTCTTAAAGCTAGAGAGTCCTTCTCCTCAAGCTCATTAGGATAAACACATAGTGATAATGGTTCAGTTGGGACAACAAAGGCTATTTCCTCCTGGCATGATTTCTCAATGGTTGCTTCTTCAACCACAGTTATATAAAATGTATCAAATTGATCAACATTAGTAGCTAAACATCCCTTCATCATTGAATATTTGAGGGTGTTCTCAATGTCCATAGCATTTTGGTATGCTTGGCATAGTGTTGTAGGGTCCTTATCTCTCAATAAGTAACCCATTTTTTTTGGTCAAAAGCCCCTAGATATACAACCAAACATTTTGCATCATTAAGTCTTATGCTTTCTGGAATATCCCTTATTGCCTTTGTAAATCTAAGGTTGAAAACATGGACCAATTCATCTTCATTTTATAAATTTCCATAAAGCTTTTCCTTACCATATCTAGATTTATCCTTTCACCAAACTGCTCTACAAAAGCATTCTTAAATTGAGTCCATGAAACTATAGAACATGCTGGTAAATATGGGAACCAATCTCTAGCATCATCCCTAAAAGACTAAACAAAAAGATTCATGGCAACATCTTCATGATTTACCTCATAATCTCCCATCAAATCCATGAATGTAAGAAAATTCCTAAAGGTTGATTCAGAGTTCTACTTTGTGAACTTGGGAAAATGTTTCCTAACATTTTTAGGAATTAGATTAGGAAAACCTTTAATAGGTACCACTAAAAGCCAGTGGCATATACCTTTCAATAGAAAAATCCCTTGGAGGGCATGAAATTTTTTTTTTCCATGCATGCTCATAGTTCATACTTCTTAGGGAAAATATTCAAGGGAAAAAAATCACATACTTTGCATACCATTACTTATATTATACACTAGAAGTATGGAAATAAATACTAATTTCCCTATCTTAATGAAATTTCATCTAATAGGGAATCATTTATCATCTCAAGTCTTGAAATATCTCACACATTACTCTCAAAAAAAATAATGCTCTATTTAAATTTATGTGAATACCTGGAAACTTTGTAGTTGTTGTTAGCCTTTCTTCTTGACTGGAAGTTTTGCATATCTGGAAGTCTTCTTCACAATTCAACTGGTTCTCTGGAAAGATTCACCACCTCTTTTATAGAGAAACAAACTTCAAGTAGTATGAAGTCCTTTCAAGAGTAGATCGTGTTCTGGGTATCCTCCAACAACGAAGTCACTCACCAATTCTCTAACACTTTTCCATGACAAAACTCTTCTAGGTCCAAAACCATCCAACATCTAAACTTAAAAGTTAGATCCACCAAATTCTTGACTCTGTGATACTACCTTTTGTGCCTGGGGTTCCTCTTTTTTCTTTTAAATTTCTCAGAAGTTCTCCCTAGTGGAGTCACCATTTATGTTGGTGTTTTTCTAGGTGAACCCTACAATTCTCTAAGAGGTAGCCAATCTCTATGTTCAAGAATCATCAAAATTAGTGTCCAACTAATGGGTAAAATTTTTCAAGCCCTTACCCCTACTCTTTAGGCTTTGTGGGACCAAGGAGGGTGTTCCTTCTTGTGTTCATTTAATATTTTCATTTCTCAAGAACACTTCAACACAAATTTGTCCCTATTGGGTGCAATTTAGAGATAATTTATCAGAGGCTCGACCAACCTTCAACAAATAACCTCTAGGTTACTAGGAACATTTTGTAACTTTGAGATTTGCATCTAATCATGAATACAATATGAATTAACAAATGTTTTGACCTTGAATCCATAGCTGGGTATTCTCTAATTTTAATAGACTATGAGAACTCTAAATGAATAAGCCAGTGCCTCATCAAATTGGGCAGGAGTCAAGCATGAAACATTCAGTCATATACAATACTTTATCCATTGGGTGAACTACTTCTATAATGCATTACATCATATAACTTCACTGTAATTAAAGCATCACTACTTATCAAATCCTTAACCCATTACCACAGACTTACAATTGTTCCTTAAGAATTTAATTAACTCATTGAGCTAAAGCAAGCAAAAGAATCATACATTTCAAACAAACCTTTGAAAGATAAATAAAATTACACTTGTTAATTTGACCCATAGTCTATCATAATAATGCACAGGATAGAAAATAATTTAATTTTTTAGATTTATTTTGATATCAGTAATTACATAAGACCATTTAAGAGTATTTCATATATAAACCCTACCCAAGACAATTAATGGAAAATTCATCAGGAATTATGCAATCTTTATGTTCACTTTGCCTTACCTAAACCTTATTGGACTAAAAAATATGACCATTGCAATGAAACTTGAGATCTCTTTTATATCACAAGAAAGTGAAAAGCTTGTGGTCATTGCCGTTACATTTCTGCAAAATTTTATTTCAAAAAATAATTTCTTCTGCATTTCAAAATTCCCTAACGGTTGGATGTAATAATTCATCGAACAGGGGAATCAAAATTTGCAACAACCCACATTATCAATCAGTTTCACCACATCCATAACTAAATGCCACTAGGTCCTTGTTGTTTATGTCCACGTTGAATCCAAAAATAACCAATATCAGGAAATTTGGAAAAAATTGAAACCATAACATCACCTGACACTCGAAGTAGCACCATAACCATGGTACAGATGACCACTTCTTACTTTTTCCTTAGTGGGATGAAACCACCACCTTATCTTCATCAGTACACTTCCTAGCACCAAAACTAGAACCATCACATGGTGGCATCACGGTAATTGGAGAAACCATGAGGACCTCCTCGTTCACGCCAACCATCTTAGTTAGAGCCATGAGGAAATAGCTATAATCAGAGTCATTCTCTAAATCAATGCCACCAAAACTGCTAGAGATATCAATGGGAGAATTCTATCGACCCAAAGAGCCTTGACCATACCTTAGCTTGGCCTTTGACCTCCTCCCATACTCAACAACCTTCTATTATTTGCCCGACACCACCAACTCTTCTCTTGCAAATTGGATTTTGAGTTGAGAGTTGCACCTGAGAACCCTTGGGATGGGCTTCATAGTTTCCATCTTCGGGCCGAGAGAGCCTTGAAGACTATCTTACTCATCTGGCAGGAAATTGCCACTAGATTTTTTAACGTTACCCCTTGCTGACCTACACACAGTTGATGGAGATACAGTCAACTTCCTCATTTTGCACCAAGACTCAAAGCTTCACAATAAAAACCACTCAAACATAGAGCATTCTAGAAACTTGACTACTATGGTGACAATGAAAGAGCCATCATCCATATTTATTGAGAAAATTGATGAAGCGATCACCAATGCTCCAATTGAAGCATGAGAAAATGAGTGATCATTTGCTAGAATTTCCATCATCACCGTTAATTCCCAGGTACATGGAAATTGATGTACTATTCATCATGATATCCAGGAAGTAGCCCTTCACACACATGGAGATCAAGCTAATATCCTTTGAAGAGCTTGTACCATTAATGTCCGTCACTGGTAGAGCTCAAACAACCATCACATGGTTGGTTCTAAATTTTGAATATAGGTCGTCAATGCATCGACGCGTTGGCCTGTTGAATGACTCAGATTGAGTCAAAAACATTTGAATACTCTACATTGTCACATGGTAGGTGGGTATGTGTAGGATCATGACAGGCCAGAAAGTGGCGATATGTAAGTGATATGATGGCCCATGTGGTTGACGAATTTTTTTTTACCCAAAATTTATGAAATGAAAAACGTTATTAAAGGAGATTCTCAACTTTCCACCAATATAAATTATGATTTACTTGGAATTTAATAAATAATAATACCTATTATTTTTTTGAATTACGACTAAAGTCTTGATTGATAGGGTGCTTGAAAAAAATCTATAGATTTTAAATAGTATCACATTTTTTGAATCGAAAACATGCATCACAGTCTATGCTTTGCAAACTATAAGATTAAAAAAAATATTAAATTTCATGAAGATTTGACCAAGTTAAGGTGGTCGACATACGAGTTTTTATATTTTTTAAAAGTTGTAATAAAAAAATCATAATTAATTATTTGTTTTGAAAAAAATTACAAAAAAATATGAATCACATTGGGACATGAGTCCTCTACTTATATCTAAAATCTTATTAAAAAATATTATAATTTTATTGTGGTTAGGCTAGTCAGAAAAACACCTACTTCTTATTTTTTCCCTGAAATTTAAGTACTATTGCATTGAAATTTCAAATTTTCACCAAATAGTTTAAAAAAGAAAAAACCTAGTAGTTTAGAAACTACATTCAATTTTCTACAGATTCTATTCTTACATATTTTTGAAATAATATAGATAACTTATCCAAATTTTTACGTAAAGTTTCCTAACTCTAATTTTTTGAATTTTCATCATCACTTAAGGGCCTAATTTTTTCATGATGATCCTACACATTCCCAAGCCCTCCGGCCAATGATGCTTCCCCCTGTCAAAAAAAAAGTGTACCACATGCATGCCCTATCTAGTCTCCTTATGCCGCCAACAAAGTCCACGTGGTGCCATCGCGCGAGCTGGGTAAGGCATTTAGTGAAACCATTAAATATTCTGCGCGACATGTGAGCTACGGCCTAGATCAAGTCCCATCAGTGTATCAGTGTTTTTGATCCTTTGCCACAAGAGATCAAATTGATAGTGGGATGGGTCCCACATGAAATGAAGGACGCATGGAAAAATTGTGCACACCGTGCAACCTAGCTGAAATGTACTATTTTAATACTGCGTGGCGCGCGCACAAAGGCTTGGATTTCATTGCTTAAATCCAATGGCTTGGATTTAAGAACGTGCATAAAATTCATTATAAGGAAGGGGCTGTGGGCTAGTTGACGGGCAATAACCCCTCAAATATTTAAAGAATTAATAAATAAGTCTTTAAAAGACAAAATATTTCAAGCCAACCATAAAGTATAACAAAGTTTGATAAATTCCCAATGACCGACAAACCAAAGTGACGGGGCTAATAAAACAATGGGTGTGATTCCATAAGTCGTAACTAAGATGACCAGTGACCTGGTACAATGAGTCAACATGAAAACATAACACAAGGGTTTGATGATTTTGAAAAACTTTAAGCAAGGGTGACAAACCCCTAAACCCTAGGCCAACAAACAAAAGGGTGAAATTTCCCTTATGACTAGCTAAAATTTGTAACATTTTAAAGCTCTATCAAGAAGAACACATAAACTTGTGAAGGAAAAAATGCAAGAATAATTCCAAAAAAGTAATAAATTATATTTTATATGATTTTCCTTCTTCAAGAAGCTTCTTGAACACCAAAAATTAATTCCAAAATGGGAGGAATATTTCCTCTCATGATTTTGTAACCCCTTTTCCAAATTGGCCTCCAATAAATTAGCCATTTCCAAAAAAACATTTTCTTTTATGGCAACTATTGTCAAAAGTAATTAAATCTTATTTTTTTATCCAAAACAAGCTCCAAGATAAATTAAAAATAAATATTAAATTATTCCCCAAAATTGATTTAATAAATTTTTCATGAAACTCTAAATTACCTGATTTATCTACATCCCTTGATTGGCAACTTTGAAAACTAGGTTTAGTATAAATAGTAACTACTAGTTTTAGAAAAGGGGACATTAAATAATGCACTTGTCAATATTTTCCAATAAATTTATGTCTAGGTGACCATAGATCCTTACAACTAAAATATGATTTTTTCCTTCTTAATTCATTATTTGCCTCAATATATGGCCTTGATAGAAAAAAATTAGTCTATTGTAAATTTTTTCCAAGGTATTATTTAGAATGAAGGTTCTTTTATAGAACTTATTCTTTGACATGGAAGTCTCTAGTGTGAAATCCTATATAATGGATTCTTGTAGGCTAGGAAATTCAAAAGCCTTGACTAGCCCCTTAAGATAGTTTTTTCATCACCACTCATATTTTACTCCATCTAATTTAATTATCAATACCATTTACCATAGGAGGAAGTGCAAGTATAAAGAAAAAATTTCCACAACAATATGGTATGCCTATTCATTCCATCATTGTGCTCCACCATCAACCGAGTTTGAAAACCTATCAATCTAGGTCTTCAAACATTTTTTGTTCAAAAGGTGAAGAATAGGGACCTCTATAATCACAAATTGGGTGATTGGAGTGGTCCAAAAGAGAGTGCATGGTTCAGAGTGTTTCTTTAAAAAAAAACTAGTACATTTAACCCTTTGATGAAGAGCATAGTCAGTCTTGTCCTTGTGATATCTGACACCATCACTAATATATTTTAAAACTTTGTTACATAGTTCTACATCAAACCAACCTATTTGAGATGAGTGAAATATTTAAAATAAAATTTAGGATCCTTTTGATCAAATATGCCAATCTATGGTTTATATAATTCATCATATGAGGTGATGGATCCTTGACCCTACATGATCAAACATGGTACGACCACTCATGTGTGGTACCCTCCAAATGTACGATATTCAACTTGATTGCTTCATCTTTGGTCATTAGTTTGAGGGATATGTATATGAGATTTTGTACCCATGGATGAGCTAAGCATCTATTAAATATATTATAGAGAGAGATTATCAACCTCCCTAATGCTTGTTGTGCATATCTCTCTACAATTTTTGTAGCCTAGGAAAGTTGGTAACATTTTGTGACTTATTCTTGGTCATATAATTGGTTAGTGATATTTCACTTTGGATATATTTAGGAAGATCTCTATATTCTACATGACAAGCTCTAATATAGTCAAGTAGTAAGTTCTAGGCATCAATTTTTAGAGCCTCTACATCCTTTTTCAGAAAGGTAGGTTGAGTTGGTCTTGTAAATAAAATAAGAACAATCCTTTGTGTTTGGATTTAAGTGGAATCTATATTATAAGAAATTTCTTCACCTTTCCAGATTCTAGGTACATGCATATTATTATTGGATAAAATTACAAAGTTGTGCCACACTTTTTAAAGGAAACAACCAATACTGATCCAAATTTTAAACTTGAATCACTAAAAGTGACATATATGTTTTAAATTTTGAATTGATGTAAACTAATAAATATTTATTTTTTATTATATTTTATGCTTGTATTTTAAAAAAAATAAAAAAATAATTTGAATATAGTTTTTTTATAAATGGACTCTATAACTTAGTTGTTGAAAAAATATTGAAAAATGAAGCTGCATGAGACAAAATCTTTATATAGTAATTTTTATTTTTTTCCTTATTTTTTTTAATGTATTTATAACTTGAAACAATAGTGCATGGATTTTGTTTCCAATTTTGATAAATATATATCTTTAAATAAATATTAAAATGTGTGTGTATTCAACCATAGTCATTTCCATTCAATGTCAACTTTCATATTATGTATTTATCTAAAATGGAAAAAAATTATACCATCTTGATATAGATTATTTTATCTAGTGCTTCATATTTGTTTCAGTTTTTTAAAAATAAATTTTACTATGTTCCCTTGACATGGTATTAAACTAATATTTTGTGTTGATAACCTACTTTTAGTAAAAATAAAAAAAAAATATAAATAATAATTAAATTATTAAAATATATATTTTTGACAACTACACTTATGGATCTACAAAAGGGTATTTTAATATTTAAAAAAAAAATGTTATTTACATGAGTAAAAGTTGTTGAAACATATTTTTTTTCAAATAAATCTATTTTTTTGATAAATTGGTCTCAAAGTGGTGTTACACATGCATTTAGCCAACAATTTTAGTTGGAAAAGTTATGGATATATCTAACTTAGCTAGAATGACTCTTACAAGATCATATATCTGACAAAAATTATGTTTTAGTTAGAAATACTTAAATTCACTTATGTTGATAAGTTGGTCAAAAGTGTGACACAACTTTGTAATTTTACCCTATCCATTTTATTAAGAAACTATGCCATCATATCTATCATTAAATCAAACTTATTTTTGGTTTGACCATCTAGGTCGTCATTTGTATTTGTTCTCCTCTCTTTCTACCATATTGTTATGTTCTGCAATAAGTTTTTTAGGATATGATGTCGAGTCTATATAATCTCTACAAATTGACCTTATTTTTTCATCTCCCTCAAGTGATATTTAGTTACTCTAACACTATATTACCTATAACTAAAACATGCAAAGTTGAAACTTCAATAAATAGGCTAGAAATATTACTATATTTGATAATATTGCAATTTTCTTATAAAAACAATAATGTAAATCCTTCTTAACCTTATAAAACTAATTATTATTTGAATAAAAACACTATCAAGTTTTTATATTTAACTTGGATCTTATCAAACTTATACTAATAAATATTTATTTATCAAGAATATCATTATATTTCAAATAGAAAATGATAGAAATAAATCTAGATCTTCTTATTATAAATAATAATAAATAAAAAAATTAAACTCCAATCTTTATATGCTATGACCCATTCCTATTCAAATTATGAAACTTTATAATTCTAAATAATTAAAAAGCTATTTACTACTTAATTAATTAGACATAAAAAATAATTCAAGATAAAAATAATGATAATAATAATAAATTAATAACTTAAACAATAATAATAGTAATTTTAGATATTTACTAATTATATGAAAATAATAATTATTTTTAAAATGATAAGTTATTTAAAATGATGAATTAAAATAAACTAAAAATATTGAAACATTATCTTGACGATTTAAAAATAAAATAAACTAAAATAAAGAATTTAAATATATTTTTAAATGGGTAAAAATTAATTGTTTTGATTATATAGGAAAATAAGGTATTGAAGGGACCTCAAACCCTTTACAACTTTAGATACAAAAAGTTTCTCATAAGATAAAACACTAAACTATCAACAATAGTCTGAAACTCTTAACAACATAAGTTACAAAATGCTGCTGAAAAGATATAACACTAAATTATCAGCTACAACCATCAACAAAAAGACAACATAATAATAGGAAAGAAGCTGAAACCCAGCAATAGAGAAACAAACAAAAAATAGACAAAAAGACACTACTTCATAGTTCTTAAGGTGTTGGCCACCTCAAGTTCCTGGTTCCTATGGAGCCCAATTATGTCCAACAATTCTTTTGTCTCATCCTCAAAGGACTTCCTCTAGTCACCCAGCCCTCTAGTAGTGGGCCTTTAACATCATCCTTTGCACCATTTTTCCCTTTACCATTAGCTACCTTCTCCTTCTCCATTAACTCAGAAAAATACAACCGGTCCTCTCTAAGCTCACTGATATTGCAAAACAAGAACTCCAAAGGATCCACACTATTCTTCATAGAAATATGATAGGTATGGAGTAGTTTCTTGATATTTTCATTGGTATCCATTACTTTGGCCTCTAAGCTAGCTAAACGCTGCTCACAAAGGCACTTGAGATCAGTGAACAAGCACTCAAGATCGACACTTCTATCAATCAAAATATTTGAGGTCGGCTCTTTCATAAAATTCTACACATTCTCTTTCAATCCCCTTATTTTGATGATAACCCTATTGAATTCTTGTAGAGTCCATTTTTCCAATTTAAAAGTTCCAATGGCCCCTTCCCTCTCAATGTCGACACTACTGAATTTGACTCCAATTTTTTACAATAGTTTTTTGGAATTTTGATGATCTTTTGTCAGTATATCGATGAATCACACAAATCACTCTTGTCACTCAATTTTTGTCGATATTCAGATGACATTTTAAATGTCGAACTCATGACGCCCGTTCGTCAGAACTAAGACGAAAACTTCATCGATCGAGCGATGAATAGTAGCCAGAACACAAGTGGCATACCTTTACAAAAGCGTTGGATCAGTGACAAATGTTCGTTGGAACTGCGACAACCATTTCGTCGATCTAGCGATGAACAGTAGCTAGAATACAATGGGCATACCTTTGCCAAATTGTCAGATTAACAACAAAATTTTATTGCCATTATGAAGAAAGGTTTGACGTATTGAAAATATCGGTAAGAGATCAAGATTGTTACCATGATCAAAATTTCCTGAGAAGATATATTGGGAGGACTGGCCTGTGGTCTCAATGATAAAGATATATACCATCAGAGTAAGTTCTGAATGTCTACAAGACTTGCTATGTCATGCCGATAAGATTACATCAGTAGGAGTCTTGGTGACATACTTCAGATTGAAAAAATGATAGCAGTTCATCGAACTCGCAATGAAATAGGCAAGTCATTATGACGAAAGTTCGTTGAATGTATTGAAAATTCATTGGACACTTTTGGAGGTTCATTGAAAATTTGATGGAAAAATGCAATTTAAATAAAAAAACTATTTTTTCAAATGTAGGCATATCGGTGAAAGATCAAGAATGTTACAACGATCAGAATTGTCTGAGAAGATATATCAAGAGGACTGTCCCGTGGTCTCAACGATGAAGTTTCATCGGCGAGATACTCATCTTGTCTAATTAATGGAGCATGAGGGAAGCATATTGGCAAGACATATACCATCAGAGTAAGTTCTGAGAAGATATATCAGGAGGACTGGCCTATGGTCTCACCGATGAAGTTTCATCAGCGAGATACTCATCTTGTCTCATCGATGGAGCATGAGGGAAGTATATCAGTGAGACACATACCATCGACGTAAGTTTTGAATGTCTACCCAACCCGCTATGTCATGCCGATAAGATTACATCAACAAGAGTCTTGGTGACATAATTCAAAATAAAAAAAATGACAGCAGTTTGTTGAACTCGTGATGAAATAGGAAAGTAATTAAGACAAAAGTTCTTCAAATGTATTGCAAATTCATCAAAAACTTTTGGAGGTTCGTCGAAATTCCGATGGAACAATGCAATTTAAAAAAAAAAAAACTATTCGTTCAAATGTAGGCATATTGGTGAAAGATCAAGAATGTTACAGCGATCAAAATTGCTTGAGAAGATATATTGGTAGGACTAGCTTGTGGTCTCACTGATGAAGTTTCATCGGCGAGATAATCATCTTGTCTCATTGATGAATAATGAGGGAAGCATATCAGAAAGACCTAAACCATTAGATTAAGTTATGAATGTCTATCCAACCCGCTATGTGATGTTGATAAGATTACATTGGGAGGAATATTGGTGATATACTTGAGATCAAAAGAATAATCATCAGGGAGACTCACCACGTCGGGGGAACTATAGAATATCCTAGTGATACATGATCTCTTGTCGATGAAGATACAAATGGATCAAAATACTTATCAGGGTGACTCTGGGCGATATTTAAAAGTAGTAGGAGGCTCCAAAATGCATCCATAGGGATAATAACAGGACATAAGGATAGGTCAATCAAAGAGAGAAAGTTGATGTGCCAAGACCATGAGCATTTAAAAGGGGTAGTAAAAGACAAGATGCATTGTCATCAATGCTCAGATATAATGGATAGATTGGAAGAATTCATTATGAAAATTTAGATCACAATATGATTAACCCTGTTTTGACGAATGCAATGAAATTAGTGTCAAGAGTTAAGAGGCCATTCAACTTCTCATTTCAATAAATTATTGTATGCATTGAGTAAGTGTTTACAAGGTAGAAAAAGGATATTCATATGAATCTTTAAAATATCAAACAACATGTAAGTTGTTCTGTTTAATTAGGCTTACAGAGGTAGGGATTTATCATTTTTTACATAAATTTGTAGTCCAAGCTCTAGGTTTGCATTATTTGGCTACTATGTATGAGAAATGAGCAATGAATAATTATAGAATATGGAGGCTATGGATGATATTATGATGGCCACATTTGATGTTGATCAACAATTGGAGAAAAATATAAAACCTATGATGAGTCATGAGATCAAGGGGACTGCCATGGACAACAAGCACAACCTACGAATTGGATTCTAATTTTGCTAAAAATTAAAAAATCAAACTAGTGAATATTAAACTACACACTAGAATCTAATTTTGTGGAAAATGAGCAATTTGGTGAGAAAAAGAAACTAGTCAACCCTATCAGAACAAAATAATCTTATGAATTGATCTAAGGAAAACATTATTGTAAACACAATATGTATAGAAGAATATGAATGTAAAGGAAAATGGATATTAGCAAAACATAAATGTAAATAAAAGTAGTGTGAGCATAAAATGAATCTAAATTGGTCTTGAACAAATAAAATCATACCCAATTAGCATTAAGTTATACTGACCTTGTACTCATTGCCATTGCCAATCTTGAAGGTTACTTTGATGCCTTATGCAGAATCTCTCTGACCACAAGCCAAGAGAAGGTGAGAAAACCAAGTGTATATTGCGACTTCCTGACAATAAAAAAGAAACAAGAAACTAGTCAACCCTATTAGAACAAAATAATCTTATGAAATGATCTAAGGAAAAAATTATTGTAAACACAATATGTATAGAAGAATATGAATGTAAATGAAAATGGATATCAACAAAACATAAATGTAAATAAAAGTAGTGTGAGAAGAAAATGAATCTAAATTGGTCTTGAACAAATAAAATCATACTCAATTAGCATTAAGTTATACTGAATTGATAGTGGACCTAGTTCTCTTGAATTGAGATACTACTAAGATGTATTGACGAGTGATTTTAGACTACAAATATTCTGCTTGAATCTATATAAGTTACTTTTGTCTTAAATATATTTAAGATAACTCTGCAAAAATATTCCCTAATCTCTTAAAAATTATGCAGATTATTTTGATAATACTTCTCCATTTTGATATTTTCTTTCAAAAATTCATAGAAATATATGTAATGCCATATTTGAAACTTACATATTTTAATTTTACTAGTTATGTAATTATAGGATATGATTCCAACAATTATGAAATGAATTGGCAATATGTTGGATGAATGAAGTAAACTATGCAATTGGTAGGTGTAAAGCCAAATTCCTTAACCCTTGCTAGCATCCTTCTTGCCTATTCTAAAACATGTGCTTTGGAATAGGGCATGAAAATCCATCTAAGTATAATGAAAAGGAGATTTTTGTCAGATATTATATTACAGTAAGTTGAATGAATGTAAGTAGAGAAATTTTTGCATACCTATAGATGGTACAAAATTTCATGGTTAAGTGGAAGTCTCCCATCAACAACAAGATCTAAATATCCATGTATCTATCTTAATCGAGCCTCTAAAACCTTTAGAGCTATCAAATTTTCCACTAACCTATTATGCACAAAAGTCAAATTTTAGAGACCACTAAAATAAAATAAAATAAAAGCTATGAAACCAAATCCACACACAACACAATGTTCATAGTGAAAAGCTAGCACTTTCTTTCATCTTTGCATATTGGTTTGATGCTTCAAACGATGCATTTCTTATATTGAAAAGTGCATTACCTTATTGAGCTTCTCTTTGTTTTGAGAATAGTTTAATATTATCTACTTAATAGGGCCAACCACGTGAAGGTGGAAGCTCATATGGCCCCTCCCCCCCCTCACATCACTCTCAATTCCCCATACCCAACCATATAACATTAAGCATTCATTCACCCATTAATAACATATAGCATTCATTCACCCATTAATAACATATAGCATTCATTCATTCATCTTGCATTAAGAACATATAACATTCATTCATTAACATATTCACATGCATTCATTCATCCATTAATAAAATATAACATTCATTAATTCATCCATTAATAACATATAACATTCATTCATTAACATATACAATTTATTCATTAACATATTCACATTCATTCATTAACATATAACATTTATTTTTCAGTTTTTAGATATTATCAAAAAAATGGTTGTCATAATATGATTACAATCACTTCTTTTTTTGTTTCTTTTTTGCAACTATAAAAAGCTGAAGTGGAGTATCGTTTTAAAAATGATTTGTCCCCCCTTCATTTTTTCTAAGCTCTACTTGTGATCTTAATGTATGCCTAGTCTTTTACTGACAACTTGGACGCCATTGCAAGGGGGGGTCTATTGCAATAGCAAAGAAATGTTAAATTTATATGTTTTATTATTATTGTTACAATTATTTCATTAATTATAAGAACTTTAGAGTGGTGCTCTTTACTTGATGGGGCCACATCATGTTCCTGATATTGTCTTATAGCCTCATGCTCAACATGCTGAACACCCTCTAAATCCTGATCTGGAGTTGAAACATGAAAGGTTACATTAATTAATACACCAATTGCAATTGAATATGTTTAAAAGAACATTAGAGTGGTCCTGTTTACCTGATGGAGCCGCATCATGTTCTTGATCTTATCTAGCCTGATCATGCTCAACATGTTGATCATGCTCTACATGCTCTAAATTTGAAACATGAAAGGTTACATTGATTAATACACCAAATGAAATTAAAGATATTTAATTGTATTAATCCATACTGCGTTTTGTATAGCACATGAATACATCTAGTACCAGGATGCACAGCATGGCCTTCATTTGTAGGTTGTGCTCCACCCTCACCAGGCTGCATTCCAATGTCATGTGCAGTATTATCATTGCTTATCAAAACAAATAGGCACATTATTATGGTGGAAATTAATATTGAATAGATTGCATAAGTATTCAATTTTGAATAAACTTTATTGAGTTTATTTACTTGTGTGTTGGATGTAGTGGAAGATTGTGTTTGCCAAGTCGAGACTCTTAGCTATTCAACCAAGTCTCCATAGCCTTGCAGGAAGGCAATCTTCAAGTCCTCTTCTGTGGGTGCTCTGTTGAAATCAGAGCCCTGCATTTTGGCATAAGATAATGAATTTTTCTTCTATGGTGTAATAAAACCAAAATTATTTGAAATTTATTATTTGGATGCAATATTTCATTTATTGATACTTACAAATAAAGTATCTAATTTCATATAACCAACAGAGCCAAGTTTATGCTACCCATGTTTTTCTAGTCTTGCCTTTGTTGAATTCAATGTGTCAGATAGCCTATGAAAAATATGAAATACATTAGATTATGTAACAAGAAAGACTAATCAGTATATAATTACATTGTTGATAGTATCACATACCTTCCTTGGCCCAGTGGTGTCTTTCCTTTTTTCTTTTCAACCTTCTTCTTTCCAGCTAACACCAAGTCCTTCCACTCCCTCTTTGGTATCATGGGGGGACATTCGTACTTTATGTTCTTCTCTAAATGTGACCTATATTGGTCCCTCACATACTTTAGATAGGTACCAGTTTTCCTAAGGACCTTGGTTTGGTTGAATGTTTTATCATTAAACAAGACAAATAAATGGTTAATGAACTCATCTTTTAAATCTTGATTTTGGGCATTCCACCATGTACATATGGTGGGCCCGAAGAGCTCCAATGTAACATCACTTAGATGTTTATAAAAAAAATCATTTCATGCAAAATGATTAGGGGATCATTATTCTATAAAGAGTGATCAATAAGTAAATTTTAATTGGATTATATATATAATAATTAAAACATTTTAACGTACCTGGGACCTTCTCTATCTTTATGGGAACAAAATCCTCGGTCACCACAAATGTGACCAGAAATGTTCCCGTACTAGTAATTTGGGAAGATCCAGGAAATACTGCTAAAACATCACCAATACTAGTGGCCTCTACATCCCCAGGTACATGTAGTGGCATGTGTTTGTTGCCAGAGGGTGCACTACCGAATACCTACATAGTATGTGTTGCCGATATTTCAGTTGACAATATAGGCACGAATGATGGGGTTAGATGATGTGATGTATACGTAGGAAGATCAGGATTGACACTTGTACCAACCCCTACTTCCTAGGCAACACTTGTAGTACCCTGATCATGGCCAACAACATGATGAGGATGCAAATAATCCTGTTAAAACACCACATATTTTAGTTATCGAAATAAAAGAGTACAAAATATAAAACCATGAATGAAATTATGTTATAATTAAAGATCTCATGACAACTTACTTGCAAGTTTTGTGCTCTCTTAGACAATATTTTAACCCTTTCTCTTATCTCATCTATTTGAGGCACTATGAATTCCAACTGAAGGATTTCTTCATTGCATTTTTTTGGGCCTTCCTCATCATATCCACAGGGTTTACAGAAAATGAGATGTCATCATCGCATAGTAGTGAATGCACCTCCATATGGATGGTCTCCTATATTGCTAGTGCCTTTCAATGATCAGCCAACTGCAACAAGAATATTGAAAAAATAATCAAAACTAACCCAATAAACTCATGAAAAAAACATAATAATAAAACATTTTTCTCGTATCTAATTTGTACAATTACAATGAGGTAAACTTGTCGGGTAGAATCGCTTGAAGATGGATCATGATATGTGCTCTGGGTTGGAGCCTTCCTTGTATGATCAATGTCCTACTGTGACAAAAATTAAATATAAAAGAACACTACTGAAATGAAACCAATAGACTTATGAAAAAAAACATAATAATAAAATGGTATATTGGAGTCATTAATTGGAGGTTGGGTAAAATGGTATATAGTACATACCACCCCCACAGTTATTTTGTTTTTATCTAAGTAATTCAAATTGTAATCAATTAGCAAATCTTCCCTTGCAGTTATTGATTTTATCACACATACGAATACACAGTTTCCCTCTCGCACCTCAAATATGCAATTGGGTTGCTTATTTGTTGACCCAGATCATGTACTATTTATAAACCTTGCAATATTCTCTAATTTTTTTGGCCTTCTTTCAAAGTACCTAGCCACTCCTTTATTTTGATCCTTATATTTTAGCTATATATAGTTTGCTAATAGTGCATACCTATGCATACTTCATGTATATCAAACTAGCTGCATCCAATCTTTGTAACTATAATAGGGTCCAACATACTCCTACAATTCAGTAACTTTGTTGTAACAAACCTTTATGTCATCCATGCAAAATAGGCCCAAACCATGTAATGACGATGGTGCTATGCGATATGTCCTCTCGTTGACATAAAGATCAATGTTTATTGGAGGAAGTTCCTTGGGTACCCATTGTTTCCATAGATGTTTGTACCTCAAGGGCACCTCCATGTTGCCTATGCTCTCATCTTCATAAGAACATGACCCCCCTTCAGCAAGAAAAAATTCCATGTGCTTACAAAATTTTCTTCTAATCTTTTGACCTCTAGTTGATCTCCCTCTTTTAGACCTACTACATGTCTCCCTTTCCTCTTCTCTTCCTAAATTTCCCTCACTTGAGGAAGACAAATCTTACAAATACCTATCTGGTGGTGCTTGCACTCATAAGGATGTTGGATGAAGTTCTTTCATGGTGATGTGATCCCAAGGTGACATTATGATTAATTTATCATTTCATCGCTAGAATTTGACAGGTTATTAGGTAATCAAGTCTTGATATATTGCAATTTATTGTTACTACTATCCAAATGTGTCCATCACAAATAAAATCTACTTAACATTTTAACTCCCAAACTTTGTAACAAGTGTTAAATGTTACTATGGCCAACCAATTACACAACCAAGGCCTCAAATGTATTATCTAATTGTAATCAAAGGATTTTTTCTCCTCATTCAAGTAAATAAACTTGAAGGGAAACACCACCAAGTGGTTTATTGGACACCTACATGATGAAAAATAGCAAAAAATTTACATTTAATTTCCATATGTCTAAGTGGTTAACGGGGAGGGAGTGTGTACTAGGCCTAGTAAATTCATCATAAGTTTATGCTTTGGCAATAAAAATTGTTTAAGTAATCTTAAATATTCCTATGTCTAATTGCTAGGAGACTTTTGGTATGTTTTAAGGTAGGATGAGTGGTCAAATCAATGTTCTAATTCTCTATGACAAGTTTTCAACATCTTCAAATAGTGAAAGTTAGTGCTCATAGTCATTTGAAACAATAACATTTTGATTATGTATGATGGTAGGATTTAATAACTTAAAAGAATTGGCTACCCAAAAAACTTAAAGTTAATAGAAACTTTTCAATTTAAGGGGTTAGCACTTTCTTTCATCTTTGCATATTGATTTGATGCTTCAAACGATGCATTTCTTATCCCACTTCTATCATATTGTATTCCCATCCCATTGCAATTTTTGGAGGAGTTCATACCAAAATTTCATATCAAATACCACAATACCTGAAACAATTTTTTGTGTTTTTACTATTTTTCAGAAGTTCTTTTGTGTCGTATAGATCCGTACAAGCTTGAAATGCTCTAAGATCATTGGTGTATATAAATATATATGTTCCCTTTCATTTTCATTTTTTTTGAAGTGCTCAAACACTTTTTTGTGGGAGAAAAAAATCAAATATAGGGACTGCCCTATTGTGCCTATGTAAGGGTTTGAGGGCTAAATAGAACTTTGCATTGAATTGATGCCATAGGGCTGACAGGGGCAATTTTATTGTGATTTTGTGGTTGTTAAGTCAGGGTTTATCAATTTGATGGATATCTTGGTAGAGTCATGGTGACACTATTTTATGGTCCAATCTCTACTTCGAAACAAAAATATCTCTAACAACTCTAAGAGCTCTAATGGGATGGCATTAAAGGAACCTTCATATGAAGGATATTCTAATGAAGGACCTTTCAATTAAGGTCTTCATTTGAAGGTCCTTCATGCAAAGGTTCCTTTTATAAAGCATTTTGGACATGAAATATTTAAAATAAAAAATACCTTCATTTGAAAGTCTTGACATGGCATCATTTTTGAATGAAAGGAAATTTGATGCAATCATATGCCTTGTCAAACTTTTAACTTAATTGTAAGGGCATCATGAGTAGTTTTTGGGGCCCGTTCAACAATCTCTAATGCAAGGATTGAATTATCTAGAATGTATCTACTATCAAGAAATCCAATTTTACCTATATGACTATATCTCAAGCAATAGATTTAATTGTGATGGAAATGATATTGACAAGGATTTTGTAATCTAGGTGTAACGCCCCGTCGCGCAACCCTAGAGGAAGTTGCACTTAACTACTTAAACAAAATATATATATATTTTTTAAAGTATAATTAATAAGCAAGTTCGCTAACTAATGCCAACAACCTCTAAGGTTATGAGACAGAGGTTATATAGAACCTCAACAAACAACATGAACTTAATCCATGACATTCATTTACACAATTATATAAACACATACATTCCAAGAAGATGAATTACAACATGCATAAAGATAACTTTCCATTACATTAATTCATAATTAAATATTACAATTACATCTCTCATTCCCCGAATGAGGTAAGTCCAATAAACATAATAACAATTACACTTCCACCTCGATAACAACTGAGGGGTAAAATGATGCAATATCAACTGAAATGAAATACAACAAGAACTGATACTGAAATCCATGAGCTCTCCAACTGGAAGACTCATTCACATGAACATGAAGAAAGAACCCAATGGATTTAGGTGCACACCACCCAACCAAGTGGAACCCAAAGGCCCACCCCCCGTGCTAGGAGATAGTAACCTGGAATCCTAGTCAAGACATCTACCTCTAGACACAGGCTAACATAATTGAACCAAACTGAAACAACCAACCACATGAACCTCACAAGTACATCCCAAGGTATGACTCAAATACATGCAAGTACAACACTACATGATCACATTGCTTCCAGAGACAAAGCAGATGAAGTATGTTAAGAGAACCATACACATAATAATAAAACACCAACCATGGTCACATTAGGTATGCTATGGAAACCATACCCACAATAAACTAGAACCAACTATGGTCACACAAAGTGCCATCACACGGCTCATCATGAGTTACCCACTATGGATTGTCAAGATGGTGACCCCAAATCGATCCTTGGACCTCATACAAACTAATGCAAAATTAAAGGTCAACTATTGTCCTAGATAGAGTGTCATCGCATAGCTCGTCATGAGTTACCCAGTGGATCGTCATGATGATGGCCACAAACCGACCCTTGGCCCTCACACTTACTAATGTGGAGCCAAATACCTTTCGTACAGACAAGATAGATGACCTTGCCATCCCATGGCCTTCTCACTCATCCCAAGTCTAAACAAGCCCTTGTGCCTATGAGTGAGGGATAATTATCTTTTTAGTGTGAATTAATACCCAAACTCTAAGTATATTGATTTAGTTATCACTTAATTATACCACTTCTGAAGGTTACCCAATCTTACCTCTTCTTGGCTCTGGCCCCAAACAGAAGCCACTCTTCTACTAGACAACACACATATAACATCCAGACATCAAGAGTCCAAAGTGCAACAAACAAGGTATTACAACCACTCATTTCTCATGAGGCAACCTAAGTCCAAACCCTCTCCAAACACTGGAGGTAACAAGGTAACAAAACTGCTCCTGACTACTCCTGACAAGGAGGCACACATAACAAAATCCACTCATTTCTCAGGAGGCAACAAAGATAAAACCACTTCAAACACAAGAGGTAACAACAATAACAAAACCACTCCCCACCACTCCTAAAAAGGAGACAAACATTACAAAATCCTCTCCTTTCTCAGGAGGCACAAACATCTCCATTCGTGAAAATTGGGTACTAACATAGACACAATCCTCATGCACTACCCAAGGAATACAAGATAGATTGACATAACAAAGTGACAATTCACGAAATAGAAAACTCAACTAGAAGCCTTGTCCAATGCAATGCCCCATATTTCCCAAGTGATGACAAGAACAAATAGGAATCAAAATGAGAATTAAATCTACTTCAGATATTCTAAATCCATGTCCTCATGCTAACATTCAACACTTTATTGCATTAATAAAACTAAATTAAATATGTTTCTTTCAGACGAACGATAATATTCAAATCAAATGTTTAATTACACTAATTGTTTCAATGGTAACAAGTATTCATGTATCTATCTACATTTCAAGATATAACGTTTAGAAGTTACGATAGGTTTAACACAAATTAAATCATTAAAATAAATACGATGCTAATCACATTTCCTTAAATTCTTATATTTGACTTTACAATTATGCCTTTAAAATTCCAACTGCTAACTCACTAAAATTTCATAATATAAATTTTCACTTTAATATTTAGCACAACCCATTGATTTAAATTAATATTTATTATCCCCAAAACGGGTTATCTAACATGTACACAAATTATCCAACCCTTCCAAATACATATATATCGAATAATAGGCATAATTAATTACTTAAATATACAACTATTTATTCAAATACATAATATCACTTAGTATATATTATAATATATTAATATTATAGTGTTAAAAAATATATATATATATATTATATTATATTAATATTATAATATTATATATCATAATAATAAATATTAATATAATAAAAAATAAAAATTAAAAAAACTAAAGTCAAAGCAAAGGGGAGACCCGCTTTCCTCCCCTGCCACGTGTGCCCTAACCTTATGGGTGGCTATGTTTACACACAACCGACCCCCATTAATGGGGGCGACTGTGTGTAAACACCGTCATCCTCATGGGCGGTGGCTTGTGGGTAAGGAGAGGGGGAGTGGGGAGGGACGTGTTGGGTGCGACTCCCTCCGCCCGCCTCCCATGGGGCACAGTGGGGGTTGAGCCCCCTACGGCCTCCCCAAAACATTTTTATAATTGTTTTTTTAAACCCCAATAAAAATCTGCGACCACCATTTGCATTTTAAAAAAAAAGCGATTTTATAAAATGAAATTTATCCATTTAATTGTGGATTTCATTCAATAATGATCTTTTAAAACCAGCAAAATATATATGCATACATATATGTATATATATATATATATATATATATATATATGCTTTTCAATGTATATATATATATATATATGCATTTTTTTATTCATAGGACAAAATTAATTGAAAAAAAACTAGAATGATATGAGCAAAAGAACAATGATTTACACCCAACCACATAATTTTTTGTTGAAGTAAATAAATTTTAAAGAGGATCTTCTTGCAAATCTGAAGGATAAAATTTCAACCTTTGATTTAATTGAATTCAAACAACAAAATTTAAAACTCTTTCCATAAGATCTTCAACCATAAAATTTAAAATTCAAAATCTCAAAACCAAGCATTTAAAAGACAAGAACTTGGTTTTTTATGAGTTTGATGAGGTCCAAATGATGGATAGCTCTCCACCTTGCTTCCAAATCTAACTCCACAAATTTTTACAATCCCAATCCAAAAACCCACAAAATTCAAGAATTCTTCCTCTCACTAATTCAAATTTTTTTAAAACTTTTTGATCCAAAAATTGAGAGCAAAATTCAAACATAAGGATTTTTTCCCTAAAATCCTTCAACCACCATCATAAATTCTTCAAAACAGAAAATTAGAAAATATCTTAATTTCTTCAATTTTGAATTTCAAACTTCTAATTTGACTTTTAATTCCATTTTCAATTTTGAATCCCAAATTTCACAATTTGACTTTCATGCATTTTCTTTATTTTCAAATTCCATAAAATAACAATACTTCAACACAAATAAATTCACTTCTTTCAACATCAAAATTTAATTAATTAATAAATAGATTTAATCTACGATTAAATTATTTATTAATTAAATTAAATTAATAATAAAATAAATTATATTTCCAACATAATTCCGAATTAAATTAATCATAATCTTAAATCCATTAAGCCATTTAAATCACCCAATTTAACTTGTAATTAAATAACAAAGAGAGGGCACATAAATCAAAGCAACACAACCTGACAAACAACTGATGACATACAAGGACTAGGGTGACGACTTGGCATAGAAACCTAGCTACTATCTCCCAATCGAGTACCGTTGAGTATTGAACATGCTCTCACCTGTGAAACAAGGTGGAGTCGATGTCCTGTACCTATAAACCTGCAATTCAAGTAACCAACAACATATAATATATCCAGCATAAAACACACACCATGAAGAGGAAATCACGGGATTGCAAGGCGCTCGCAAGCGAGTGATGAAATACCGTCCCCTTCACCAATACAATGCAACTAACCGACAAATCTAACATATTAATATAATTCAAAGCGTAACATCATTATTTCAAATATCCATTTATGTTAATCCAAAACATGGCATAAGATAACATCATATTAAAATACCATCACATGAAAATATTACAATAATGTTGCTTTACAGATAGCGATCAAATAACAATCGGGTACCATAGTCAAGGTACAAACAGGAAATATAACAAAAGAGAACAACAGAACACTGTTCAACCAAAAGGAAAAATGGAGGGGTATTACACTAGGTGTTGAGAAGCATAATTGGCCACCATCCTAGGAAAGATTGTTCATTCTCACTTTTAGGTGTTAAAATTTAATAATACCTTGATTGATGAAAGAGCCCAAAGAGCCTTTCTCCATGGTATCCAAGTACACATATCAGTGGTCTTCTCTTATATGGTTGGACATGATTTAAAGAAATTAGCTAGGAATTATTCATTTAACCTAAGGATTTCTCATAATGCCATCATTGGAAAAGTATGATCAAATTCTTCTATTATGAAGAATTGGTCTATGTGCCTCTAGTAATCACTATAAATGTTTGTAAGGATAAAATGAATATTTGCATTAGGTAGGAGAGAATCAAATTCAAGTTATTCAAAGATTATATTCCTCTATTCATAATTTTTAAGGGTTGTGTGTGGAGGAGGTTATCATTACCAAGAAGGGAGGAGACCTTTCCTTGCATATGTTTGTGGTGGAGGTACTAAAGAAGAATTGTATGCCTCTATTTCCATTCATTAGATCTAGCTTAGCCTAACATATACTTGGGCTCCTTTGCCCCTATAAACTTCCATTTGTTTGAGTTTATGTTATGTAAGAATAACTCCATGCTATGTTGAAATATAAGAGGTGGATGAGACCAAAAGGAAATAACCCTTTTTTAGTTGTACCTTTGAATTTTTTCTTTTTTTTTTTTAATGTTTTTAGCAACTTTGTGGACATAAGATTTGAGGTAGGTCATACAAAAAAAGAATAACATGTTCCCACCAACAACCAAGATGTAGGTAGATTATGGGAGTTTTGCCAAGACCTGAGGCTGGTCGATAAAAATGTGAAAGACTAAGATATTTTATTTTTTTTGTCTTATCTTATATCATTTTACGAGAATGGGGGTGCCAATGTATGAGAATATCTTTGGAAACTAGGCATGAAAATTTTAGGTTAAAGAGAATGAGGGTGCCAAACTTACAGTACTCATTGCCCCTTGGTCGTCGATTTTCCCTCAATGCCCTCAACCTTGTCCTCGACGTTGGTATTGACCTTGTTTTCACTCCTCCATACTATTCCTCGGTGCTGGTATTGACCTTGTTTTCACTCTTCCATACTCTTCCTCAGTGCTAGTATTGACCTTGTTTTCACTCCAAACTCTTCGTCGGTGCTTGTATTGACCTTATTTTAACTCCAAACTCTTCCTCGGTGCTAGTATTGATGTTGTTTTCACTCCTCCATACCCTTCCTCGGTGCTGGTATTGACCTTGTTTTCACTCCTCCATAATCTTCGTTGGCGTTGGTATTGACCTTATTTTCACTCCTCCAAACTCTTCGTCAGCGCTGGTATTGATCTTGTTTCAACTCCAAACTCTTCCTCGAGGCTGGTATTGACCTTTTTTTCAATCCTCCAAACTCTTCCTCAGCGCTGGTATTGACCTTTCACTTATCCAATTCAACGAGCTACATCTTGGTTTCATTAGGTTTTAGAGTATGTTAATTAAATTTAAAATTATGGTGCCATTTAGAGTAGTGAATAGAAAGAAAGCCAAGCCTATTATATTAGTCGTTGATCTTTCACATTTGTCAAATCATCGAATGGTTTCCAAAACAAGCTGAAATAATCTCCATCATGGCAGAAAGGGCCCACCATATTATGCATCACCAAAGAAATCCACATGGTGCTCTCCCGTGATATCGCGATCAATAAAGACCTCACAACTTTTTATCATGCGATGGTAGGTAACCGTAGATTTCAACCATCAACAATCATGTTCACTCAACAGAGTCACCAACGTTGTCACTAACCATCGAGCACCTTTTACATCCAGATTATAACATCACCATTGATTTGAAGCACGTGCATCTTGTAACCACTTTAGTAACCTGCTATATAAAATATTAAAACATGATAGATATATTAAAGCACTTTCATCATCCCTTCAGCACTGCCAGATGAGACACATGGTGCTCTCCCATGATATCACAACCAGTTGAGTCTTTGTGGTGGGGTCATCGTGGGATTGTGGGGAACGACTGTGATCAAATGATGGTTGATCAATAGACATTAAAATTTATTCCTTGCACAATATAAAACATTTATTAAAGGCATAAGGGGACATCACCTAGGCGGATGACAAATAATGGCTTAAGTTGTTTTTAAACATGGGGGCATAGGGCCAACTTAGAATAGGGAAAAATAAAGTCAGGCGAAAGAATTATTTAACATTAAATCAAAAGGCACCCGAATTAGACGAATTGATGGGCATAAGTTGTTTTAAAACTCCCTCTATAGTAAAAATTAAATGAACCAAAAAATAAAATATTAAAAATCCAAAGTTTAAAAGAAAAATATTTTATAAAAAACATAACAATAAATTAGGCATAAACAAACAAAAAAATAATAGGAATAAAATTTAAAAATAAACAAAAATTATTATAAATAACAAGAAAATAAACATATAATTTTAACAATAAACAAAATAAATTAGAAGAAAATAAATTAAAATATTTAATATATAAAGAGAAAATAACCAAATAATAAATATGTTTTTAAATTATAACAAATTTAAAAGAGAATAAATTATAAAGAGAGTATAAGTATATAAATTATAATTTATAAGTAAACATAAAATTTATAAATTATATGTTTACATATAAATTATAAATTATAAATTATAAATAATTAATCAAAAAATAAATTGTACGAAAATATAAAATTACAAATAAGAATATATAAAAAATGCATAAATTTAAAATAAATTAACAAGAAAATTGAAAAGAGATTAAAAACAAACAAAAAATTTAAAAGTAACAAATAACTAGAAATTGCACATTGGTGTGCAAAAAATGTCTCAATGGAGAAATGATAAGTTCAAACCAACTATGCATCCACTTACAAAACCTCTGAATTAGGAAGATAATCAAGCTCCATTACTCGAATCATATTAATTTTGCAATAGGAAGAGAGGAAGAGGGAGAGAAAGAGGGGGGAGATCAAGAGAGGGGTAATGAGACAAAGATAGAGAGGAAGACTGAGATAGAAATATAGATAGAGGGTGATATAGAGAGATAGAGAGGGATATGGAAGGAGAAAGTGAGATAGGGAGATAGAGGTAGACAAAGATATGGATATGGAGAGAGAGATATGGGGAGAGAGGAAGAGATGGCTCACTAGATAGAGAGGAGAGAGGGAATAATATAGAGATATGGATAGAGGGGTCAAGAGTGAGAGAAAGAGAGAGAGGGAGAGAGATAGAGAAGGGGAATAGGGAGTGTTTTTGTATATGAGTGAAAGAGAGAGATAGAGACAAAGATAGATATGCATAAATAGAGAGAGAAGCGTAGACAAATATATAGAGATGTAGGGGAGAGAGAGGAAGATAAATTGAGAAATAATGAGAAACATAGAGATAGAGAGGAAGACTGGGATATAGATATAGATAGAGAGTTATATACATAGATAGAGAGGGATAGGGAAGGAGAAAGTGAGATAGGGAGATAGAGGTAGAGGTAGATAAAGATATGGATATGGAGAGAAAGATATGGGGAGAGAGGAAGAGATGGCTCAATAGATAGAGATGAGAGAGGGAGTAATATAGAGATATGGATAGAGGGGTCAAGAGTGAGAGAAAGAGAGAGTGAGAGGGATAGAGAAGGGGAATAGGGAGTGTTTGTGTATATGAGTGAAAAATAAGAAGCAATTGCTTATTGTGAAAAATGCCATGTGGCTTTACGAATTTCCTTCCCTCTTTTTTATTTACCTTTGATTCCTCCCTCTAAATTTTCCCTCTAAATTTTTCCTACAGTGATACATTGCAACAACAAGATACATATTTTTATATAGAAAATTAAAATTTTAAGTCTTATTGAAAGTTTACATTTTATTACAGTTCTTTGAAATATAGATCTTTCCCTGAATCTACCCATTTTTAAAGAATTTAATTGCAACATAGATTTTTTTTTTAACTTTATTTATAATTGTTTGAACTTTATAACTGTTTGAACTATTTTTTTTTTTAAATTTATATCTTTATTTATAACAATGCAACATAGATAATTAGTGTAAAATTGAATGAAAATTTTGCTAGCATCATTTCTTGTTTGTACAGATTGAGAGAATTATAACAGATATGAATGTCTTCATTTGTTAATTCTTAGTCAATAATAACATATTTCAATTCAATGTCAATAATTCTGTGTCAAAATTAACATAGCAAAAAATGGTAATTAAATATAGAAAATATACAGTTCATAAAAATTAGTGGCAAGGATGATTGATAATTAAATATAAGAATATACAATTGAATTATGTTCTTATTTTAATAGAGGAAAAAAAAATTTAAAAAATATACATTTAAAAAATACAATTTAAAATGTTTGTTTAAAAATAAGTAGCAAAATCAAATATACATGGGGACACCAACTCCACAAATTTCTCCTAAAAAAATGAGTAGTGACTGCTAATGAAAATAAGAAATTGAAAAGGACACCTTCCTTCCATATTTCGCAATCCTCCTACAGTGGAATCCAAACAATTTTATTCCCCCTAAAAAAAATTACGATACATTTAACCGTCTATTATTGTTAGAAATCCATTGCATCTCTCTTTTCATGTGACATGCTATACAAAGAAGAGCAAGGTTTTCAAGTAAAACTAGAGGCGAAGGAAGATGAAAGTAAAATAATCATATAAGCATTTGTTTAAATATAATTTTCTGCCTTGATTAACTTTCTAAAGATATATGTGTAATGCATTAATAATATATATTAATATAAATTATATATATATATATTAAGTATTATATAAATTTTATATTTAAATAATAATTATTTAATTATTTCTTACAATTTATTTTTGATCGGTAAGGATTATATTGTATTTATACTTATAGATCCAAAGTACAACCGATTAAGCTAATTTCACCAATTCCACCAAGAACCAAAAAACCATATATTGTCTATATGAATCCTCCAAAATACAGGCCATATCTTCAAACATTCAATATTTTAAACAGTCTAAATTTAAACTAGTTTAACCAGTTCATGCTTGCATTAACAGAAAAAAAACTAGTTGCTAAAATACTAAGAACATACACTGCACTTCACAAAAACTTATTTAGAAATACAAAATCTTTAAAAAACCATATATTGTCTTTATGGATCCTCTAAAATGCAGGCCATAGCTTCAAACATTCAATACTTTAAATAGTCTAAATTTAAACCAATCTAACCAGTTCATGCTTGCATTAACAGAAAAAAAAACTAGCTGCTAAAATACTAAGAACTTACATTGCACTTCACAAAAACTTATTCAGAAATGTGAAATATTCAAAAAACCATATATTGTCTATACGAATCCTCCAAAATTCATGCCATAGCTTCAAAAATTCAATACTTTAAATAGTCTAAATTTAAACCAATCTAACCAGTTCATGCTTGCATGAACAGAAAAAAAAATAGCTGCTAAAATACTAAGAACATACACTGCACTTCACAAAAAATTATTCAAAAATGTGAAATCTTCAAACTCCTCCTTCCATTCCTCACTATCATTTGCCATTAGCTCGAACCATTTCTTCAAGAATATGACCGCAACCGATACTATGGCCCAGTGCTTCATCAATTGAGTACCCTGAAGGTCCAACAAAAATGGAAAAATCTTCACCGTGTCTTCATCCTTCACCTTTGCCACCTCTAATGCACGTGGAAATCCTCGCCCTTCCATTGCCACCTGAAGGATTTCATCCATACCACCCAACAGTACGGGTATGAACAATTTCCTCATTAAAGTCCCTGCTTCAATCTTCAAGACCAGATTATCTAGTAGGGAAGCCAAAAAATGAGAAGATGTCTGCAAATTATCGCGCCCATACTCTATTTCCTCCAAAAAATGAGGACCCAAGACCATTTTGACTGTAACTAACACCAGAGGCTCATAGTCAAGAAAAATTATTTTAAGGCGTTGATCTGTTATGAAATGAAAGTTGCTTAGCCTATCGTTAGACTTGAGAAAAATGGGGGTGTCTGGCCCAAACCGAGCTACACTCACAACCAAAACCTCTATCAAAAATTTCGAGGACCCAGCCATTCGGCTCCCAGTAGTAAGTGCATGACAAAATGATATCAAAATCAATCAATCAATCAATATGTAGACTTCAACCACAACACTGAACTAGAATAAATGCCCATGGCATTCTGTGCAAGCCTTAAATGAGTATTGCCACCAACCTCACCAATCTCCTCCTACGTGCGAGTTGTCTAAATGAAAGTGAAAGAATGAATGGATTTTAATATTTCTTGCACCTCGGCCAGATAGATGAGTTATCTTCCCTATACATTCGATTTATTGATAGGACAAGCTAGCTCTCTCGTACTGCCCGTGGCTTTCCACCCGCCACTATTTCCCCTTACAGCTCCAACATGGCCATTCATGCCAACATCCTCCACCACCTTGGAGTGTGCCCTCCCTACCTCCCACAATTCTTTCTTATAATTATCTAATCAATAAATATTATTTAATATAATATAATATAATAAATTTCATATTATACATATTTTTATGTAACATAATTATTAGATAAATTTTATATTTATAGAATTATCTATTTTTTCTCCTAATTATATTATACTATCATTTGATTTTGTTTGATATTTATAATATCTTTATAATATATAATATTTTTTATATAAGGTACTTGATTTTTTCATAATATAATTAAAATAAGGTTAATAATTATTAATATTAATATAAATGCATGTAAATATCTTTTATTCCATTAACAAAAATTACATTTATTTTTATTGAATCTAAAATACTATAAAGGCAAGTACTAGCCACTACGTGGCACTTGTCTCTTATGGATAAAAAAAGAAATTAAAAAATTCGAAAATTTTTTAAAACAATTTTAATTATTTTTCTAATTTACTTTTTTATATTTTTTCGAATTATAAAATAAGTAAAAACCATTTAATATATGAACTTTATAAAATGCAAATATTCAAAATAATTTAAATTTCTACTTTTATATCTTTCTAATTAACAAAAAAGAGAAAAACATTTTTATAATTAAAAAAAAAAAAATTAAAAAATATATAACTAATATATATAAAACAAGTAAAACCATTCAATATATAAATATTAAAAATAATTTAAATTTTCACTTTTAATCTCTTTCTAATTAACCAAAAAATAGACATTTTTATAATTTAACTTTCACCTTTTAACACCTATTTAATTAACAAAATTAGATATTTAAATTATGAACATATTTAAAAAAAAGCTAAAATATATATATTAAACCAAACTATATCAATTATTTCATACATTCAAATTAACCAATTCAGTCCAAGTCTTGAAAAATACAAACAAATTTTGAAATTAAATTTAAAGAAGTAGATATTTATTTTCATTTGTTGAAACCTTCATTCAATAAATGTTGT
This sequence comes from Sequoiadendron giganteum, assembly GCA_007115665.2. Taxonomy (NCBI): domain Eukaryota; kingdom Viridiplantae; phylum Streptophyta; class Pinopsida; order Cupressales; family Cupressaceae; genus Sequoiadendron; species Sequoiadendron giganteum. The sequence goes on from CM021106.1 coordinate 189,919,629, forward strand.
GGTGTCACCAGATGAAAAAAAAAGGGTAGAGTTTGCAAGTATTTTATTAAGAAGTAAAACAAACCAAAAAAATGGAGGGGAAAAAATGTGGCGATGAACGAATGAAATCACTACAATCGTATTGCATTGTACGCAATCAATATTAACCATTGACGGTCCATTTTAACTTGTTCATCTCAAATAGGATACGCCTTTGGCGTAATTAGAAAAAACCTATAATTTGTAAAATGTAAGGAATAGTCATAAAATAATGAGAAACAATAATTAGAAAAAAGAAGGAAAGAAGAAACAATAAATAGAAAAGGAAAGACCCAAAGAGAAGAGACACACAAAAGAAAAACTTGACAAAACACGACAAAATAACATACTAGAAGCAAAAACGATCTAAGCCAAAGCAATAAGCAAGAAAAAATCAAAATGAACAAGAGAAAAAAGAGAGAAGGGAACATACAAGAACAGGAAAAAGAGAAGAGCAAGGGATAGTGTTGGTTGTTTTTACTATAACTAGGTTTATCTTCTAATCTACCTATGGAATTTCCAATTCCAATCAGGGGTAGCTTGAAGGACCTGGACCAACTAATGAGGACTTTAACAAAGCCTCCTTCACTTTGGGCTCTGGAAGACCTAGGAGGGTGATCCCTTAATGTGTTTACAACCTCTACACTAATATTATAAACAACATTAACAACAACAGATAATCTCATTTAATAGCTCAACATAATAGGATAATACCGAAATGAACTAGTTGTTCATCAATAATATCAACTATTTGGAGCATGAGATAACTACAACAAAACTTCACAGCTTAAGATAGTCGTTGATTTGCAATTTGTAGCAAGCTCTAAGAAAAGACAAACAAATACTATAACCCACAAATAAGCATAGCTTAGATTAGTGCCATATGCCATTGGATGGATTAAATTCATAAGAATCTAAGGATTCATGATAGATTTAACACATAACATATAAGATCTTTGATAATATTGCCTTACAATACCATCAATTTTTATTCTAACCCACTACTACTTATCAAATCCTTATATAAACATATCCACCTATGACCCCATTCAAGCATTTTAATTAATTTCTTGAATTAAAGATAAAATGAGAATCATACACACCACAACAATGAAATGAATGAAACAACCCTTGATTATTTTATTCAAGATTCTGATATGCTTATACAGTGGAGAGACATAATTTCAAAATGAATCATTCCCATTCAAATGCTAGTACTATCATGAAACATAAAACTCCCATGAATTCAAAATCTACTATAGAATGACACAAAACCTAACTTGCATTTTCAAAGAACCAAAAGGCTTTTTACAATTTTCTCTACATCTTTACTTAGACTCGACCCAAAATTATCTAACTTGCTAACCTGTATTTCTGGTCTTGAAATCCTTCTTATAGAGAATGAAGGAGAAAACAAGCATCAGGCCAGAAATACACATGTCATTGGTCACTTGGACCACCCTGTGACATTTCAAAAATCTGTTACAACAACTAAGTCCTTGGAGAATCTTCTTGTTTATCCCATCCACTGAAAATGGTTGATGCATCAACCAAATTTCAAGAAACCTATGCCGAAAATTCCATCAAAATATAACCAGAATCTATTATAACTACAACGGTTGAGCTATTATTTGCTAGTAGTCAAATTTGTCTCACTCTTCCTCGGTTAAGTATTTATCCACCCACCTCTGATATTCTTCATCTATTGACCAATAAAAATTAACCACCTCATTCACCTTAGCACTATAATGTGTGTATTTCACTGCTACCTGATTTGCCTCTCTCTCAAAAGACTCCAAAAATGTGTTGTGCTAATGATCTTGTCAATAGAACTCACCAACAGGTCGTAGTCTAAGGCATCACAAATCAATTTGATTTGTGCATTGATGATCTCATCTGCTCTATCCTACCACTCCTATAGTGGTTTAACATTCCCTTGTGCATCAATTATATCAGGTAAATATGTATCACTCTGATCATCAAAACTCTTTACCAATTCTCTGATTTTCATACACAAATCATCTAGTAAGGCTTGAAAACCTTGCAGTGACTTTACAAAAATTTGAGTAGGCCTTAATGATTGGGGCCTATTATCTGTATCAAATATAGAGGATTTATACATGATATCTAAATCATTGGCCCTAAGGATCCATTTCTCAACTAAGGGAAAAACTACTTCTTGATCCCTAGTAATGTTCTTTATTGCATCCGAAAATAAAGAATACAAAGAATATATTGATGGCAATCTACCATCAACCTTTTCATTTAAGTTCATCAAAAATATGTCAACAACTTCACTCTTCTTTAGAAGTGCTTCCTCGTCACTTGCCTTTAAAGCTGCTTGTAACTCTATAATATTATTTAGCAACTGCTTCTTAGTAGGATCCACATAGTATTCAATCTCTTCTTCAATTGGCTCTAATGTAGGATTGAGAGAAGGATTTTGGATGGGGCACCCCAGAGTAGAAACAATTGGAGAAGTAGGAGGTATTGATCTTGATGTGGAAGGCAGTGCCATGATACCAAGAGAACTTGAGGACTCCCAACTTGCCTATACTTTAACCTATCCACCTTATTTTGCATCTCAACATTCCTTTGCTGCATTCTACTGTATTCTCCAATTATAATATTGCATTTCTCCATTAAGCTCTGCTTTTTAGCTTCTTCCCTCTCAATAGTCTTTTGGGACAATTTGGCCATATTCATAGTTAGGTTTGTAGCCTTTGTAGTTGAAGTTTCATAGGCTCTCTTTATTATTAACCCTCTCCTTAGGTTTGAGCTAATGTCAATAACATTAGGCTTTCTGCCCTGAGGTGCCAATGTATGAATTGCTAGGGTCTCATACTCCTCACTAAAGGAAGAATCTTGCAGTACTTCCTTGACCTCTTCCTCATAATTTTTCATGGGATGCTTGGATTTTAAAATAGCATTAAATGCTACTAAACTTTCTATATCCCATTCAGGAAAAATTAGCACACCAGCCTTAGTTACTAATTTCCTCCCATCCTCAGGAGTGATGCTCTTGAATTATTCCATCAATTCAGCCTTTACTTCACCATCATTATCTTGGTGTGACCTATCAAGTTTCAACTCTCTTCTCCTTTTGCATTTGTCCTGATATTCTTCTAGTCTCATTCTCCATACCAGTTGTAAGAAAACTGGAGTTTTAACAAATGCATCATCATCTAAAAATGCCTTGCATGCCTCCATCTCAGAACCTTGCACATATTGTCCCTTCACATCCATATCAGATAGAACCAATTGAGTTGACCTGGGAGGGGAAGGAATACCAACCTGCATGTCCTGATCTGTGACAATGATTTCATCCATCGGAGTCTCTTGTGCATCTTCAACTCTTTGCTTCTTAAGGCTTGGCTCTAATGGTGGTAGTGGAGGATTATCTTGTGGTGATGAGTCCAAATCAATGATCTTTATTCCTCCAAGTGCTCTGATCTTCGGACCTGGTTGTGCTGATGCCTTCATGGTTTGTTTTACTTTCTTATCTTCCTCCTCCTCATCACTATTGTCACTCCTCTTTCTCTTATAAAGAGGCCAATTCACCGTGGGTTGATATTTTGGCCTTGTTTCAGTAGGCCTCACATTTGACTTTTGTATGCTGAAGTCCAACTCCAAGTTGACCTTATTTGTCATCAAAAAATCCATGATCTCCTTGAATTTGTCCATCAAAAAATCATTTTTCTTGTGGAATGGGGTGAATTCCATTAATATATCATATTTTGGATCTATTTTATGCATAATGGCCAATAACTTCTCATATGCTATCCATTTTTCCTTGTTCAATTCCTTCTTGTTAAAATCAAATTCATTCCTGATTAGATCCTTAGGAAAATTGAACTCATGTGCAAACCTGCCACCTTTTATCTTTTGTCTAAAAAGGGAAAAGAATCCCTTAGGTTCATGCTATCACCTAGGACCACACCTTAAATGAAAATAATAAAAAAACCTCCCAAAGTGGACCCATCCTCCCTTTGAGAACACAAAATCAGACACAACGGTATAATTAGGGAAAAGAGTCCATTTTCCCTTCCCTATTAGGTTGTCTTCATGAATACAACATGTTTTCCATATAGCCTCAACAAACCCCTCTTGCTAGCACATTGAATGGGATGATATGTGGAGTTCCTTGGAAGCTATACACCCTTAAAACAATGTTGACTGGGTGCAAGGTAATGTCACCCCAGTTGTGACAAGCTTTTAAATTTGGCTTCCTCCCCTTCGGTCTGAGAAATTCATGTAAATCCTTAGGGATCCTAGGTACATTTACTGTCAACCGAGCCCTGAGTCTGGAAGCAAAGCAATTTTCAAATTGCACAAAATTGACACTCTCCCTGTTGTATGATAAATATGTAGTCCAAGCCTACACCGGTAATCTTTCTCCATTTACCTCCTGCCTGAACTCCATCTTCTCTGAGAATAAGTTAGCATTCTTGTACAATAACATGTACATCAATAGGGAATACCAAAAGAATGGAGTTTCTGCATCCCCTAAATGAAAATTTAACAACCCTTCATGTATCTTCTCTTCTAGAAAAGATGAAAAATCATAAACCATAGATAAATTAGGGTGTTGTATTTGCACCCCCATAAACATATAGGCAATTGGCACTATTGTGTTAGGGTTAAAACCCAAAATTTGGCACAATGAATAAAAGGTAGCCGAAAAAAGGTTTGAAAAACAACTTAGCCTGAAAGGCTCTTGGTCACTTGGATTGATATAAATCCTTAAAGTACCTACACTTGCCAGATGAGGAGGAAGCAACTTCAACCTGGAAATTTTCTTTGACTTTGCATAATCCCGATTCATCTCCTCAAGATTTATCTGAATCAAGAATGAACTAGGTTCACTCAGGTCAAAAAATTGTTGAATGTCTTCCCTATCTATACTTAATAAAATCCATCCATCATTATCTTTGATCACTCTCGTAACATGGTCATAACGTGCTGCCACCGCCTTGAGTAAATCCACATCGGGGAACACATTTGGCACCACCAGATTCCCCATGTTATATCTCCAGCCATCTAAGAAAGGGTGAGCCAAATTTTGTTGTCCATACCACAACCTAAACATCTCTAGACTAGTCATGGGAACCCTAGCATCTGCAATGCTAGAATTATTGCATACTAATCCTTCACCTAGGGTTCTTCCATGCATCAAAACCAAAACCCTCTTCCTATAATTTGTTGACAATGGGAGTTGATCTAGAAAATCATCATACAAATTGCTCTTAAAATAATCAACATGGCCAAAATTTTGCTTTGATGGTGCCATCTCAAGTAAACTAGGGCCTCCTTAAAATTTTAAATCTTTTGAACATACTAGGGCTATATAGAAAATGAAATTACAACAAATCCTTGCAATTTCTTACAATTCAACTAACCAATAGCCCTAAAATAACTATCAACAAGATTTTCGACAAGCACACCAAAATAATTCTCAAAATCTCAATTAAATTTACTAGGAAGCACATAAAACAACTCACAATGTTTATGCTTTGTAGAAGACCAAATCCTTGTTGTGACAGCTCATAAATTCGTCCTTGGCTTTGAAAATGATTTCGCAAAGGTGCTTGAATACTTTGTGATAAAATAGAGTGAAAGAAAATCACTTTATGTCAATCAAATCGAGCCAATAGACGTCTCATCCACCATTAAAGCTTACTGACATGCCACACCAACGAATCCAATTGCATTTGATGTGAATTCAAATTCCAACCATCAATCATTTAATTTTTTCAGATCATCAAAAGGTTGCCTTAAAAAAGGCTGACATAATCTCCATCTCAACACCAAGAGTCCAGCACATTATGCATCGCTAAAGAAATACACGTGGCACGTGCCTGTGATATCGTGATCAGTAAAAACCTTACATCTTCTGATCATGCGATGGTGGGCAACAATTGATCTCCATCATTGGCAATTGTGTTCACTCAAGACAGTCACGAGTGTTGAACATAATTGTCGAGCATATTTTTCATCGAGATTATAACATCTCTATTCATTTTGAGCACGTGCATCTCATAGCCACTTTAGTAACCTGTTGTATAACACATTAAAAATCGATAGATATATTAAAGCGATTTGATTATCTTTTAAGCATCACCAGTTGAGACATGTGGCGCTCACCCGTGATATCGCAATTAGTTGAGACTATGTGGTGGGGTCATCATGAGATAATGGGGAATGGCTGAGATCAACTGATGGTTGATCCATAGTCATTTAAAATTGTTCCCTGCAAAGATAAAATCTTTATTAAATGGACAAGGGGACACCGCCTAGGCCGACGAAAAATGATAGCTTACATATCGATATCAACAAGAGGTCAGGAATGTCATACCGCTGAAATCTTATTTGAGGATATATATCGGGAAAATATAGTTCACAGTCTCTATCGGCAAGATAATGAGCATCGACGTGACGGTATGAAGTCATATTGAGATTACATATATCTTATTGCTCATAGCACAAGGAAATATATCAACCAGACTAGAGTCATCAAAGTAAGTTTCTTGAAGTCATCTTGAGACATTCATCCAATCTTGCCGATAAAACAAAGGAGGATTTTTTCAATAGTACAATGTTACCGAGAATAATTTGAAGAGTCTTGCTGACCTTCCATGATACACCGATAGGATTGGAATTATCGACATGTATTGAGAGAATGATTATCGGAAGGACATGGTTCATGGTTTCACCTATGAAGAAATTCATCAGTGAGACAAAATTCAGTGAGGAGAGATAAGAAGGTCACAACGAGTGTAGTTCCATCGGCAAGAAAATCGTTATGTCTCAGCAATCAAAATTTACAAAGGGAATATCTCAGTGAGATACATATCTCTAGAGTAAGATGAGGATTGTCTACCCGACTTGCTAAAGTCATAGCGATAAATTGCTTCAGTGGGAGTTGTAGCGATATAATTAAGACCGAAAAGGTAACTATGGGGAAGAATTAAGGTGTTGGGGAAACTACGAGATGTCCTAGTGGGTGTTTAATGAACATTGGTTAAGGCTTGAACAAAAGGATCGCTCGAGATTTGAAAATGTTTGGCCGACAAATTACATGATGTGACAGTGAGAATTTGAAAAAAACCAACTACACTTGTGTTTTAGCTAAAACATTAATGGTGCCATGAAGCATAAGTAATTTCAAGAATCAAGACGAATTCAATTGAAAACATCATTGCAGAATTTAGAGCGAAAGAAGCAGAGGAGCAAGCAAATGACCAGGGTATTCTATCAGTTCAAAATCTCAAGAAAAAAATAGTAAGTTCTTCATACCTTGAATTTGCAAGTTTGAAGAATGGAAGCCACTAGTTCAGGAAAATAAAAGGGTAGAAAGCATGGGGAAAGTGGTCAATTGAAAGAGAAAAAGAAAAAAAATGAGATTCAGCCAGAGGGTATTGAGCGTAAGCTGAATCAAGATCTTATCAACCAACTACCTGTCTCTAGACCCAAAGCCAGATGCTCTACACAACTTAGGGAAGAAGTGGATAAACTAGATGATAAATGTAAGCTCATGGGAGATATTTGGTCTCTGATAAGAGGTTATGAACTATTTAGCTTTCATTACTATTGAAGGAATCACTTTGAACCACTATGTAACCCGTGGAAGCTTAATTTGGGAAATTTAGTTTGCCCTAATATTTTTGTCGATGCTGAATTGGTGAAATTGTTGTCCACTCATTATAATTCAAGACTTAAAGCTATCTATGACCCTACTAGGAAACCATTGATACACATATCAGAGGATGCAATAGGAAAATTCTATAAATTGGAAGGGTATGCAATGAAAATATTATATCTGAAGAGATGGAAAAAGAATTTGGAACGATGGACACCATTTACAAGGGTTCGAGATTTCCCTTGCACAAAATTAGACATGGTGGTAATCCAATTGTTGGAGTGAAATTACACTAAGAGAGGCGGGGGGGGGGGGTGAATCAGTGTTTATACCTTCTTAAACAAATTTAAATTGAAGCTGAAAAGAGACATACATATGTTCTCATTTTAATGATAGTGTCATTCATGTAATCGAATGCAATCATACAAATTGAAAATGAGTAATGTAACATTGAATTTTAAAGAGGAAAGGTACTGAAGCAAAAGAGAAATAGAGACACAAGATATGCTGAGTGGAAAACTCTCCTGGGGTAGAAAAACTACTCCTAAACCTACTGCCTTTTTCAAGCTTTCATTTCTATAATTTATTTTGACAAAGCCTCAAAGGCTGATTTGTGAGCACCAACTCAAGGAGCACCAACCCCTCTATTTAGAGACACCAATCTCTCTTTTTAGAGACACCAATCTCAAGGAGCACCAACCCCTCTATTTAGAGACACCAATCTCTCTTTTTAGAGACACCAATCTCAAGGAGCACCAATCCCTTTCTTGATTTTAATAGAACATGCAATAGTACAGAGGATCTCTTTGTTTCACTTGATTTCTGTCAAGTGCCTCTTGACAGACAAAACACAGAATTTTCAAAAGTCGGAATTGACTCTTCAGAATTCCATGCATTATCTAATCTTGATGCATCTTGAGGATAATCCTATCTCTATTACAATACAGTCTCATCAAACTATTTTTCAATTATTCATACTTTCATCCTTTTTCACCCTTTTTGATTTTCAATGTTTTCCCATACAAAAAACTACCAATCTGAATACACACTGTGTTTTCCAAATTTTCAGCATCAAAGAACAAATAGACTTCCAGAGCCCTTTATAGTAATACCCCTATTTTTTATTTTTGGCATTCTGACATCATTGAACCCTAAACCAATGGTTTTTCCTTTTTCAAAAAAAAGGACATTACTCTTTGGAAGTATTACAACTGTTACTCTGAAAATTTACATACTAGAAGGTTATTGCAAGGTTGTATTTGAGGTTTCATAATAACTGTCATAGCAGATCTGATGTAACAGTGATCACACGAGAGAGATTTTTTCTTTCTATAGAAGATAGGATAACAATGACCAAGAATAGAAGAGTGACTAAGCAAGTCTTCACCAGAAGGCTGTACATGCAGAGCTTAAACAAAAATGGCATAAGATCTATAATAAACCAATTCTTCAACTGTCATGCAGAAGCAAAACGCTTATTCCTTATTAGCCTTATCAGAGAAGGTAATGGTTCTGTAAAGATAAAATAGATGAATACCTGTGAGGACCAAAAAAGAATTTTCATAAGCGATTTACGAGAACCGTAGAGTAGCTAAGCAACCCGAGCCACATTTCTATTTCGAGTATTCACTCAACGCTAAGAACTTGACAAGAGAAATGACCATAGTGATGGTATTTCAAGCTTCTCCATTCGCTGTCCAAGAGTTGCAAAAAAACAACAGTCGAATTCACAGTGAAACGGTCAAGAGAGAGATTCCATGGAGGTGACAAGATTAGGGTTTGAAACCCTTGAACAATAGCATAATGATTTGCCCTAATTTCCATATGAAATCCTTTGCAAAAAAATGATAGCTTTTGGAGTCTGAGAGGACTAACATTAAACATTTGAGATCACATAACATACTTTGGAAACCGAGAAAGATTTGACATTTTATGCCTTACCGCACTACCGCGGCTTCCATTTTACCATCGTGCAGTATAGCGGTAACAAGCTTTCAAACCGCTAACAGTTTCACCGCATTACCACAGTTCCCTTTTTGTCTACCAGCGGTATGGCGGTAGCGGTTTACTAACCACTAGCATCTTCCACCGCGTTACCGCGGTTAACATTCTGACAGCCCATGGTATAGTGGTAACTATCTGGCTCATCCCTGGTGGTTACCACCATGTTACCGCGGCTTCCTTCCTGACTGCCCGTGATATAGCATCAATAGTCTTGTTAGCCGCTAGCATTTTACACCGTGTTAGCTCGGCTGGCTTTCTGATAGCCCATGGTATAGCAGTAACTATCTTGCTAGCCACTAGTTGTCTTCACCGCATTACCGTGGTTACTCTCTTAGCTATTTGTGGTACCGTGGTAAGATGTTCATGGTCTGACCAAACATATGCCGGAAAGCTCATTTTCATTTGACCATAGTTGATTGTTGTCGATTTTAAGGCCTAAGTCGATATTAATCATTTTGACTTGAAGTAAATGCACATAGGAGATCAATTTAAATCCCTTTAACCAAGACCGATTTTCCATCACATTTTTTTTGTCCAATGCCATATATTTTGCAATGTAACATACTTTCCAAAGCTTCGTGAAGTATAATAAAGGCTAATCTCATTAAGAGTTCAGACTTCCATTAGCACAAAAATGATCACCTTATTATTCTGAGAAACAAGCTGCACCATGTGAACCATTAACAATTTTAGGATGCAAGAGCCTGATCAAGCCACACTGTAACAACCTGTATAGAACTCAACAGGAACTTGTAATCTACACATGAACCCAAGATATCAGAGCCACTTAATATAATATAATCAATGAAGTAAATGAGCAAATCAAAATATGAATCAAACCATCAAGGACAAAACAGCATAACAGGGATTCAACACCAATTCCGCTAGAAGATAGTGAAGGACCCCGATTCCACGTAGATCTTTTTGAGCCCGATATCAAATACACTTATTTATCAATGGGTCAAGTATTGGGAATGGAAGTCCCTGAGTATATGGAAATTGTGCCCATGGTAATTTCAACAGATATTGAGTATCACAACTCTAGACCTTTTGATTATGCCTCATATATTTTTAAAGGGCTCGATTTTAGGTTGATGGCAATAAAAGGTGGAGCCTCTATCTTACACCTCAGGAATTACTCACTATTGATGCACATAGTGTTGTACTTTAGACATGAACTACGGTTGTGGCCTTAGGAGATGAGAATTTCATGGTTTGATAAGGAAGGCATGTCATTACCTATTCAATCATGGACTACAGTTTGAAACAACAAGTTTGCTAACTCTAGTTTTGTATGCTTTGAAGAAAATTTTGTGAAACCATTGTACAATTTTTATAATCATCCATGTTCTTATTCTTTGTTTGATGAGATAAAGAGGTTTCTCAGGCCCAAATATTTCAATGGACCAATTAGCCACAATTGGGGAGATTAGTATTGTTTGGAGAATGCTACCATGATTAGGGTTTATGGATTTGAAGATGCCCCATTCTTTTTTCCTAAAATGGTTCCTGACAGGATTACATACTTGGAAATTGTTAAGAAAATGGATTTTTCTTGTGTTTTGAATTTGAGTTCTTTTGGAAGATAGGATTTTATGCCCAATACACTATGCTTCAGTGATTTTACTGTATTAGAAAAGGAAGGGTATAATATGATTATGGATAAGTTACTGCAATATAACATGAAAAGAGGACCACTGAGAAATATTTTTGATCTGGAAGGGTATATCAATTTTGCTAAACAAAGGATAAAATTTGGAGGGTATCACCATGTGCCCTACCAATTTTATTATATGATTAGGAACTTTGAGGCAAAGGAAGCATAAATGGTGGTTGAACAACATAGTCAAGAGTTGCAAGATATAGATTGTTGTCTTCCGAAGAAGAGACATTTGAGGCTAATGTACCACAACATCTACCTAACAAGATTTCAAGGTTGGGAATGCAAGATTACGCCTATCCTGCCAAGGATTTAAATATTGAAGAAAGTGTAGATATAGATGCAAGGCATGTATAATATAAGTCCTTTGTAGCAGATGATGAATTTATAAAATCTCCAGAATTTAAGACATTCCTATGTGGACAAAAGGGAAAAGAGATAAGAGAACTAGTTGATGATGTCACACCAAGTAATGAAGAACAGTTGTTGAGTAATTTAAAAACTAATGTGAAAAGAGAGATGGTAGGTATGACCCCTAAAAAGGGAAGGGAAATGCTAGAAAGTGCTGGTGTCATGATTTTTCCAGGATTAGATCTGAATTCTACACTAGTCTTTGAAATTTTCTTGAAAAATAGTAATGCTACACACAAGCTCAACCCAGAAAAGGTGACAGAGTTCTATGCAGGATAAAACTATAATCTAGATGAAGATTTATTAATGATTTGGGGCTTGTATCCACCTCATAGGAAATCAGTTTTCATTGATACTGAGAAGGAATTCAGGCATGTTATGACCCTAAAAGTTGGGGAGGCTGATCCTATGGTGAAAAAAGATATTGGGATCAACGTAGAAAAACTAAACAAAGCTCAAATATAGGCGTTGATCAAGGAAAAGGAAATGTACAAAACTAACCATGAAAGAATGTTGAGAGAAAACGAGCACCTGAAAGATTTATTAGGAGTTACAATGGGATCAACCAAGCTTCTCACCCATGGTGAAAGTTCACAAACAAAAGATCATTGGGAAGGGTCGAGTGCATATTCTCAAGGAAAGTATGACACACTTGTTGCAGTGATTAAGAAGAGACAAGCCATTATAACAACCTAGTTGAATAAGCTCTGGGGAATACACTCACAAAACTTTGATGCATTACAAGAACATGAAATAATGGATGGTAGGATCCTAGAGAAGCTCCAGGAAATGAACTAGAGGGATGCTCGTAATAAAGTTGCAATTGAGGTTGCAAATCATCTTATGAATAAGCATAAAAAATTCTTTGAAGAATTGTGAGGGGATGAGCAGGGATTAATCGATGCCAAAAAAAAGGGATTGACTACATTCTTTGATGATAGAGGGAGATTAAAAGAAATGACTAGGTGGAAAGATGAAAGTGAGTCAGTACTATAGGAGATTCTGAAGACGGCTATCAAGAAAGATATAACATTAGATGAAGCATGCAAACAAAATGAGAAGATGGTGAAAATGGAGATCATGATCTGAAACCCATTAGGAGATGTAGATAAGTATGGGTTTCGAGACTACTTGGATCAATTATCGAAATTTCACTTATGGCTTAAGAGAGCCTAATTAATTTTTAATTTTATTTTTGTTTCAAGCACAAGACATTTTTGAAAGGATGCGTCCTTTCATACGGTTGATGTATAAATATCCATTTTTGGTAGAAATGAATAAGAGGGTAGTAGTAGAATAGAAGATAGATAGAAAGAAACATAATATTTCAGAATTTTTATATCCAAAAGGACCATGTTGCATGCATAATATTTTGAAGGAGATAATGAAATTTTTTTGATTCAGTGGTTCCATTATGGTATCAGTGGTTTGTTGAATTTTTGCAATTGTTTGATTGTCTCCAACCTAATGTTTCTTGATTATTTAAGTTGAAATATCAAGTATATGTTAAATTTATCAGTGCACATTTTTTGTATTTGTGTGATATGATTAATTGGGTTCTTTAAAGAATAATTAAATTCCTTTTAGTCAATTACAGTAATTTGGGAATATTAGGGAGATCAGGAAGGGGAGAAAACTAAACTCCTTCAAAATAGGTGTAGTTGTGGGTTTGTTGGTTTTATTTGTATACTATATACTAGTTTCTCTAGGATAAATAAGTCACTATAGAAATTAAAGATGTTTGATTATCTACCTAATATTGTGTTGTGTTTTTGAAATGAAAGAGATCTACAACTCTATAGAAATTTATATATGCTAATGGTCAAATTATTAGACTATTTAGATCATTTTAATTGACTACTACATAATAGTTTATGTGTTGAAAGAATTGTTTCCATTCTTTGTATTTTTTACATTGTAATACAAATAATATTTAATTTCACGCCAATATACTTCTTTCATAAAGATATTTGTTTGATTTTTCCTTGCTATTTTCATCTTAAAATTTAAATAAATGTATTCTATGATATAGAATTATTTTCAAATTGGGACAAAAAGGATTCTGAGAGATATATTTAATCATAAATTTTACAATGATAAATATCATTTAATATGTATGTTGTAACTTCAGTACTTTTAGTTAAAATAAAAATAACTTAAAGTTATATGTACATATAGTTAAATTGGCAAAGTTGTTTGTCCATTTTATTTTTTACATCTGTTGACTGAACATATTCTAATATTAAACATACACTTTATGAGGATTATATCTATTCACTATAAGATTTCGATTGTGAATAGATCATTGTAAACAAAATCACATCACTTAAGTCTTCTCAGTTTGCAAAGGTAGACCCACCTAGGTTTGGCAGCACCTGAAGAGAAGAAGGTTCAAATCATTTGGCCTTGTTTGTTACCCTAAAATGTATCAAGAGGTTGGAAACATCTTGAGGTATTATTACCTATGTTTTTGAGATCTAATAGCCTCCAAAACTCCAAATCCACAAAAATATTCCACTTGTACAACCAAATTCTTGCCAAACCCAAAAATCATTGTTTTAGACCAAAATCATGAGGTTTTATTGAATCTCCTACTTCCACAACCTCCTAGACCTCAAGAAAAACTCACACACAACCCGTTAGGTCTATACATGGGTAAAAATTCATAAAATAAGATCACCCATGCATATTTTGTTGAAACATAGGCTTGAATCTCTCATTTCACATGCTTTTCTTCACAAAACTCTTGAGGACAACAACTATACCTTCTTTATTTCTCATCCTACTCCCTAATCATGCATCCTAGAATTTCAACAGTATCCATGGGGCCTCTTAAACAAGCTATATTAATCAAAAAAAGTGTAAGATCCCCTTTATATCATGTTTGGACTATAAAACCCTCAAAAACAAGGTAACTGGGTTATATGCAAAGAAATGAAGCTTTCTAACTCAAATCAACACCTTAAGCCCTCAAATAAGATTCAAATCAAAGCTAAAAAATATCTTCATGAAATTAATTATCTAATGGCATAGAAATTAAAAACATCATGAATTAATTATGTAACCACATAAGTAAAATATAATTCTATCAAGAAATTAATATCAAATAGAAAATACAATCGCATAACTCATACATTTCAATGTCATTCATCTTATTCTTAATCCAAATCTTGGTCTGTATCATCCAATCCAGATTCAACATTGTAAGGATTGGTCATATCATCATCATTGTCATTGATATCAGTTTCGATAATGTCATCATCCACACGGATATCATCTTCATGAACATTAATTCCTACATCATCATGATCTAGTTCCTCCTCTTCGACATATTTTTTAGACACATCATCAACCAACTTTTGATCCTGATCATCATATACATCATCTTCTATTTCTTTGGTATCTTCTTCTTCCACCACATTATACTTTACCAGCCTTCCTCTTGGATCATGTCTAACAACATATGACCAACCCGGTTTACTTGGAACCTTTGAGTAAAATACCTGCTCGCATTGGCTTGGGAGAACATGGGGCTCATTTCCAACTCACTCAAAATACCTTGTATTAACCATGGTAAATCCATTATCATGTTCAATAAAAGTTCTCTCGGGATCATTTTCATTAAATCATAGCTTTTACCATACGATGACAGACATAACTAATTTGAAGAACTTAAATTCACACTCAAGTATATCATCCAAAATCCCATAGTATTGATTTTCTAAGACTTCTGGATGTATGTCGCTTCTAGATGAAACATTAGTCACTTGAAAGACTACAGTTATCCTAGAATCACAAGTTTTCTTCGTGTCATCCAACTTTTTGATTCAAAATTTATGACCATTGCACCACATAGCCTTTTGGTGTTTCACCTACAATATGTCAAACATGTAAAAATTATTGCAATAACATCAATTGAAAAACATATTTATTCTTCGCCTAACGTATGCAAAGAAAAAAATCTCAACATATATATACATCAATATAATTGAAAATAATTAAATAATATGGGTGATTAATATGTTTATAGGTACCTTTTTATCTCTTAAACCATATGCTAAATCAATTTACCTTGGTGTAACATTGGAATCTCCATTACGATGAGCTTCTTTAACCAATGAAGCCACACCTTCCCATGTTTACACGACCAAATTGTTGACATCGTTCCATCCATACCGAAATTCAATCAATATTTTTTTTGATGTACAAATGTTGTGCATCCGCCTCTCGACCAACTATATAAAAAAAAATGAAATTCACAAATGATGTATAATTAGTTAATTATCACGGTATATGACCTTAATTTATAATTGGTGTATATTGAAAATTACAAATTTAATTAAGTACAATATACATAAAAACCAAATGTAAAATGTATTATAATTAATCTCCATGACCATCTTATAAATACCTATCATTTTCCTCAATCTACCTTTCCCCATCAAGTACTCCCCTTCGAATTTGTCAATGGAGTTGGGATCCCAAATGCGATCTACATGGATCTTTGCTGGAAACTTAGGAAGATATTCAGTAATGTACACCATGGTCTGGTATACCATATATCCCTCCACCATAAAACCCTTACGATGTTCTCTTTGTCTAACCAAAGCCTTCAAAAATTTCAAGTGCCTCTCAACCATCCACATTGACCTTGTGTGTACAGGTCCACACAATTTAATCTCCTCAACTTGGTGTATGAGGTAGTGTTCTTATGCATTGAAAAATATTGAAGGTAGACACTTTTTCATTTCACACATTAGAAAAGGAATTTTTCTCTTCCAATAATTTATATCTTCTTTATGGATTTCTTTAGATGATAACCATCTACAAGTGATTCAAGGCACAAACATATTAATGAGATTTAACAAAAATATACAACGAATTGAAAAAATATTGCTACTTACCTCATGCATTTTCCAAGATCATATATAACTTGCTTGACATTGTTGTTGAAGTTGTCTAGGAGAGATAGAGGTAGAACGTACTGCAACAATTATAAAATGATCTTTTCATTATTTTTCCAAAAGTAGTAAACATAATACACTGAAAAGTACATATAGTATACAAATATATATATAATATACTACAATAATTAACTTAATGAAGGTATGCAAATCATGCATTTTCATCCCTAACCCAAATTCACCTTTCTTTGTTACAATATTGTTTATGTTCATAGTAAATCCAGTGGGAAATCA
The DNA here is from genome assembly GCA_007115665.2 of Sequoiadendron giganteum. NCBI lineage: Eukaryota > Viridiplantae > Streptophyta > Pinopsida > Cupressales > Cupressaceae > Sequoiadendron > Sequoiadendron giganteum. The sequence continues at coordinate 189,936,559 of CM021106.1, forward strand.
AATTTTTTCATATGACTTCTTTTATAGCATTGCTTTTCTGCTCTGTTAATAACCAAGGAAGAGCACTTATATTAATTTGGTCTCCATCTCTATTTAATTGAATGACATTTTTCATTGCATGATTGGCTTCCTGAATGTCACTACAAATTTTGACAATTTTCTCTTTGTCATGCCTTTCGTCCAATACTTTCCATAATATTTATGTTATATTCTTTTCGATATGCATTGTATCAAACAAATGTACAATTTGTAGCTGCTCATAGTAGGGCAACCTACTAAATTGTCTGGGATAACTTTTTAGTCCCTATGGAAGCTGACCATTAATGCCTTGATGACCTTCATGAAGCATATAAGTTAAACAAATTAACAATGACAACCATTGTCAATTAAAGCATAAGTAAACACAACACAATATAAAAATATAAATTCAAAACATATCATATTTGATAGATAAACAATTTGATCCAATGTATAACCTTGACAATTAATTCTATTATATTCCAACTTCCATAGGTGAGGTGTCATTCTTCGTGGTTTTTATGTAGTCTCTTCTTTCCTTTTGAAAATATGTTTTTCAGTAGTTAGATACTTATGATTTATGTGGAGGAAGTGCATATACTCATCAAAAACCTACTTTCCGAAACTTGTTGAATGACGAGATTTCATCTTTGGACCACAAATTGGACATAAAAATTTTCCCTTTGTTTGAAGACCTGCAAATCATATATAATTGGATTAAATATGTCAATTTTTTATAATTACATATAATGAATAGATTATTTAAAAAAAAATCATGATATCTACTTCATAAAATGAAATATCGTTAAAGTCATGTAGTTGAACATTATAACATACTAGAAAGATGTGTTAGCCTTGGGGCATCAGGAATTTTCCATACAAGCATTGAATGGAATTGAAATTGTATTTGTCCTACTAGTCTAGATATGTCATACATAGTGACGCCATTCCATGACTTTAGTAACTCGTCAATAAGAGGCTCGATATATACATTCATATCTTTAACTTGGTACTTACCTAGTTGAATGAACATAAACATTACATAATTATTATAACCGTTTTATTGCAATATATATAAATTAATGTACATGACTATTAAATGAAAAAAATATAAGTCATTAGGCAACGATTAAGACAAATGAGATGCTACTACGTTAAAGAAAATTGATGTACAAAAATACCAAGAACAATCATTTTCAACATTATTTGCTCCCTCTTTATTGACATCCATGGAGGAATATTATTGTTGATAACAAAATTAGGCCACACCGAGTAAATAGATCTCAGCTCTCCAAATGGATTGAGACCATCCGCTACCAATGAAAGGTTGAGATTATGACTTTCTTCTTTAAAGTGTGGCCATTTTTCCTCCATGTCCCTAAATGTAGAACCATCTATAGGAATTCGAAGGATTTCATCTCCACTTCTATTCCATGCATGGTAATCCATGAATTGCGCTAACCTTTCACACCTAGATAATTGTTTCATATGTGGAGTAATGGGAATACAATGAAGAACCTTGGGAGGCACCTTTTTTTTTAGTTGATCTGTTCGATATCTACTGATATGACATTCCAAGAATTTTGTTGTAAATTCATGTTGTTTATGATATATAATATGATCACTGGGACATGCATCTATTGTTTGATACTCCATTCCAATATATTTCATAATTCCAGATAAATCTTGGTATGAGGGAGGTAAAATATTTGATGGTGGTAGCAAAAAATCACCAATCAATGTACAACAAAAAATAATTTATTAATATAAAGAATATTAATGGTACATATTTCATTCTTTATTTAGTAGTGATGAACTAACAAAAATTATAATAGATGAAAAAATATGAAATATATGACATACCTTAACATTCGTGATATTTCTATGTTGGATAAACCATTCATAACCTTCAAGTTCACCAACAACAATACAATAGAGAGAAGAGTTGTTTGGGATCCTTCATAAAGGGGCTCATATTCTTTCTAAAGTACAGGTAAATCATGAACATCATCAAAGTCATCTCGATCAACATGATCAGATGTGCCACTAAATGTGTCATGGATCAATGTATTTGTAGCATCATATTCAACTGTGTTTTTTGGTGCATGATCATCTTCTTCCATAGGATCATTAATTTCATCTTCAATATTCATAGCTCCATGTTCCTCTGCTTGCAAAACCACATTCTTCGAGCCGTGATAATCCATATCATGTTCCCTAGGGTGCCCCATCTTTATAATAATGAAAAACACAAATAAACCATGATCATGATCAAGTGATTATATATATATATATATATATATAAAATGTTAAAACAATACAAACATTTACAAATTCAATCAATATAAACACATATAATGAAAAAATTAAACCATGCCCCCCTTCAACATGACCATGTTTCCTACAATATTTCTCAGGTGTTGTGATTAAAATTCTTCTTGTCTTTAAGCCCTTACAATTATTGTAGGGACAATAACATTTCCCATTACCCTTTCTTTTCAATCTAGCCCACAATCTATCAAGTGACTCTTCATTTTGTTTTGGACTAATATTATCTGACATGATTTTTGTTTACCAAGCTTGAATATTTAGATCTTCAAAATATATCAAACTCACACTCCAATAATTTTTAATCATAGACAGGTAACAAAATCTAATAATTATGATATTTTACACCAAAAAAAATTGGCATGCAACCACCCCTGCAAAAGAGAAGATAGTCTGAAGTTAATGACCCCAAAAAACACTTTAAAATGCTAATTTTTGAAATTATTAAATTTTGATTTTAGAATTATTTCCAACTATTAGAATCCTAAAATCAGAATATTGAACTTACACAAAAAAATCTGGAAATGAAATTATGAAAATGCACAAGTCTAAAAATGAAATCTGATGAGATGTTGCTTTAAAATATGATTTTCAAACCTAGAAGTACAAATCTAACTTCACAAATGAATTCTGGAAATAAAATAGTATGGCATAATAAAGAGTTTCATTTGAAGTGGACCACCCTATTATATGCCTTGATAAAGTTAAAATATCTATGAATTTTATATACAATATAGCCTACATAGTCATTAGTCTTATTCAGATCCGTGCTTTGGATATCAATAGGCAGCACCATTAGATGGGCTCCTTGAAATTTCAATCCATTAAGGGAATAATGAAAGGGTCTTCCTTAATGATTACATCCATCTGACAAAAAATAGTGTATGGATGAATAAGGATGATATCATTTTGAAAGACTAAAATGATTTTTGAGATGAATCCTAACATATTTATGTTGAATCCAATACATACAAACAATCTTGTGTAGACCTTCACTTCCACACTCTCGACAAAATTGTTTTGTAAGGACAACACTTCATTTTCCTAGTTTTGTAGGTTAAGCTAAATCTTGTTCTCACAAGCAACTTCAAATGTCTCGTACACTTGCATCTACTTATGAAGCAAGCCTCTATCTAAATTGACTTCACCATTACAACAGTGCTTCAAAATATCATAGGGCCATCCTTTGGTTTTATATGTCAAATCTATTGCCATTTGTATTGAATTTTCTTCCATGCATGTAATTCATGTCTTTGGTTACAATATTTATTCTAGAATCCATATACAACTTCCTCCATCCTATTGACATAGAATCAGTATGGAATACTATCTTGACTTTTAAGCCAAATATTAAAAATTGGTTAGATCTTATACTATGAAAAGGAGAATAAGAATAAACCATAACCTTATTAGCAATTGAAATAGATAAGGGGTCACTCTATTCCACACATATTCATATAGACAATGAACATGATATGTGGGGTTCCTACTCTTACTATTTTTCTATTTATTTATATAATAATAAGGTTACACTACAATATTTTTTTTCTCTTTTTATCTACTCTAACTCATGTTTCCTCTGATACATTCAATCATACTAGTATTGTGCTTCCTATAAGAACATTATATCATGGCTGGATGAAAACAATGTTCAATTCCATGAGGCCCAAATGATATTCATGCATTGGTCTTGAAATGTCATCAAATTGAGAATAGTCGTTGTTATATAGTATCAAAGTTTCATTGATACTATTGGTTAGTATGATTTCTAATGTGAATTGATTAAAGATTGATAACCTATATATTCATAGGGTCCAATTACTATGTTTGACAGTGTATTGGCCAATTTACTATCCAATGCTATTTGCAAAATAAAATATAGTTAAATATAAAACTGTGAGGCCCACCCCAAAGCTACATCTAGTACTTGGATTATTTTGAGTTTGGTTATTGCCTATGCCTATTCATACCATTGATGATAGGATATTTAAATGTTTAAGTTTAGATGATGATTTGATTTTGATTATGCTACATGCTCAGTAATTTGACTATGATAATTGATCTAATTTTATGCTGGTTATTGAGGTTGTTTAAATTAAATATGGAAACTTAATGATGAATGAATGAAACAAGTGATGTGAACCAATCATGTTGCAATTGGATGAGTATGAAAACTACGGTTAATGAAAATGGGATAAGATAGTTGGCCAATGATTTGTCAATTATGTTATTGGATCTTTATGCTATGTAAATTATGAAACTTGTTTGAATACAATAGTTCTATTTTTATATGAATATTATTTACTCGGATGGATTAACGTTTGCATCAAGTGTGCAGGTACACTTTCCATGGCCAATGGAAATTGGAGGTGACCCTTGGGAACCCTAAGTAATTTAACCAGTGAAACCAAACTGAAGTCCATTTCAAAGGACTATAGTTTCGTTCTGTGATGTATTTTATTTGTGATGTAAAGTGTGAGTGTTATTAAATTTATTTTTATTGTCATGTCATTCCATTTAGGAGGTGAGTTGTCCATCCAAGTGGACAAACTCGGAATTGAACTTTTAGGCACTTTTAGAGGATTGAAAACTGATAATCTTTATGTGTTTTTATGGGTTTAAGGTCCCTAGGGTAGGTACCTATGGGTTAGGTACCTTTTTAGCTCAAAATATTGGGTCAATCTCAAGATTGGGCACTCTTTTTGAGGCCTTTAAAAGGTTTGACGAAATTAAGGTTTTGGGGAAGTGGGAGGGGGGACTAGTCATTCTCCATCCCCACTTCTCCATGTTGCCTTGAAAAGCTCCCAAGATCTCACACATGCGTGAGCACACATGGGTGAGTGTGCTTGGGAGAGGGAATGGGAGGTTGACAAATGTCAGCTCCCTATCAAAGGAATTCAAACCTGATTTCCTATAAAACAAACTCAAAACAAGGGTTATGGGATTCTTTTTGCATTTTTGGATTTTGGTTGAATTTTGGGGGTTGAAGAGATTGAAGCAAAAAGCTTGGAAGAAGTGGAGTTGGGTGGATCCTCAACTCATCCTTCCCTAAGCTTGGTTTTGAGGTAGATTCACCACTTTCTCTGTTTCACTATGTTTCATTTGAAAGATTATATGTGTAAGTAAAAATATGCTTGGTATTTTATCTCTTGTGTTTTGCTTATATGTTTATTTCAATATGCCCTTTTGTTCTTGTTTTCTTGTGTTGTTGAATGTGGTTGATGTGATGGGAAAAGGGTTGTATAGGGATAGGCTCACCCAAAATTTGGGAAGAGCATCCCACGTTGGGGATGGTATGGAGTAGGAACCTCCATGGGGAAACATAATCCCTCCTTGAGAGGAGAGGATCAAAAAGGGTATGAGTACCCATATGTAATTGTGAAATGGTAGAAATGGTTTTGGTGGTAAGGTTTTTTGAGAAAGAGAAGATATTAAAGAAGGGTTGCATGTGAAATGATGGGAGTATGACATTGACTTGTTTTGCTTACTATTATGAGTCCCAATATGGAGTGCGTAGTCCACCCTCCATCCCCTAGTTTGGATTTTTGATGGAATCCTAAAGTTATGTGTAAATCCCTTGGGTGGGTGTGAAAATAATCTTGTGTGTATCATGTGTGTAAATATTGTTTTGCTTGGTTATGTTTGTACCCGGTTCCCTCGGTTGCCTCCTAGCTCGGGGGTGGTTGGTTCTCCAATCAAAGGTTGGGAGGTGAGCTTCCCATTGGCCTCTAGAGAAAAGTTTGTGTGTATTTTGTAGGTTGGAGCTAAGTATGAAAGTTGCAGATGTGAAGGAGCTAGGAATTTCATGGAATAGCTATGTTTCCTTTGGGTAATGTTATTGTTGATATGTCAAAAGGAATCTACCTTGCTGGGTTAAATGATAAAGCCTTGGAGAGGTTGTTGTAAAGAACTTGTGACATTTTATTACAATTTTATATGGATGTTGTAATAGGTTACTTTCAATTAAAAGGTGTTACTCCTTGTTTAAAAATATTATCTTTCAAATATCTTTCATAGAAATGAAGTTGTGATTTGCTATGGTTCCTTTCTATTTTCTAAAACCAGTTTTCTAGATAATGCTTTGGAAATCTACTTTCAAGAGAAATAACAGAAAATAATTTTGGTTACCTTCTTCCCTTCTCTAAGGACAATAGATTTTCCCTTGCAGCAGTAAGTAAGATTTGAATGGGAGGGATATTTATACACAGACTTAAAATTTTTCCCCTAGATACATATATGCATTCTGGATAGAACTGAAATCTAGATATAGCCGGGTTTGTGAAATATGGGTAGCTTTCCTTAGCATTTAGCATTGTAAGAATAGAAAATATTGCTTTTAAAATCTGTCTATTTATGTGAATAATATAGTTACAAGAGGAAAGGTTTCTGCACCTCCTCTTTTAGTTTTATGTTGGCAAAATTTGTTTGAAAATTTTGGCAAAAGAAAAGATAAGGGGTGCAATAAGTTGTAGGCATTGAAATAATGGGTATATGAATATATTTTCCCCTCTATGATGTATTACAGAAATCACGTTATATTGGTACTTCTATAGTATTTGTAGCTTAAATATATTTTGGATATGATAAGAAATTACTGTCTACGAGCAACATTAAGAAAATAAAAAGATTAAATGTGTATCCATTCCTTCGGTTAGATCAAGAGCTCTAGAGCAATAAATAAACCAAAACATAAGACTATTCTAATATGAGCGAACGAATTCATACAAGTAGTTTTGTATAGGGTTATAGTTTTTCTGGCATATTTTGATGAGCAGTCAATCCCAATTTATATAAAGGATCTGGAGATTTCAATGTACCTAGAATAAATATAGCTGTACATTAATCAATATTTATATCACTGCAAATAATAGTGCTTGACTTCTATTTCTTTTCTCTTAACAATAATGAGCTGAACAATTGCCTAAACAAAAACGCGTATTTGTGATGAAACATATGCCTCAAGGGTGTGCCCAAACTGAATGAGAGGTAAAATCATTTCAAACAGATGGTGAATGGATGAGCTTTTAAACTCCTTTATGTCTGTCATAGCCACATATTAACTTTTTTTTTTCTAGCGATAGTTGAGCCTACGAAATCCAGCCTGCAATATGCAAATGGGAGGAGTCGACTGTAAATATTATGCTCGATCGATGGGTAGAAAAAGATAGTTAAATAAACAAATAAAGAATGACAATAATACCTGTGCAGGCATTGCGAACTGTATCCCTCCACTGGTTCAGTAGTCACAATCATGTGCATGGTCCTCCCACTGGAGATTTCAATGTCTGAATTATTTTACAAACTGTCGCCTTGCTTGGGCATTTAAATAGATGCGAGGAGATAAGCTGTGAATAGGTTAGTCAACTAGAGCTAGTGCTCTGAGTGAATTGGTTTGGGAACTGAATACACTCTGGTTGTGCAATCAATTGTTCTCTTGGACCAATGCATGTAGCTATCACCCCACCCCATACACCTTGGAACTAGATATTTCTGGGTAACCTGCATACCAGTGAGAGTATAACGGGTAGTCACAACTATAGGGTAGAAGCAAAAAGTCTGTAGTACAGTGTTCACTGACATAGTTTTGGTGGTTGAGATTATTCACGTCCAAATGGAATGTTGAAGTAGACTCCTTCTATTTTGTGTATCTCTGCGAAGATCCAACGAAAATTTCGAGTCGAACACCTTGTGCTAATTGCCTCATGATTCTATGCGGATGTTTATGTCGATCATTAGCATCCGTTTAGCAGATAGCTAGGCAGAGCCAATTAGTTGCCACTAATAATGGGGAGCAGTTTGCGTGTAAATACAAATTATATATGCAACAAATGGGAAATAAACTATTTGTTCGAACATTGAGTCATTGTCTCCCTGTCAGCGTTGAAAGAGTGTTGTCAGACCAACCTTGGGGGTTCACGCCTTCCACCTTCCATGCATTGCAGCTGTGAGGTGACAGGAGATAAAGCTTGGAATTGATGCCAAAAGTGCATTGGCAACTGCGTGCCTCTAGGGTGGTCGCTTAAATTAATTTTATAGGGTTTGTCACGAGTGTTTTCCTTGGGGACTGCCAGAAGCTTCCATTACATGGGACAGTCTTAGCTTAGGTTCCTCATCTCGGTAATGACAACATGATAGAAGGGAATGGATTAGTGTGCCTTAAGCAACGTGAAAGGATGCAACAAAGAAAGTTTTTATCCAATGTCATTCTTTATCCGTCTCCTGTTTAATACTCTGCATTTTGATGATGATAGGAGGTAATGGTCTCGTCACTAACAAAATAAAATAAAATTAGGAAACAAATTTTGTTCAGGGTTTAGACGTTTTCAAAATGGATGTGTAACCGTTATATGTTACATTTGTTTTCCGCGTATTGTCTCATGCCCCCCTAAGTTAAATAAACTTTTCCATATTGTGTTATTACGAGATGCTTAAAGCAATACAAAAAAAAAATAGAAATGGCGTGAGGGATGGTCATGTGTTTGTAGCTGTTGTGAATATAATCCACGAACTAAAGTGCAACAAAAATAAAAATAAATGGAACAACAAATAAATAATCATACTATTGCGAGCTTATGTTACGTGCATGGCTTTGGAAGGATCTCCATCTAAAGCTCCATAGCCTCCACCTCGTGAGAAAAGCCACTATAGTGTTTAAAAGTTATCCTAATACTTTCCTTGGAGTGTAATACACCTTAAAATAAAAAGAGGAATACATTCCCATACCTTTAGGAAAGATTCTACTAATTTAAATAAGAAAATAAGGAAGGATATAGACCCACGTAAATTCTAGGAATTCTTTAAAAGATACTATCCCTTTATTTAAATCCCTCCTCCTTCCCATTAGGGAGAATAGTAATATGTATTTGAAAGGAAATAAACTATATTTAATTATATAAGATATTCTTTGAAATTATAATCTTTAAATTTATTCTTAAAATGTATATATATATCGATTTAATATTATACTTAATGAAATTAAAATACTAATTATAATAAATAAATAAATAATGGAATATTGATAAATAGTTCGTAAATTATAAATATTTTATCCATTGTCATATTTTGAAGTGCAAGGTAAAGTGTTAAATGTGAATGACATTAATATCGTCGGAATGGCTAAAGGGGTTAGGGCTATCAAGTTAAATAACGTTTTGACAATTAAACCTTCGATTATAGTAAATCAAGTTTTTATTCCCATGTGTGAACTCAAACCATGGGGATCTAGCAAGGACATTAACTTTTATGCAAAAGTGAGCATCAACTTTTGAATGGTAGTTAGAGTCTAGTAACCCTATGGTTGGAGCCAACCCAAATTAGTTTTTGTACCCTTACCTCACTCTCGAGCGTCGTGATGGTGATGGTGTTGCATGAGAAACCTCACTAATGTGTGTTGTAAGTATCTTGCACATGTATGGTTGTTAATGTTAGTATTTTGTAACTTAGTCTGCACACAAAAAAAAAAAAATGTTAGTTGTGTTTTGCCTAGGGGTAAAATATGGGCATTACAAAAACAATGATATTTTCTATCTACTCCACTGTAAATAATAAAGACTGAATTTCCTTCCAATTTGAGAGTTGGAAGTCTTTATTATTTACAGTGGAGTAGATAGAAAAGATCAATGTTTTATATTTTAAAATATTTTATTTTTCATTGTATTTTATCAACAAATATAGTTTGATGATGATTCTTTGACTAGTGCTACAATATTAGTATCTCAAGGTATTATATGTGCAGATATAAACTACATTTCTATGATGCTTGATGTTATACCCATGTCCACTAGTTATCACCATAATTGTTATTATTATGTATATGCAATATAGGGATACTATAGAGGTAAGCAGCAACGAGCAAAGAGAAAATATTTAGGGAAATGGACTTCAAAGAAAGGCATGAAACTTTACTATAGATTCCCAAAAGGAGATCACAGTCATGACTATTCAAATAAACAATGATTATTCCATGTCATAACCATGAAGTGGGCATTGAAATTAATAACAACAATGATAGGGTAGTATGATGAACTTTAAAATATACATAAAGAAAAGTAAATAAGCAGTCAAGAGGAATTTTAAAACATCATAAATCTTGTCAAGGGTTCATTTTCTTCACAGCAGTATGGTAAACTAATAAATATTTCCATCTCACAAAGATTCAAAAGAGGAAAACCTACAAGTGTATTAAGGAGTGCATGGTCAATATCTCAAGCAACTACCACAATTAATTTCTTCAAGTGTTATGCAAGGCCATTGAAATCAAATGAATAAATTCATGCATAACCAAAAAGACAAAGGATGGTAAAGTTGCTAGAGGGCAGGTATCACAAAGGATATGGGATCACTTTCAACAAAGATGTGACGCAATTTTATGTTTTTTTCTTTATTTTTCCTAATAAGGTCAAATACTTTCTTTTAGTGTCTTAATCTACCACATAGAGATTAAATATGCTTACTCTCAAATAAAGTTGAATTATGTAAACAATAGTCAAATGCCTCCCTTAACATAAAGGAAAATCTAGAGTACTAAAGAATTTTATATCCTTTATAAGAGATTTCTTTTAACCAGTTAAAAACTTGAGAGGGTAATACACAGGTTGCAAGGAAAGTTAAAAATTTATCATAAGTAGCTCAATCCAAAAGGAAAAAATTAAGCATTGAAAAGCATGAGTAGGTTGACCAGCTTCACTAAAAGCACAAATTATTTTTTATAACATCTTACCTGGATATTACTTGATAAGGTAAGGAGTGATATTTTCCACTCAATTTCATATGGTGGCATATCTACACACAAATCACAAAATTGTCAAATAACTAAATAAATTGTATTACTTAATAAAGCTATTACAACATGCCATTCATGTCAAAATCAACTCTTCTTACCACAAAAATTTTGGTTTCCAATTTGACAAGTTCATCTTTTGATTCTTGTACCAAATTTTGATGGAATTTGGCAACTTATTCTTCTACATGGGGAGACAATTTCATCTTGTAAACTATTCCAAAGTATAAAAAAAATAAAAATCATATAATCTGCATGATAGTTATAGCTTACTAGATGTTTGGCAGCATCTAATTTTTTAAAGTGAATTGAGAAAAATAGAGAGGCTTTGACCTTCATTTTTTCATTTTTTAGTTTGTTGCTCTAAATATCTCACAATATTTATAAATTGGTTGCTTTCTTTCTTTCTTGTCCAAATAAAAAATAGATAAATTTGTGTAGAGTCAAGATGAATTCAAAAACTTCAGGTAGCAGATATACCATAACTGCTTTTATAAGACACTGGCATGTAAGGTCTAAAATATATTTCTAAAACTTGGCAAAGGGAAAAATACATCTTTATGAAGTAGTCTTCAAAAATATCATAGCTAAATGGCTCTAACTATCCACTATCAAACATTTCCAATTATTTTTTCAACCCTCTAAGACTGAATCTTGATAACTATTTCACTCTGCTGCTATCCCTATGCCTTTGATATTATCTAGTTATGGCTCCCAAATCTATTGAAAATTGATCATTAGGGTTTAAATTGAAACCTTGCAAATATAATCTTTGTCCAAATCCATCAAGAATTTTTCATCAATTATAAACAAGTTCCTTATAAAGAATTTGTGAAGTCAGGTCTAAAATTTGGAAATGAAATTCTGAAAATTCACAAGACTAAAAATGAAATCTGGTGAGATGTTGCTTTAAAATATGATTTTCAAACCTGGAAGTACAAATCTGACTTCACAAATGAATTCTAGAAAAAGACAATGACTACCCTCAACCACCCGACATCTTCTTGAGTTTTTTCTAATTTTCGACACAAGAAAATCGTCGAGCAAAAAATTGTCGCAATAAATATTTGAGCTTATTTTTATTTATGTTGGCCAAAATCTAACTTTGCAAGCCCGTCAAAATTTCAATGAAAAATAAGGTTCATCGAAATTCCGATGAACGTTGGGGATAAATTTTTTAAAAAATGAAAATTTTGCACAAGTGCTCTACAATACATCTGATTATATAGCTTTCGTTGGAAATTTTTGTTGGATTTTGCAATGAAATGAGTTAGTTGGAGAAGCTCAAAAATTGAGGTGGTATCATCATTAAAATAAGAGAAGTCCTTCGACAAGGGATTAACCTTTAGAGGCTCTAAGTTTTCTTGCTTCTTGTCAACACCCTCCTCCTACACCATTTTCTCACCCACAAGTTCCACATTTGGTGATTTTTGAACCGGGGAATCATCAATTTCCATTTCCTTCTCCTCTAGAGCCTTCTCCTTGCAGAGCTTTGTTGTATCCTTTACCATGTATCTTTTGAGGCCTGGTTCTTCAACTTGGCAATTCACTTAGAAACCCTTCTAGGATTATCCTTGGTGTTGAGGTAAAAATAAACTCATTGATATAAGTGACTAAATACCCTTCCTCATATTTTCCAGCCCCTTTACTCTACCAATTAGTTCTCTTTAGGATTAATAAGTGCTTTCTTTTTGAGAAAATTGTATAAACTTTATTTTCTGAAATTACTTGGAATAAACTAGCCTACCCTAACTTAATACTTTAGTTTTTACAAAAATGTATAGGTTTCTCATATATCTATAGGAGCAAATTTTCACCCTTTATGAAAATTCCCCTTTTACACATCTCACCTTAGATAACCAAATTTGAAGGCGAAATTCCACATAAGCCTACTACCTTAATTCCACTTGGCATCTGTATTGTGCATTGATAGAGGAACAACTATTAGGGACGCCCATGTGATGCATAAACATCTACACAACATGCTTATATTCCTGGAATATTCCTGCATTTGGAGCTTGCCAAGGAGTTACACTTCCCATTGGGGGTCGACTTGTAATGCCCCCTTCAACCGACTAACTCAAATATGGTTGTTTCCTTCAAATTCACTCCTTTCGTTTCATCTTCTAAGCACTAAACTTGATCAATCTCCAAGCCTTCTAACATTCACTTTAAGCATTCAAGCAACATTTTTCACTCAGGTATGTGCATCATCATGAAAAAACATGACCTTAAGTGGTAATAAAATTAAAAAATTTAAAGTTAGGCAACTTGACATAAAAATTTGAATAAGTTATCTTTATTATTTCAAAAATATGTAAGAGTAGAATCTGTTAAATTTCAAGGAAAAATAAGAAGTAGGTGTCTGTCTGACCACCCTAACCACAATAAAATGATAATATTTTTTTAAAAGATTTTAGATATAAGTAGTAGACTCATGTCTCGATGTGATGCATATTTTATTTTTATTTTTCTCCATATTTTATTTTTATTTTTCTCCAAGTAAATAATTAATTATGAATTTTTTATTACAATTTTTTAAAAATATAAAAAATTGTATGTCTGACCACCTTAAATTGGTCAAAACTTCATGAAATTCAATTTTTTTTAATCCTATAGTATGTGAAGCATAGAATATGACACATGCTTTGGATTCAAAAAATGTGATACCATTTGAAAGCTATAGATTTTTTTCAATCAGCCTATCAATCAGGACTTTAGTCTTAATTCAAATAGAAAATGAATAATAATTATTTATTAAATTCAAAGTAAAGCATAATTTATATTGGTGGAAAGCTAAGAATATCCTGTAAAAACCCTTTTCGTTTCATCAATTTTGGGTTAAAAAAAGTCGTCAGCCACATGGGCCATCATATCACTTAGATATTGCCACTTTTTGGCCCATCATGATCCTGCACATACCCACTCCATAGAAGCAACTACATCACTCCATCAAATCAATAGAGAAATTGTGGAACAACACCATTGCAACTGAGGTTTGATTCCTCTCATTTTCTCTCCCATTAGCCTTGAGTGGTCTTGGTGGAGGTGGTAAGCTTTCTACTCCTCTCCTCTACTACTTGGTTGAGTAAACACATTTACTATTTTGTAGTTTTTAGGTGTTCTTTTCTTCATTCCTTTCTTTATCATACTATTTCTCTATCGTTGCAAACTTGGTTGTCCATGGAGGTGGAAACACCAAAATGGGGGTATGACTGAGACAAACCCCTATACAGCCCCTCCAAAAATTTCCTCTTTATTGTGTGTAGGTGGGCATGCTTATTGGAGCTAGCTAGTGAAAAATCTTTTCTGTGAGATCATTCTTGTCACCCTAACATTAATCTATTGTTTTATCACATTCGTTTATACATTTTTTTATTTCATAGTGTTATTTTTTCCCCTAAAAACCATTAGCTAGGTCATTAGTCCTTTTTCTAGTGTTCAAACTTCTCCTTTTGGTCCTCTTATCATATGGATTCCAACACACTTGAGAGATGCCAGTGCGCCACACAGTTGTCCCAGAGCCAGACTTTTGTCCTTGGGTAGAGAGTTATCTGAGATGTAGTGTTGAGCCCAAAAATTGACTTGCCTAGCCCCATTTCTAATCCCAAGTCTACAAGGTGATCAAAGGACCTTATAGTCCTCATCATTCTCATCCCATACTTCCTAACACTCCCTTAAGCAGAGGTAAGTTAGGGAATCATTTCGCTCTCAACCCTCCATGACCTAGGGCCTTGATGTGGTTGGTCCCCCTCTCTTAGAATATATAATCAGTCATCAATAATAGTTGCAAGAATTAAACGTTGAAGATTTAATGTAGACTCCATAAAGTTGAAGACAAGCGCTGAAAGTTTAGGTGCTGAAATTCTAGGGCACATGATGTATCGAGCTTTCGTAGTTGTTTCGTTATTTTCTATTAAAGACTTATGACTCACTTTGAGCCTCTTTAATGTTTTTATGTATGGAATCAAAGTTTGTTAGTTTGTTAAGATCAGTTAAAGATTTTTTTAGTGGTAATTTCCACCAACTAAAATTTAGGATTCTAGTAAATAGTTTTTGTATAAATATGTAACTTTTAGAAGTGATAAACAACAAGAGAATATTGTTATGCTGTCATAATGAATATCTGAGCTATGCTTTTTTATTACATTCTTAATATAAATAAAGTGAATCTTTCTTGCCTCATTCTATTTTGTTAAGTGTTGCGAATGAAATTATTATGGATGGAGTAATTTTGTAGTTATCAAGTTTAAGTGACCTAAGTTATACATAGAAGAACCCACAAACTGGCCACTTGAGGGATTGTAGGAGCATATAGATAAGTATTTTTACTTTCAGAATTCTATTACTTCTGTTATGTAAACGATAAAGTGTGAAGTAATCTCTTTTAAACTTTGTTAATTAAAGTTCCAGTGCACCTACCCTTATTGTTAAGTTTCAAGTTGATAGGTTATTTTTGTTAGCTATTAAGTTTTTCAATCTATTGCTAGTTAAATGTTTCATAGTTTCTTTACATGTTTTTCTTCTTCAAAAATTTATACACTTATTATTTTAATCATTTCGATGCTTTCTAGTTTAGTTGTTATGCTTTTTATACTAATAATTCTTTCCTTTCTAGTTTAGTTCTTTCAAATCTTTCTTGTTTAGTGGCCTTCTACTTTAAGTTTTCTTTCAATTGTTCCATTTACTTAGAAAATTTGAGAGAGATAGTTAAGGAGTTTCCTATTAGATACAGCCTTGAACACTACCCGATTGATATTTGATGCACTTTTCAAACTAAAAAGATAGGACCTAATGACAACCTATTATTTGGCCTCCACAACCACCACATTCTCTTAAAACCCCTCCTCCTTACCTCCAACCTTAGTATCAATATGGCCAATATTGATAGCTTCATCCTTGGACTTGGAATCTGTAGAACCCACCTTCATGTCATTATCATCAGTTTGGGACTCCGACTCATGCAAAATAATTTTCCTAGCTACCTTTTTTCCTTTAGGGTTACACTTCTTTCTCTTCTTAGAAGGGGTAGCCACAGGGGAGGGAGACCCATCCTTCGCTTATTCATTCCACTCCTCTTCCTCATCCATGCTAGTATCCAAGCTAGGTGGACCTGAATCCTCACTAAAATTCTTCTCTTTACCCTTAATTGAGGTGGTAGGAATTAGGGCTTTCACATGCTCCATAATTAGCAAAATAAGGCCCTCATGGAGGACTGATGCCCTCCTAATTTT
Organism: Sequoiadendron giganteum; assembly: GCA_007115665.2. Taxonomy (NCBI): domain Eukaryota; kingdom Viridiplantae; phylum Streptophyta; class Pinopsida; order Cupressales; family Cupressaceae; genus Sequoiadendron; species Sequoiadendron giganteum. The sequence continues at coordinate 189,952,918 of CM021106.1, forward strand.
CAAGTGTGCATACAAAAAGACCTCCATGGAGTACAAGAGAAATAAAGGGAAGAAAATAAATAGCCCATGCCTAAAATGATTTAAAAGAGTAAAATGATTTCCAAGGATTGTAGTGAACTTTCCTTCCAGAGTCAGATACCGCATAATTATTTATGCTATATCCACCCATATCTTTTTGAGAGATTTTTGCTCATAGCCCCAAGCCTCCATCTTGATGAGTTTTTTCCATTCTTCATCTTTGAATAATTGAATCATTTCTTCCTCATTACTCTTCTTGTCTTTGAAGAATTTATGGCCAACCATAGGCAACCCAGTCACTGTAGTTGTAAGCTCTTCATTGATGTTAACCACCATTCCCTTAATCTAGAGTTTTTGATTGTGGCAATATGAAAAAAAATTCGTCCAAACATTTGGATGATGTCCATGCAAACTTTCCAAGAAAGGAATAAAATTCCCATGTTGGAGAATCCTCCAAATTTTCTTCTTCTTTCTTAAGCTCACACAAGAATGAGGCTCAACTCTACTTTAGTCACCTCACATATCCACAAGAACCAAAAGTAGAAAACCCTTGCAAGAAGTGTTTGACTTAGAGCCAACAAGCTGAGTGATACCTACAAAGCGTGCGAGTATAAAGCAGGTACTAATGGTAAAATAACACCACCACGTAAACTCATCTAAATCCATCATTTCACATTAAGATCTTAGCTACCTTGAGAAGGAGAGCATAGTCCTCCCACACTCTATAATCATTAACTCTAACAACTTCATTAGCAAAAAATATGCCAATGAATTTCCTTCTCGATATATGTGAGAAACATGGGTGTCCTCACAATATCTCAACATTACAATATCATCCTTAATTAATTGATCAACACTCCAACTAGGCTTATGGGTTCCATGTAGATAGTTGATGATTCTTAACGAGTCTCCTTCCACCCATAGTTTAGAGTAGCCCATGTACACAAAAAAATTAATACTTATAAATGCATTATGTGCCTCAATATAGTGATTTGTCTAGAAATTAATTGTCTTCTTTTAGCTTTATCCATAGAAAAATAACAATAGAAAAATAAAATGAAATAATTATCTTTATTTTTAAAAATAGTGTTTGAAATTATCTTGAATCAAATTTAAATCATTATTTTTTCCTTTAAATATGATATTTTATTCTTAAATAATATTTTTAGCTGATAGGCTATATATTGTGGGCACAACCCATCAAAATTGTCTCATGCCTGTAAGTTTGAATGGATTTTTTTTTCTGATGGTTGAAAATTCCTCATGCCTGAAAAAAAATGGACTCATTTAATACCTTTTAATCTCTAAATAAAATCACATTTACTACATCCAAAGGGTAAAAAATTGTCTCCAAGCTCATGAATCTAAGTAGCCCTAAAACCTTGATATTTTTATATTTTGTTTATTGTGTATAAATTAAAAGCAGTAGCTATAGGGAGCTTGGTTTTGGTTTGTCTCTGTAGGGAATTTTTCCTTTGTAAGTTTTTAAATTTTTTTCCTTTTATTATATCTTTATTTCTTTTTTTTCCATTCAAAATGAAGGGAGAAAAATTTTTAATGGCCATTGTTGCAGCAATTGGGTCTACTAGCTTGGATTTTCTGGCCCAAATGAGCGGCATTTAGATCAACACTTTCTCCTTAGCAGGGGTGAGTTTGCAAATTTGATTTTTCTTTAGAGATCTTTTTATCAATCAATTCTATGGTTTTAAAATTAGTTTTGTAGGTAGATGATTTGGAATTAGATCTATGTATTGCAGGAGAAAACAAACAGTTTAGAGAGACACCCATATGAGGAATTGCAATACAAATTATGTAATGAAGACATGTTTTAGTAGAATCTTGTTTTATATTTTGTTTCATGGAAGGGATATATTTATGGGATTTGGATTTGGTTTTGACAGGGCATTTCGATGAGAAAGTTAAGAAAATTATGCTTGAAAATAATTTATGAGAAGTTGAAATTATTTGCCATTAGATTTCTCATTCAAATCATATTTAGCCATTTTTATTAGCCCTAAAGCCTCAATATTTTTGAATCCACTTTTCATTTTCTTTGCATATATTTAAGTAACAACAATAGGATATTGGATTTTGTTCGCCTCATTTTTAAAAAAATTTCTATAGTTAGGTTTCATAAATTTTTCCTGCAATCTCTACCCATTTTTTTCATCATTGACAACATTGATAACAAGACACGATTTGTGCACAATATTGAGGTAAGTCACTTGCTATGGTTTCAATTAGTGAAATAAAGTAATCATTAGGCTTAACCATAGTCAAATTATAATATTTGGTAGGGGAAACTATAATCCTCATGTAGATTGATAACATCTCTATTGTTTGAGTCACACTTAACACATTGAAAGTATTTTTCTCTCTATTATTTGATTGATCCCTATACCCTTATAATAAAAAGGAAATTATATTAACTATAATATATGAAATACAAAATATGGATCAGCTAGTTTTTGTGGTATCTGTATAATTGGTACTAATTTAAGATATATTAATATCTACTTGAGGAGCTTTATTTTAGCCTTGTGAAACTTTCCAAAAAATGAGATCTAGCCATAATCTTTGGTAAGAATCAAAATATTATTATGGAATGTACCATATGTGGAGTGATTCCTCATGTAATTTGACTCCTTGATTTTCCATATGGTTTGATTTCTTATCTAGGGATCTTTGAGTGCTTTGAATTGGAATAATTAATTTTTTCCTCAATAATATCAATGCTTATCACCAAGTATTTAATAGACACACACAATTACAATATAAATACTTGACAGTGATCCCAAGATCAAAGGCATACTTGAGGTGAATTTCCCATCTGAGATGAGAAGACCCCTAGCTTTTTATATGCCTTGATTTCCTTATGAGGCTTTATCAAAGAAAAAAAGGCTACATTTCTCTTCCTCAAGATGACAAAGAGCAATCAACAATTTGGTCTTGAAAAGACTCTTCTTTTAAGATTTTCATCTGTTAGCTATTGAGAAGGAAGGAGCTTAGTTTGGGGATGATTCCTTTGTTCCATAATCATTGCCATTTAGTTAAAGTGGGATAGATTCCTCTCAACATATTTAAGTGGGACAGGCACCACTCATCATATTGTAATATTTTTTGATAGAGTAAGTACCATGACTATTCATGTTTCCCCATATAAGGTTCTTGTTTATACGTGGTTATAGTTAAATTAGTCTTTGATGGGTATATGGTGTGAACAAATTGAGTGTGAGAAATTTTTCTATCTGCTCTCAACTCTAGTGGGATTCCAAGTTCTTGCGAAATCTTGAATTTATTAATGTATCTAAACTCTATAACTTGATCAAGAACGAGGAAATTATTGTGGGTTAGCACCTTTTATGTTGATTGGAGAGTTGAGGTTCTAATTGTCCCTTTTTGTCTTCAAGAAAATATATTTTCACTCCATTATAGGCATCTAATAAATATACTAAGAGATGAGGTGTAAAACAACTTCCAAAATTTTCCAAATTTATGTTTAATTCGTCGAGGAAGATAATTGTAGAGATCTTCTTTTAAATTGAAAAAGGTATTTTTGGGAGAGAAATTTAACCCACCATCTATCCTTGTTAGTGATCATTCTCTAAAGTCTAGAGAAGCTTAGAAACCAAGGCCTCTTGATGGTCTTGAAGGCTTCTCAAATCCAACTTCCTTTCTTTTTTCTCCATATTAGTTGCCCCCATTTAATGAAATGGAATTTCTTCTTTCTATCTTTCCTTCCTTGGGTTCCTTTTTTGCATTGAAACCTTCCAAGAAGCTACTCAAACTTATGTATGATTCCTTATAGGTAACTAATGATACTTGTCTAATAGACTGTGAGAGAAGTGAGAAGTGTGTTTATTAAGATCATCCTATGTGGAGGAGTCAACCAAATATTAGAACCAATTGCTAATTTTTGTGTTCATTTTACTAAGATCTTATCCCAATGATGAGAAATGGGGCTTGTGAAGGAAATAGGGAAATTTTGTTCATTTATGATTTTACAACTTAGAATTCTTGAAATTTGAGTAGTGTCATGATGATTTGGGTGTGGAAAATAGATCACCATACTTCTCACTAGAGGATGGTCATTTTCTCTTCTCATTATTGGTGTGGAAATGACAAAAATATTGGCTTACTATGGTGTTTCTAGAAATTTAGTTACTTATCTCACCAATGTCATGCAACAAAACACTTCCAATGTTTGGTACAGTGTTGCATCTATGCTTCCCCTTCTTGGATATTTTTTTAGAATTCTATTAGGGACAATACTGGACCATTTTTCCCCCATCGCTCATCTATCTGTTGATCAATATTTTTAGAACTAATTTCCTCTTTTAAATATATTGTGCTTAAAAGTTTTGATCGATAATAGTTATTGCTATATAAATTAAAATGATTTTTGAGACTTACTAACATTTTGGACATGATTGCATCTTATTGATTAGATTAATACAAAATATCTTGCATAGTTTTATGAATATCTTTATTCGCATCTATGAACTGTAAAACATTATATTCATTTCTCCTCTTACTTTTTCAACTAGCCTGGTTTGCTAATAACTATTCATTTTTCTTCTCTCTTTTTTAGTTTCACGATGATGAATCATGGAGTTCAACCTAAAACATGGAGAAAAAACTTTAGAGTGAAATCCAAAAATAATTCATGTTAAATTTATATTCTCTTATAATATTTTAAATTTTACCAAAATTTTGGTTGTTTGTACATATCTTACAATTTCTCTACACTTGAGCTTTGAACTTAACATCGGTATTAATAAATGATTGATAGATTTAAATCCCTTTGCCTCACCACCTCAAAATAAATTTGAATATATCTACACACTTTGTACCAATTCTCATTCTTTACCCCAAAGCAAGTACATGTACTACAAATTATATCATAGGAATTGGTTCCTTTCATGGTCTTTTGGTTAACGTACATAACTCGATCACTTTGGTTAAATGAAAGGGATTTTAATTTTAGTCAAATATAAAAGTAATAAATAGTTGTTACAATTTTATTTTGTTGTTCAAAGGGACAATACAAATATTTCAATTAGTTTTTGTGTTTGAGATTACAAATAATTCATAAATAAAACATAATTCATATTCTTTGATTACAAGGGTTGATCTGTTTAACTCTTTCAACTTCCCCATTGTTTCTTAAACCACCCCAATTTGTCTACACATCATATTCCTACCTCAAACATGCAATTTTGTAGGTGTTTTTTTTCTCATTTCAATATACTTGCTTTGTTTAAGGAGGGTACATACTTTGTTTACAAGCATTTGGTGCAAAAAAATTTGATGAGAGAGACCCAACAAAGAGGAGGCATAAGATCTCATTCTTCAATTGGTGGTATTTTGGATTATGTAGTGGGTTATTTGTATTGGTTATTGTGATCGTGTACATTTAAAAAAAGGTTAATGTTCATTATATCAATGGGCATGCCATGCACGATTGCTAGAATAGTTAATGCCAAAATATACTAGATAATATTGTATCAAGATATATAAATGCTTATTAATGATTAGATACACTTTTGATGATGTATCTATGTTTTAATAAAGTAATTATAAATTTAACCACAAATCTCGTATAAAATTTATAAGATATTTTATATAAATTACAATCGGTAGTATCATTGCACCTTCTTTGGGTGCAAGTGCTAGTTAATTATTTTGAAACTATTTTTGAAATTAGATATTAAAAAGAAAGTAATAAATAATATTTCGTTAATTATCTATTTATCTTGAATTTGTTTAAAAAAAAATTTTAAAAAAATTTTAAACAATTTTTATTAATAAAATATTTAAAAAAAAAATGAGGAATACTATAAGTAAAGGAGAGAACAAAGAGAAAAGAAAACATGATTTTTCTAGGATATTACAAGCATTTCTAAGAAGAATTGGTGAAAAGAATAGAGAGAACTGGACAAGGAATCAAGAGCAAGATAATAATTAGACTACATCAACAAGGAGCATTGTTTTCTAGGTAAGTAAATTCCTACCTTACTATAGTGGTTATTAGAAAATTTAATTAAAAACTCAATTAGATTAATTTGTATTTAAACCAAACTAGAGACTTATATGTTTATTTATAATCTAGCTTTTAAGATCTTAAACTCAACTTTATAATTTTATGAATATTCAAATGAAATTGAATAGTGAAACTTAGTTAGAACAAATAAATTAGAGTTAATAGTTAAAAATTAAATATTTATATAAAATAAAATTTGTAGACTAAATAATTTAGAAATTAAAGTGAAGATACATTTGATAAAAAATAACATATAAATTTATAGTTTACAAGTTAACTTTTATTAAATTTAATAATTATTTTCTATTTAATTTTATTAGAACTAAATTAAAATTTAATACCTAGAATCAAATTATCATGAATCTTTCACATGTAATGACATGAAAAGAACATGCAAGTTCATGTGAGTGCATGCAACTCACATGAAAGTTCATGCAACTCATGCAAGTTCATGTAACTACATGCAACTCACATGTAATTTTTTAATATAAAGAATAAGCTTTTAAAAAATAGTTAATGTATTTTGAAAGTAATGAATATTTGTTTAGCAATTTAATTTAATTTAATTTAATTTTATTCTAAGTTTAAAACTGGTTTATTTCAACATAATTAAGTAACAAATTAATTTATTTTAAAATAAAATTAAAATTAGTATAAATTATTTTCAAAATAATGAGTATTTATTTTGAATAAATTAATATTAGATTAATTTATTTTGTAAAAGTACAAATTTTTTCCATAGTTAGTAAACCTTAAATAAGACTTGAAACAATAATAACCATTGTTCAGTATCAACAATGCTTTTGATTTACATTTATGGATATGTTGTTGCACTTTGAGATACTACATATATAGCCTAAAACAACTGTAAAAACTATGTCTATAACATCATTGATATAAATCATTAGGGAGAAATAAGGGACACCATATTTTTTAAAATTTAGGGGATGAGTAATCTCCCTTCGATCGAAAATTAAAAATACAAATTCAAACGAACCAAAATACACTAGAAAAAATTTAAAAAACTATCATGAAGTTCATAAAGGTTTTTAAATAAAGGAATCTAAATGTCATAGGATCATCAACACATGGGTTCAAGGGTGAAACTTTTATTTTTTAATAATAATAATAGGAATTAGATGAAAATAGTAAACAAGAGGTGGTCATGGCAACAAATCACTTTTGAATTTATTTATTTCACTTTGTATGTATTAGTCACAGATAAATTATTTGGGGAAAAAGGACCTTAGAAAGGCCTGTGTACATAAACAGTTCACATCAAACCTACATTAGAAATCCAAACTACATATATATTATGACTTGATCCCATTTTGAAGAGGTGTATGTAGCTAATATGGGGAACACAAAATGTTCCCAGTATGTAGATATTTAGGGTTGGGTCTTAGGGAGTGCTCAAGAATAATTATGTCAATTTAATTAATAATACAAGATAATCATTAAAAACCATTATATTAAGGAGGGGAAATAATAATATTTAACATAAATCTCAAATAATATATATTATTTTCATACTCAAAATAATCTTAGATGGATTTGCTTGAATCCCCATGGCTTTAGGCCAAATTATAAGGTGGGACTCAAGCCCTTTTTTTGTATATACCTGAATGATGGTCACATGGTGCACTTTCATTAGAGAAGTTTAGTAATTTGGGAGAAACTTAAGATGATGGACTCTCCCTAGTCAATCAAAAGAAACTCAAGGTGATGGAATATCCCTAGGGATATTTTGGGAAATGGATTGTCCCTAAGTCTACTATTTTGGCCAGAGAATTATATATGGCCTATGGATGGAGACCTATCCTTTTGGATGGATATATGATTATTTTGTTTAATAGATAAATTCCTATCCTATTTGATAAATGGATGCCTATCCTATTGTATGTATGGATGGTTACTTAAGTATATAGTTGAAGGAACACTTAATAAGATAATAATATTTTAGCAAGAGTTAAAATTTAGAGGTAAAACTAGGGTTTGTTACATTATATTATTAGATTAATGACTATATTAAATTAAAATAGTTTTCAATATCAATAAATACCACAAAAAATTAATAAAAATAATTTTTTTAGATCAAATACAATCCCTATATGGCTAGAATCTACATATAATGAAGCTCAAATACAATCCCTATATGAGATCATCTTTAAAAATCACTAGGGTTTTATTCCTAAGATTCCCACACTTAGAAACATGTAATAAAAATATATTCTAGAAGCAAGATCAAGTGTCAATGATGAATTATAATTAAAATAATTAATCCTTTATATCCATCACAAATATGATAGGTTGGTCACCAATAACTCCTATGACTTCAAATGATTTGAATAGTGATCATGGGTGAGAAATATTCTAAAATTAAAATAGAATACTATAAATAGTATGATTTGTGTAGCGAATTTAAGAGGGGAACATAGGTGTAAATATTGAGAATTTGGAGTTAACCATAGACAAGACTCAACTAAAGGGCATGACATTTGGGGTCAAGCAATATGAATGAAAAGATGGAAAATTTTGACAAATACAATGGCGAGGTAGGTGGTAGGAAGAAGGCATGATAGGATGGAGATGTTAGAAACTATAATAAGAAGGGAATATTAAGAAGGGAATATTTGAGTTGGAATAAAATACATACTAAGGAAGGAAAAATACACACAAAAAGAAGAAGGAATACACATGTATAGATCTAATAGGTGTAGAATTAGATTGACTAGAAATGAGACATGATAGAGCCATGATGTTAGCTCTATATTTATTTTATTTTTCTAGTTATTTCCCCTTGTCAATGGACCTTCTACTAGATGTTGTTACCATACATGCACCTGAATACATTTACATAGAAATGATTAAATAAAAACCAAAAATAGGCTATTTTTGTTAGAATCTGAAAAAGATTATTAACCCAGAAAACTAGTGCAAAAGAGTAGATATCTAAACTATGAATGCAAATGATACAAAATCAAAATAGCGACACAAAGTTAGTCTTCGAGAGAGTAATGCAAATGCTAGAAGAAAAATAACATTAAGAGGATGAAAAATCAAGGGATACCAAATACAAGATAGGTAGCATGCTTATATAGACCCGAGAGAGGGAGGAGGTGGCAACACCAACCAATGAGGAGCAACCATATATCGGACTAAAGATAGAAAAGTATCTTCCCAAGATAGCTAATAGATTCTCACATGTAGGAAGGTGAAACCTCGCAACCACTCACCTAATAATACATGCTTTATTAGCCTAAGCAAGATTAATGAAATGTGTAGGAAAAACCTAGGACTATAGGGAAAATAAATAACCCAACTAGGAAATAAAAACCTACACTAACACCCCCCCTTAAGTGTAGCTTAGGTGGATGTAGAAATGGGTCCTGAAAAATCAAGCTTGATGAGGTACCCATGTACATAAAATCCCCCCCAGAAGAGAGAAGAGCCCTCCCAAATAGAGAGAGTTAAGACCCTGAGTGAGAGGATGAAGCCCCCCCAAAAGATGAAGCATCCCACACCCCCAACAAAGCTCACAAATGAAGGAACTTTCTCTCAATGAAGGGTTTGGTGAAAATATCAGAAACCTGCTCAGAAGTCAGACAGTAGCGAAGGTCGATGCTGTGGCCATGGATGAGCTCCTGAATGTAGTGCATGTGGATCTCTATGTGTTTGGTCCGTTGATGATGGATCAAATTTTGTGAGATTTGAATGGCACTCTGGTTGTCACAAAATATGACTGATGGTCATCGGATATGGATACCAAACTTAGTGAGAAGATTCTAAAGCCAAATGGTCTCAGTGGCGGCATTCACAATCCCCTGATACACAACCTCGGTAGAAGATAGAGCAATAGCAGACTGCTTCTTGCTCGACCAACAAACAGGATCAGAACCAAGTCAGAAGTTGTAACCTGAAGTAGACTTGCGATCTTAAGAATCAACTACCTAATCTTAATTTGTGTAGCCAACCAAGTCAAGATCAATACCCGCTGCATAGTGAATCCCAAAACTATGAGTACCATGAATGTAATGAAGGATCCACTTGGTTGCTTTCCAGTGCAACTCATGAGGCTCCTGCATGAATTGAGAGATCATGCCCACAATATATGAAATGTCGGGTCTTGTATGAGTCAAATAAATGAGACTCCCAACAATTTGGTGATACAAAGTGCCATCAACAACTGGAGAAGAACATTGAGCCTCAAGTTTGACTCCAGAAAGGAAAGGAATTAGAGTAGGCTTACAATCAGGCATATGAAACCTTGAGAGAAAATCTAAAGCATACTTGGACTGTGTGATGGTGATCTTGGAAGAATATTGGAAGATCTCAATCATGAGAAAGTAATGCAACAAGCCCAAGTCAGTCATCAAAAACCTATCATGAAGGGCAGCTTTGACAACCCTAATGGTGGATGAAGAACTCCCTCTGATCAGCAAGTCATCAACATACAAAACTAGGAATAGGAGTGAATAATCTTGCTGCAAAATATAGACATTGGGATTAGAATGGCACCGAGTGAACCCAACTATCAAAAGGAAGGAGTCCATCTTGGCATACCAAGCCTGAGGAGCCTGTTTGAGCCCATAGAGAGAATTTCAAAGATGGAACACAAGTGAAGAATCCTGAACAAACCCCTATGGTTGCTCCATGTAGATCTCCTTCTAAAGGTCACCATGAAGAAAGGCACTCTTCATATCCATCTAGTGTACTTCCCAATGATTAACTGCAATAATGGAAAAACAAGTCGAAAGGAGTTCATTCTGGCACCTGGCACAAAATTCTCAGAGTAGTCAATCCTAGGAACTTGGGAGAATCCTTTGGTGACCAAGCGAACCTTATGCTTATCAACTAACCCATTTGCTGCAAATTTTGTCCAATAGATCCACTTACATCGAACAAGTTTTCTTCCCTTAGGAAGATGAGCAAGATCCCAAGTGTGGTTCCTCATCAAGGAACTATACTCCTCCTGCATAGCTGTATCCCACTCAGGAATACCAGAAGCCTCATGAAAATACTATGGATCTAAGGTAGTAGCAATGTAGACATGTGGAGAATCATGGAACTATGAACAAGTCCACCTAGTGTCTGATGGATCCCCAACCCAATCACCTATAGACTACAAAGTCTATCTAGCCCAAAGTGGACTGTAAGATGGAGAATCTGAAGGAGAATCATCACCCTCAAAATTATGACTAGCAGAGGAAGGAGGTGAGTCCTCTAAATTACTCTCGACATCAGAAGTGGAGGAAGAAGACTACTCAGGTGAATCTGACTCATCAGAAGATCTGTCATGTATCCCAAGTGACTCCAATGTCAAAGTAGGTGGTAGAGAAGTGGGAGAAATTGAGCTCGGAGAGCCCTCCTCAAATTGAGCACTCCTCTCAATGAAAAACTCATGTGTTGTAGGGTGGAGCAACTGATAACCCTTCAAACCATCAGGATGACCTAAAAATATGCAAGGTCTTCTCTATGGATCCAAGGCCTTGTGTTTCTCTGCAAGAATGTGGGCCCATGTAGGAGAACCAAAAACTCAAAAGTGTTTAACTAAAGGTTTTTGACCGCTCCAAGCTTGAAAAGGAGTTACTCCCTTCAAGGCTCGGTGAGGAACAAAGTTCTGGATGTAACAAGCACATTTAATGGCCTCTGCCCAATATTGTGATGCAAGAGATATAGAGTGAATCATATAGTTAGCCATTTCCTTCAAGGACCTATTCTTCCATTCTGTAACACCATTCTATTGAGGATTGTATGGAACTGAATGTTGCAATTCAATCCCCTTTGAAGTACAAAATTGCTCAAATCGATGGTTGGCATACTCACCACCATTGTCAGTGCACAAAACTTTGATGGATTTCCAAGATTGCTTATCTACAAAAGTCTTGAAGTCCTGAAATTGATCAAATACCTTAGACTTTTATTTGAGAAAGTATACCCAAGTATAGCGAGAAAAGTCATCAATGAATGTGAGAACATATCTAGCCCTATTGAAAGAAAGATGTTGAAATGGACCGGTCAAATCACTATGAACTAACTCTGGTATCTATGAAGCTCTGCATGCCTCACCTTTGTCAAACTTTTCCTTAGGATTCTTACCAAGAATGCAGCCTTGGCAAAATCCACTTGAAAATAGAATTGAAGGCAACTCTATGACCATGCTCTACTGGTTGAGCTACTGCAAGTAGTGATAGTTAGGATGGCGAAATTGCTCTTGCCATAATCTACTCACATCATTAGAATGAGTGAGAAAAAAATTTGAAGGACAATCAGGAACAAAGTGAGAAAATAGATGAAGTCATGACTAATGATCTACTCTCCCAATTGCAACTATAGAACCACTGTGCAACTCACAAATCTCCACTGAATCAGGAGTGAACTCAACCCGCTTGCCTGAACCTATGTGAGTGATCTGGTATACTGATAGGAGATTAGTTGATAATGAGGGAACATAAAGAACACCATGGAATGTGCCATCCCCCACATCAACAGACCCTCTCCCACACACCTCAACAGGAGTGTCATCACCCATCAAAATAGAAGGCATAGTAAATAGCTCCAAAGATGCAAGTTCTTCCTTAGATGAAGCCATGTGGTGCGAAGCACCTAAATGAAGAACCCAAGTGGATGGTGAAGAAGAAAATGCTACAAGGGCCTTTCCCTTTCCTTTCCCCTTGTTGTTTTATTTTTCCTTGTTAGACCCCTCATTAGAACTTTGTTTGATAGATTCAGGAACACTAAAATTATTTTTCTCAAGAATGTGTGTCAAGTGATCAATTTGTTTCTTCAAGCACTTATGTTCATCTTGACCAGGTCTTTTACAATAGGCACATTGGACCTTCTCTTTCTTAGGCTGGTTGATCTTGGAAGATTGGGTCTCATTAATTTCTTTTGAAGCAACTAGAGTTTGATCCTTTTTTTCCTTTCTATTCTTTTGTTTTTTATCCTTACTATTATTGTTACTACTTTTTCCTTTATGTTCTTTTGTGCCTTGGTTGGCAGCCAGTGAATGTGACTTAGAGGACTTAAGAGTGCCCATCTGGATTAGCTTGTCTTGTTCTCGAATGAGATTGATAGAAAAATCATCTAAAGATAGCATGGTGAATTGAGTACCAAGGGCACCCTTAGTAGCATAGAAGGTAGAGACAAACACATAATATTATGAACTTAGCTTAGAGAGAATACTAAGAATCAATTGTTCATCTTTCTTTTCGATTGCACATTGTTTTAACTAGAGCCTTAGTGATTTCAATTTTGTGAAGAAATCTTGGATTGTGTTGAAATTTCCTAGAATTAAACTAATTAGTTCATTTTCCAACATATGACCCCTCATTGAATCTTGTGTGCCAAATAGTGTATCCAGTTTTGTCCAGATTTCATTTGGTGAATTTAAAGACTCAATGCGAAAGAGAAAATTAGGAGAAACAGACAAACACAATGCTCCATATGACTCATCTCATTTGTTAAACCACTTAGGCTTATCTTCATCTTTAGCAGGTTTAGCTTAAAGTCCCCTTGTTATCCTATGTAATCCATCTTTCCTTAAATAAATTGCCATGTGTGATTTCCACTCAAAGTAGTTGTATGGAGTTAGGATAGGCATACCTATTTGGTCCATGATGAAGAAATGCAAAAAGTAAATGTCGAAAAGAAGAGCACTACTAGGACAACCCCCCCTCTTTACTAAATCAAAGAACCCCCCCAAGAAAATATGATTTGGCACTTTATATTAGTGTGTTTACAACTTACACCAGCGAGAAATACTAAGTGGTCTTGATTTCAATGCATTACAAAACCCTCACAAATAAGGTGTAAACTGAAATTATAGTATTGGAACTCAAACAAGTAAAAATAACAGTACCACTACAATCTACTCGAAAAAGAATGCACTTTAAAAAAAAGAATCACCTCGATATGAGGTTGTATGAGAAAGTTATGCTTCTTCAAAGTTCCCAAAATGAGAACCGTTCAATGTCAGGACTGAGAATCTATAATTTCTAAAAAATTTATGCATCAAAACCAAAAAACGTCTGCACTAGTGCATAGAGTACAAAAAAAAAGGCAAATTCAAAAAAATAATCGTGATAAACGGAGTTTGTATCAGCAAGAATAGAGCATTGGAAAACTACCTTCAAATCTACAACTGCCAATGAAGAGGGGTATGGCTGAAGCTTTCTGAAAAATATACAGATTGCATGAAAAAACTAAAAAGTACCCAGATGGTTTTTTGATACAGCGAACAAAACCCAGATGGTATTTTTCTTACAGATGTACAAAAGATGTAGCTCTAGTGTAAATTAGATGCCTTTAGCAACAAAAGATGACCCCATCAACCAAAAAATGGCATGCAAAGGTTGAATCAACTACCTAAAATAGGAAAAGGCATGCTGAAACCCGCAATGTTGATTAAAAATGCAAAATATGCAAGTCGGTTGTCAGATTTGAACTTGAAACCCCGGTTCCGCAATTGTGTGTGACAATCTCTGATTTTGGTGAAGCAAAAGCCAAATCTAACTTTCTTGAGCCTCCTGGATGTGTTGGAACAACCAAAAATGCCGCCAGTATAACTAGAAACACTGCAATCACCCATATTTCATAAAACATATGTGCAAAACCCAAGAGATTAAAATGTTTTCGTCAAACTTTTTTGATTCTCAAATATGGAAACTAAAATCTACTCTTGCACATAGAAAAGCTCTAATACCATGTCAGAATCTGAAAAGATTATTAACCTAGAAAACTAGTGCAAAAGAGTAGATATCTAAACTATGAATGCAAATGATATGAAATCAAAATAGCAACACAAAGTTAGTCTCTGAGAGAGTAATGCAAATGCTAGAAGCAAAATAACATTAAGAGGATGCAAAAGAAAGAGATACCAAATACAAGCTAGGTAGCATGCTTATATAGACCTGAGAGAGGGAGGAGGTGGCAACAGTAACCAATGAGGAGCAACCATCTATCCGACTAAAGATAGCAAAGTATCTTCCCAAGATAGCTAATATATGCTCACATGTAGGAAGGTGACACCTCACAACCACTCACCTAATAAGACATGCTTTATTAACCTAAGCAATATTAATGAAAGGTGTAGGAAAAACCTAGGACTATAGAGAAAATAAATAACCCAACTAGGAAATAAAAACCTACACTAACAATTTTATTACATAAAATATTTTCTTTCTTTTACATGCACATACTTGTACTTATCATATTCAAATGCACAAATATCTAAAATTAAACTTTAGAGATATATGCATACTCTCCTCTCAACGTATATCTATATTCCTACTCATAGCCTTTTTTCTTATATTTAACTTCACCTCCACATGCTACTCACACACAACCTCTCAATATTATCACCTCAACTCAATTGGTCTCACTCATGATTTTAATCTTTCTTCTTGCCACAATGTCTAGTTGGTCTTGAAAGGAATCTAGGTAAGTAGAAGTGACTTCCTACACAAATATAAGTGGGGGAGATAGTGAAAAAAATTCAAATTAAACCCTTAATAATTACAGATTCATATGCACATTCAGTCAACTTAATAAAATATGAAAGAAACAAAAATAGCTATAGAACAATACATAAGTGGGGGAATTATTTATGAGAAAATCCCCACTCTAGAAGAAAAAATATTTGTATTATTGATAATATTAAAGTGGTTACAATATAATCATATAGATAATCTTATTCAGGGATCTTGAACTATAATAGGATTTTTGGTATGATTCTGATAGCATAATAATATCTTTGAAATCTTCAAACCTATACTACAATGCAAAATGACCAAGTAACTTCATATGAGAAGATGGATTCCTAGGATCTCCACATGGCACAAATATAATTCATGCGTGCATGTTTTGAGTCTCATTGACATGCACAACACTTGTATGCATGCAACAACCTTTCATGAAGTACAATATCGTAACAGGGACCCACATACTTTTATTTTTCTATTTCCAACACCTACTTCCTCATGCATAGAACCCCTCACACATACAATGTACCTACATGCATAAAAAGACCTTGCATGCATAGGCACATTTATCACATGGGGCCCAATTACAATATTTTATCATAGGTTGACTTACATAATCATAACTTGTCATAATCTATCATAGACATAAGACTTAAAACATGAAAAATCCATCAAATTAGCCTCCAGTAGGGTCCAAAAAGTGGGGTGTATAGTTTCACATAATTAGCTTGCATGTAATCCTACTCACCTACATGCAAGATGTCACTTCAATTAGTAGGTCCCACAACATGACTTGACATTAGTAGGAAAGTAAACATGGGATAAAATAAATAATTAAACATCAAAAGAAATGCTAGGACTTAAAAAGGTTGATAAAATTTAATCCAAACATTATCCCACTTGTTGAAGAACTTTCAAGATTCAGTCAATAATGAATTACTAGGGGTTTTGAGGAACAAGAAAACATCTAAAATTATTCATGCTTACAAGATTTGTCAATGCATCAAAAATATTCATCAAACTACCAAATTTATCAAATTTCACCTTCCCATCTTCCACCAGGTCAAGGAAAAAATGGAATTGAACATCAACATGCTTCATTCTAGCATGGAAAGTAGGATTATTTGGTAATAAAATGACACTTTGACCATCACAATAGATACTAATAATCCCTTAATAAAAAACAACATCATAACATAATATCCTAATCCAAATGGATTCCCTACAAGCATGAGTAGCTATTATATACTATACTTATATCATCAAAAAAGTGACTATAACTTTCCACTTAATCATCAAACTTATAGTACCACCAAACTTCATGAATCCATATCCACTGGTGGATATTTTTCTATCAATTTCACCTGCTCAATTTGAATACACATATCCACAAATATAAATTAAATGTTGAGATCTAGTAGGATAACCATGAAAAACATGAAATACTTAGAAGTACCCCAAAAATATTTGAACAATCAATTTCATCCCAATGTACTCATCTACGATTAGCCATAAGCCAACTCAAGATTCCCACTACTTGGGAAATGTGGGCCTCGTCCAATGATCTTAACAAATAAGCCTTTACAACCATGATTCAAAGATTGGACATTAAACCTGAATAGCCATCTTAACCATCATGAAGGTACATTTAAATTTTCAACCCAGGGACATGAACTTCAAATAGGTCAGCACAATATGTGCACTAGGATTTTCAAAGTAGTCACCTTCATTCTACAACTAGGAAAAACTTAATACTGAAAGCAAATCGCGTGGAAGGAAATAAAGAAAATACTGAACATCACAAAATCAAATCTAAACTGAACATGCATAACAAGAATGAAAATCCGAGCAGCAAATAGGAAACTACTCTGCTCACCTTGGCTATAGGAATAGTCATAGAATGGACTTCTAGTGGTTGCAGGAATAGTCAATGCTAGATTCTTACTAGGTACTAAACAAAAGCTAAAGCTAATCTATCTAAGCTAACAGATTACTCACCAAGTGGTCTCCCTTGGATGAGTATCCTCTAAGACTAATGAAAACTTAGATTAAACTCAGATACTCAATTCAGAATCTCATTTCATTCATTGGAAAAATGCAATTATAAAAGAGTGTGTCTAGTATTCTTAGCTTATACAATAACGTAGTGATCAACTCCTTAAGAAGGAGGATCCAAACCTTATTTATCAGCAATAGGGCAGTCAACTTCCACTAACTGAGAGTATGCCATTTAGGGAAAGAAGGAAAGGGAGTGGAAGAGCAGTTACACATGCAGGGGAATCTGTTCAAACATGTAGGTCCAAACATAGACTCGACCACTACAGTAACGCTTGCATTGCTCAATGTCATTAAATACTAGCATAGGGTGGTTACTTGCAGCTGACAAAGGAATATTTTTCCACCATTCTCTAGTTGACCATCACATGCATCCTCTCCATGAGTACCTGGCATCTGCATTCCTCAACTTAGCATTTCCAATCAATTCTGCATGGTAATTCCAGTACGCATAGTAACTGCATACCTAAAATTATCTTAAAGAACATCCATCAATCACATGCAAGATAATATAGATAGTTCACATATAGAGTCAAATATCATTAAAAATGACAGACAGGGAATCAAACTCAAATATCTAGAGGTTTTAAAGAAACTATATAAAAGTGTCAGCATGTAATATTAAAGTTCAATATAACTTCAAAAAATAGACCATGGACTCTACCCATAATTAACCCAAAAACTAGACTCATCACTCCTGCCAACCTAACGTTTTATTGGTCCTCTAATAGGGGAAGAGTTCTGCTTTTTCTTGGTCATGGCTCTGAAATATGCAACTGATAATTTCCCAATGTCCATGTATGATGAGGATGAATCAGTGTTCTAGTAGAATCCTCCCAACCGGATAAGTCTCTTTCATCTTTGGTTTTCCTCTACAATCTCATATCGGAAGAATCTGAAATTTGGTATAGGCCACATGAGGATAGGTGGCTAAAAGTTCATGGGAAGCCATTCTTGCCCTTTTGATCTCCCAATCTAAATATACCTTTCAATTATTTTTAGTGCAACAAAATAGTTGTGGATGGAATGTGGCTTAGCTTGTTTTAGCTCATTAGTTAATGTGTTCCATCTATAGGATAAGTATCTCCTCATAGTATCCTCTTTTCCTACTATTTTGACCTCATATTAATTGTATGCTACCCCAATCCAAGGCATAATCCTATTAACATAGCTCGATCTGAAGAGTATTGTATTCTAGTCTATGTAAATGCCTTTGGGATTCCTGGATTTGGCTCTAATAGCCAAAGGAGTACTGGATTCCTTCCCCTTATAAGCATTATATTGTTCACCCCTACTAATCTCATTTTTTACCCACGATATAAATTCTCTCAATTGGGCATCCCCCACATAAAGCAACGGGTTCCAATCTTGGTCTTTATTGACAGCAAAATTGTGCAAATAAAATTCACATACCAAATTTTTTCATTTCCGAGGAGGCAATTCTGTAAGAATTGAAAAATTTCGTAGGAGTTTCAACTAAAGGATTCAAACCTAAAATGTGTCTTGACAGTTCATTGGAGATAATTTTCCTTTAGGTGCAGGGCATAAAATATTGGTGGTGTTCTACATGCTACAATTTATAGCACCAAGGTCGCAATATTTTCCGTCCTT
Source organism: Sequoiadendron giganteum (assembly GCA_007115665.2). Lineage (NCBI taxonomy): Eukaryota > Viridiplantae > Streptophyta > Pinopsida > Cupressales > Cupressaceae > Sequoiadendron > Sequoiadendron giganteum. The sequence goes on from CM021106.1 coordinate 189,972,127, forward strand.
TCTTTCAGAGAGGCAATCTCCTGATTCTTGTCCTCAATGATCTCATCCTTCTCTTCAATTTTATTTTTCAATGTTTTATTCTCCTCCTTCCATTCTTCCTCCCATCTTTGTATCTCTTTGTACAAATTTAAAAATGTTGCATGAATTGTAAAACTAGGGGGATTATGGATTCCTACCAGTATCCTTTTTGATGCTCCATATAGTACCAATTGCATTGATTCAGGCGGTCCAAGAGGTTCTGACTGCGAGGGTACACTTTCTTCTTCCACTTCCTACTGCATGGATTCTTCTTCATGTTCGTATAGTTTCTGTAGGAGCTCTTGATTTTTCTGCATTAATTCCATATTTTCTTCATGTTCTTAGGTCTCTACTTCTTTTGCAATGGCACCAAGATCTGCCAAGGTCATCTTTTCTGCTTCTTCAAACACATCCTTTTCTTTAACAATTTCTTTCCCCATTGGGGCCTCCACACTCTCATGTGATGTCCTTTTATGCCTAGGAATTTTTCTTGAAGGCATGTCAACAATAGGTGTTGATTTCTCAGAAGGGATCCCATGTTTTTCTTTGGATGCTAGATGAATAGTGTCAGTATTTCTCTTCCTAATACTTGGCACCTTCCTATATTTAGGCTGAGTTTTGACTTTTCCTTTTTCTTTATGTGCCCTTCTTTTCCAAGCCCTAGTTCTCAATAGAGTCCCAAGTGGGACATCATCGTCGTAAGTTGAGGAAGAAATTTTTCTTCGAGAGTGCTTAGTTTCTAAGGAACTAATGTCTATACTTCCTTTTGCTACAAGTTGAGTCATATCAGCTCTAGAGGTCGAAGCACTATGGGTGGATTCAGTCATGCTTAATTTTTTGTCAGACCTACATGGTCAAGATGAAAACCTAGGTTGCAACTGCTCAAGTCTGAATTGATATATGTTTACAAAATCCTCCTAGGAAATTCTAGGTGTAGCATCATGCAGAGATTTTAGAACCATTAATTTAGTTAGACAATGATGTGAAATAGAGTTATCCCTACCTTTTTGAGTTTCGATTGCCATGATGGAGAGAAGGTTGTACAGGATATTGGGTACGTTCATCCTCCTCCCATGCATCATATGAATTATCAATTTTAAATGCACCGAATGCAGGTTCGATAGTTGAACCTCACAAGTGATATATCTGATGATGTAGATAGCTAACTGCTTCCATGGTTTAGGCAAAGAGAGTCTCTTAGCACCTTGTTTGTCAATAGTGATTGGCAGATCACTGTGCACTATGAATATAGCCCTGGCTGACCTAACATCTCTCAAAATAGGGTAAGGTTCATCATCAGTTGGCAACCCTATTACCTCTGCAATTCATCCCTTTGTTGTGAAAACCTGAGCCCTTTCACAATGGATTTTTCATTTGAGAATGTTTCGGAAAAATCCAATACAATCCTCTCGTCAAAACCATCCAAACACTGTGTATTCTTAAACAAAGTGTCATGAGTTGAGGAATCATTTTGAATGATTCAACCTCCCATTGTCTATAACCAACCTATTACTCTGCAATATTTTCTTCTGTGATTCTTTTTGTAAAACAATTCCTTCCTGTACACTTGCTAGCTGGATTGTCGGAAAAATTCCTTTACTTTATTTTTAGCAATTACCATATACATTTGTGGATTATGACATGGCAAGAAATGGTAATAAAGGAATGAAAGGAAATGGCGAAGGTAGTTTAGTGTCGCATCATATCATATATGAAATTTCAAATCGGCTCGACAAGGTCATGGACTGACATATGGCAATAAATTCACATCTTTCGTACCCTCCCCCCAACCTAAATTTGGACATGTGTCCACACATGTGAAATGGTAGTAGTGATTTTACAGGGGGATTATGTGAATGTCCATACTAACGTACAATAATTAAATGAAACACTCTAAAAGATAATTAAAAATGCAATTAATGCACACATAACTGGGGTGTAAAAACATGATGGCGTAGATGATTCATTGCAATGATCTTAGAGAAAGTAACAACTTCGTTTTTAAGTAATAATTGAGAAATGAATTATGATGAGGTGAAATGGAGTGAGGTGGAGTGAAGTGATGGAAGAGAGAGAAAGGTGGTACAGATGGACAGATGGGCAGATGGGTGGAGAAATGGACTTCTACAAAAATTAGAAGTCTTTATTATGACAATTATGTACCTTAATCAGCCAAAAGGAGGGCCACTAGGTCCACTTCCTTTGGTTGCAAGAACTGTGCTTGGGTGTTGCATGCTAGATAAACTACTATAGGAACTCTTCTTTGGAAGTTGTCCTATGATATAATCTAAGATGATGTCCATTGAATAGTAGTTTGAATTTGATAGGGTCAATGGTGGTGAGGTGCACAACTTGATTAGGAAATACCTCAACAACTTCATATGGCCCTAGCCACCTTGTCTACAATTTGCCTGCATTTTCCTGATACCATGAGTCATAAAGCAACACCCAATCACCTGGCTGAAATTTCTTTTCTTTGATAAATTTATCATGCCATTTGACTCTTTGATTCTGCACTACTTCAATATGGTGGAGGGCTGATTTTCTCATCTCATCCAATGCATTCAACTGCATGATCCTTTCTTTCTATTCCTTAGAAATTTCCATTCCTAATTCAACTGCAGTTCTGAGAGTCTTGTGCTCGAACTCATTGGGCATCATGGTTGTCTTCCCATACAATATCTCGAATGGGGTGAAGCCTGTGGTTGTCTTCCAGGTGGTTATATAAGCCCAAACTGCTTCTGATAATCTATTTTCCCAATCCTTTACATGAACATGCATTGTCTTTGTTAGGATGGCCTCAATTTCTTTTTTTTTTCACCTCAACTTGTCCATTTGCTTCAAGGTGATATGGAGTGGACTTTCTATGCCTTATGTTGTATTCATTAACTAATGATGTAACAAGTTTTGAGGTAAACTAAGCTCCTTGATTAGTTACTATTTCTCTGGGCACTCCATACCGTGTAAAAATTTCTTCATAAAGAAATTCTACAACCTTGTTGTCTCTGGCATGTTTCATGGCTTTGAATTCTACCACTTAGTTGCATAATCAGTGCATACTAGAATATAAGACTTACTATTGGATGGAGGATCAATGGGTCCCACAAAATCCAATCCCCACTTATCAAATGGAGTGACCACTACTTGTGGATAGAGTGGCATCTCATCTGACTTTTTTGGCCTACCCATCCTTTGGCATCTATTAAATTCCCTTGTATATCTACCTACATCTTTGTGGAGTGTAGGCCAATAGTATCATGTGTTCAATATTTTCATTGTTGTCCTCTTGGATACAAAGTATCCTCCACATGGTTCATCATGGCATGCACGTAGAATATCATAGGTTTCATCTTCCCTCACACACCTTATCATTCCATGATCTAGTCTAGTATAAAACAGGCATCCAACTATCCATGAAAAATGGAAAGATTTTTCAATCAACGCTCTCTCTCTCTTGGAGAGAAGTGAGGGGGAACTCTCCCTTTCACAAGGTAATTGGCTATGTCAGCATACCAGGGTGTTTGTAAACTAATGGAGAATACATTGTCATTAGGGAAGGAGTCATCTATGGCTCAGATATCTTCTGATGTGGTCAACCTTGAAAGAAAACACCCAACAACATGGCCTTCCCTAGTTTGTCCATAATAGTAGTTATGTCAAACTCCTGCATCAACAAAAACCATTTGGCCAATTTTCTTGAGATTAGGGGTTTGTTCATGAGGTATCTAATGGCTGCATGATCAGCGTGTACAAAGATCTAGTAACTTGTTATATAGTACCTGAATTTATTCGAGGCATAGATTACTACCAACATCTCTTTCTCGATTACCATGTAATTGAATTCAATCCTTTGCAAGTTTTTGCTGATAAAATAAATGACATTTCCAATAGCTCCTTTTTTTCTTGGGACTGCTCCTATGGCATAATCTAAGGCATTAGTATGGATGTGAAATGATATTTCCCAATTAGGTCCCTTAGTTACAGGAGCATGAGTCAGAGTTGTCTTTAAATTAGAAAATGCTTTATCACAACCTTTTATCCATTGAAACTCAACATCTTTAGTTAGGAGACTATATAGTGGTGCTGCTATCTTGCTCAAATCTTTGTTAAAACACCTATAATATCCTGCATGGCCTAGAAAAATCCTAACATCCTTTTGTTTTGCAGGTGTGGGAAAATTAGCAATTACCTCAATTTTTTCAAGGTCAACTTGAATACCGTGGTGTGAAATGTAGTGGTCAAGTACTACTCCCTCTTGATCATTATTAAGCATTTCTCACTGTTCAGAGATAGATTCTAGCATTCACATCTCTGTAGAAATTTCTTTAAATTTTCCAATGCTTCATTAAAATTTGCACCATAAGTAGTAAAATCATCCATATAGATCTCCATGCATTCAAGGGAGATGTCTAAAAATATGTTGATGAATGCTTTCTAAAAAGTTTTTGGTGCATTGCATAACCCAAAGGGAAGTACTGAATAGGCATATATCCCCCATGGAAATATTAATGTAGTCTTCTCTTGGTCTTCTCGTGCAATTTGAGTCTTATTGTAACCACTGAATCCATCAAGGAAAGAGAAGTACTGCTTACCTGCAAGAGAGTCTGAGACTTGATCTACAAAAGCCAAGGGAAAATAGTCCTTCTTAGTAGTAGCATTTAGGTCCCTATAGTCGACACAAACTCACCATTTTCCTCCCTTCTTGGGCACAATTACCAATAGAGACACCCATTGGCTATCTGAAATTCGGTAGATAAATCTTGCATCTAATAGCTTTTGCAGCTTTGTTTTGACAACCTCTCTTAATGTAGGGTTGATTCTTCTTTGTGGCTTCCTTAAAAGTGTACAATCATATTTGATATATATCTTATGAGTGCAGAGATTTGGATCGAGTCCCTTCATATCATGGTAATCCTAGTAAAATGATTTTGATGGGTTTTCAACAAATTTACCAATGCCAATTGTTGTCCTTCACTCAATTTACTGTTGATATTCAAAAATTTGCCTTTGGACACCTATACTTGTGTAACTAAATCAATCATAGCTACTTCATTAATATATTGTACCTTAAGTTCAAGTGGAAACGTTGGGTGAAACATACTTGTTACTGCAGGAAGTCTAGTTGCTAGAAGAATGGTTATAGGAAGTTCGTTCGTAGAGATAGTGGTTGCAGGAAGAGTGGCTGCAGGAAAATTGTCTATGGTAACAATGGCTACAGGAGAATCAGGTATAATTGATAGAAGTGTTTGTATTAGGTCCATATAACCAAACACACAAGTAAGTGATACCTCCTCTACCCGAAAATGGTTCTGAATGATACTAGATAACACTTCATCTTCATCTAGAAGCTGCAGGAAAGGACTTCTTCCTAGCATCATAAGCTACATGACAGAGTTAATGTCTTCAGCCTCTTCACCAATATGTGGCCATACAAAGCTATCTTCATCATGGGATGGCTAAGCAGGGGGATAAAGGACAATAATTTTAGTGTTCTTGTCATCATAAATGGTCATATCACATGACTGACATCTAATATAAGCATCTGCAGTTGCTAGCCATGTCCGACCAAGGATAATGGGATACCCACCAAGTGTAGCTATGGGAGAAAGAACCATGAAGTCAGCTAGATACTCCCAAGAGTCTAAAATCACCACAAGGTCTTCTACCATGCCATCAGGCTTAAATATGGAACTATCAGCAAGCTGCAGGATGGTAGGAGTTGATCTCATGTTTGTAATATTCAATTGCTGCAAGATGTCCTTAGTTATCACATTGATTACTACACCCAATTCAATCAAATAATTCTTTATGTTTATCCCATTTATAATAACTTTAACTATAGGACTACTTGGATCATTGTACTTGGGGGTAGTTACTTTTCCAAGCATGATGTCAGCAAGCTGCCCCACTACATGAATTGTATTTGGGTTCTTCTTTTTCTTGCCCATTTTCTTAAGCCATGCTTCTTTGATTTCCTTTCCATAGATAGGGACATCTTTTATAGCTTGGAACAGGGGTATCTAGACACATATGTGCTTCAACTGATCTATAATATCAAAAGTGGTTTCCTATTTATCTTCCTTTTTCTTGGCCACTTCCAATCTCTGGGGGAATAGTGGCTCTTGTGTTGTTTTCTTGGTTGGAGCTGGTTCAGGATTTTTAGGTGCACAAGGTTGAATGAGATCAGTCAAATATTCTTCTTTCTCATCTACGGGAAGCTCAGTGATAATGGGGGTGGAAGGAGCTGATAGGGTTGTTCCTGAATGTAGACGTATGTCACTTAAACTCACAACATATGTAGGGAATTGGTTTGGATCAACATAATATATCGGTTACTGCCATGGTTTATTATTTGGATTGGGTGTGGGTTAGGTTGGTAATTGAGTAGGTCTGGGTACATTTGTATTTGAATTAGCAAATGGAGGCATTAAGGTAGGTTTTTGGGGTTTAGAAGATGGTTGCATGTAGTTGGTTGTCTGATTTGGCCATTGCCAAACACCTCTCCATTGAGATGTTTGTTTCCAGTTTCCTAGAGCTGGTTTCCAAGGTCCTTGAAAATATTTCCAGTTCCCCTGATTTTATTTCCACTAAGGTGAGGAAACTGACAATTGGACTAGGCATTTGGAGGGTTACCTCAAGATTGTGGTGGATATCCTCCATAGTTTAATGGATAGGGTGGTTGCCACTAGTTACTAGATTAATAAGAATTAAAATATGGTCCAACAAAAGATAATGGATCTGGTGGCATTCCTTGTATTGAAGCCCATGGCCTTTTCTATGCAATAAAGTAGACTTGGTCTTTCTCAGTCTGGATTGGTTTGAATTTAGGTGGAATCTTCTTATTATCAATGTTAGCTATCACCTTACATATGCAATATTTCTTCTTCTGTCTACAATGGGGACAATATTATGTCAATATTGCCTTTGCCTCCTTATGTTTCTTCTTAGCTTGAAGTGTATATAGCTGAGTAGCTAGATTTTTGATGATATCCTGCTTGAAATCTGCCAATAAATTAGTAATCTCCATCCTTGAGACTCCACTGCTAGATGACTTACCCATAGAGGATTGGTAGGATCTTCCTTTCTTTGAAGTTGCTCTAGAATAGTTCTAGGATATCTTCTTGATAACCTCCCAAGGGAATTGAGTGATATCTCCTCCTACCATCAGGTCTAAGGCATCAATACATCTTTCACTAATTCCTCTTAGGAAAATAAACTTTTGTGAGTCTTAATTGAGTGTATGATGTGGAGATTTTTGTAGGCAAAACATAAACATTGAAATGAAATCCTCCAAGCTCTCATCTTATTTTTGCTGCATTTTAAAAATATCACCTCCTCACATATCACTACCCCTGCAGTACTCATATTTTTCAAGGAACTTTGGCTTCATATCTTCCCAAGTTTGCATAGTGTTTCTGCTAAGGCCCATAAACAATCTCAATGTTGCCTCTTTCAAAGTGGTAGGAAATAGATTAAGTCCATGGGCATTAGTGGCATAGTCATAGCTTCTACAGAGTATATCAAACTCAAACAAAAATGTATCAGGATCTTCTGTGATAAGTCCATAGAACTTAGGAAGCAATGAAGCAGGGATATTCTTGAGGTTTTCTACTTCATTTTGTTCAGCAATGGGAAAAGGGAAAGATGGTTGGTTCTGCCTATTAGGCTTTGCTCCATTTACATCAACCATTCCTGCTTGATGGAATTCCAAAAAAGGTTCTTCAATAGGATTCTAATCTTCAAGGGAAACTTTAGAACTAGTCAAGTCAGGGAATAAATCAACAAAGGGGTGTGGCTTTTCTTCTTCATCATTTCTAGGTAGATTTGGAAGCTTTACTAGCTGAAATGGCTCTGGATTATTAGGTACAAATTTCCCATAAGTATCCCTTCTTCTTCTATGCATGTGGTATCAACTAAGTATCAACCAATTCACACAAAGAATGGGTGAGAAAGAATAGTGGGCCATAAATTCTAACACTAAAAGAAAACTCCAAAAATACTATATTAGAAAAACTACCAATGACTCCATAGTTTGACACCATCCCCAGAAACAGCGCCAAAAATGTCGGCCTCCTAGAATGATCTTATTAACTAAGCCTTTACAGCCATGATTCATAGATTGGACATGTGATCTGAATAGCCATCTTAACCATCATGAAGGTACATTTAAATTGTCAACCCAGTGACGTGAACTTGAAATGGGTTAGCACGGTATGTGCACTAGGAACTTCAAATTAGTCACCTTCATTCTACAACTAGGAAAGACTTAATATTGAAAGTACATTACATGAAAGGAAATAAAGAAAATTTTGAACATCACTTAATCAAATATAAACTGAACATGGATAAAACGAATGAAAATCCGAGCAGAAAACATGAAACTACTCTTCCCACCTTGGTTGTAGGAATAGTCACAAAATGGACTTCTAGTGGTTTTAGGAAGAGTCAATGCCAAATTCTAACTAAGTACTAAAAAAAAGCTAAAGCTAATCCATCTAAGCTAAAAAATTACTCACCAAGTGGGCTCCCTTAGATGAGTATCCTCTAAGACTAATGAAAACTTAGATTAAACTCAGATACTCAATTCACAATCTCATTTCATTCATTGGAAAAATGCAATTATAAAAGAGTGTGTCTGGTATTCTCAACTTATACAATAACTTGGTGATCAACTCCTTAAGAAGGAGGATCCAAATATTATTTATCAACAATAGGGAATTCAACTCCCACTAACTGAGAGGATGCAATTTAGGGAAATTAGGAAAGGGAGTGGAGGAGTGGTTACACATGCAAGGGAATTCGTTGAACCATGCAGGTCCAAACGTGGACTGGACCACTATAGTAATGTATGTATTTCTCAATTTCGTTAGATATTGGCACAACATGATTACATGTAGCTGACAAGGGAATCTTTTTCCACCGTTCTCCAGTTGATCATCGTGCACATCCTCTGCATGAGCAGCTGGTGGCTGCATTCATTAACTTAGCATTTCCAATCAAGTTTGTATGGTAATGTCAGTAGGCATAATAATTGCATAGCTAAAATTATCTTAAAGAACATTGATCAATCGCATGCAAGATAATATAGATATTTCACATATCAAGTCAAATATCATTAAGACTGGTAGAGAGGGAATTAAACCCAAATATTTGGAGGTTTGAAATAAACTGTATAAAAGTGCTAGCATATAATATTAAAGTTCATGATAACTTGAGAAAATAGATCATGGAATCTACCCATAATTAACCCAAAAACTAGACTCATCACCAATGTACTCATCTAGGATTATCCATAAGCCAACTCAAGACTCCCACTACTTGGGAAAATTTCTAGCCTTGTATAGATAATTTCATACATCAAACTAACAACAAGATCCACATACAATACTCTAGTCATACATCCTCCATGTTAGTAGAATATTTTGGACAATCCTCCACAAATAAATTCATTCCTTGTAGAAAGAGAACTACTAAGGGTCTATAAGTTTTCATTTTAAATTTCTCCAACATTGAATTCATGTACTTTCTCTAGCTTAACCATTTTTTTCTAGCTCTATCTCTTTTGATCTCCATTCTTATAATTTATGTAGTTAAACCTAGATCTTTCATCTCAAACTGTATTGAAAACTAAGACTTCAAGTTATAAATCAAACCTTTACCATTCCTAGAAAGCAACACTTCATCCACATATAGTAAAATAATGAGAACAAACCATTATAATTTTATAGATTTTTAAAAATGATCTGATTTAGACCTCTAAAATCCCAAAGTCAACACAAAGTTATCAAAATTTTGGTACCACATTCCTCATAGACTATTTTAGACCATACAAAGACTTCTTCAACTTGCATACTAATTTTTCTTTACCTTCGACAATGAAATGCTCTGGATCTAACATATATATTTAATCCTCTAAATCACCATGAAGGAATGTTATCTTCACATCCATATTCTCAACTTGTAAATCGTAAGTTGTAGCAAGTGATAATAGTCACTAATGGATGTTAGCTTTTTTACAAGAGATAATATTTCAACATAGTCAATTCCCTCTACCTATGAATACCCCTTCATGACTAATTATGCTTTATTCTTCTCAACATTCCCATCAAGTCCACGCTTTATCTTGAAACCATTTTACAATGAACAAGTTTATGTCATTTAAGAAAAGGTACTAGATAACATGTATTATTATTTTTCAATGTAGCCATCTCTTCATCCATGGATTTCATCTAGGAATTAGAATCACTCATACCCTTAGCCTCTTTTATAGTCCTAGGCTCATCAATAATAGAAATCAAAGAAAAAATACAACTAGAATCCAACATCGAATTAAAAAAAAATTAGTTATCACCTAACTTGCATAGACCTCAATGATTTATGTTGAGGTTCTTCTTAAAAGAAATTAGAGCTACTAGAGCTCTCCTTATCATCATATCCAATAGGTGTACACAGTTCATTTTTCACCAGAGTAGGTGGAACATGAATTACATTCATTTGTTTCTCTTATTACTTTGGTTGTAGAATAATAGAGGAAGGTTTTAAGTCTCTAAAATCACACTTCTATTATAGATAATTTTATCAGATAGCAGATCCAAAAGATTGTACCCTTTCACACTAAAACCATAATTGATGAAGATGCAATTAATAACCTTTTTCTCCAACTTAGATCTCTTCTCATTTAACACATGTCCATATGCCTGAAAACCAAATACTATGATGTTTCTCATCAAAGGATTCTTAACCAATCACACCTCATTGGGTTTCTTATAAAAAAAAATTGATTTAGGAGATTTATTGATCAAATAACACACATTGGATACAACTTCAAGCCAATTTTTTTGTTCAAGGTCAACTCCACTTAGCATACTCCTAGATTTCTCCATTAATTTCCTATTCATCATCTCCACAAATCCATTTTTATCAGGGTTGTATAGATTTTTCTTATTCCTCTCAATATTGTTCTCTTTACAAAACTTGTCAAATTTTTCCAAACAATACTCACCACCATTATCACTTCTCAAATACTTAATATTTTTATCAACCTAGCTTTCAACAAAGGATTTAAAATCCTTAAATTGACTAAAGGCTTTGGATTAAATCCTTAGGAAATAAAATAATATCCTTCTATTGTACTCATCAATAAATGAAACAATATATTAATAACAAAGGAACATTAATAGACCAAACATATATAAATGAATATAGTCTAGAACCCCAAAAAATTTGTGAGAACTAGATTAAAAATTAGCATGGTTTTTCTAAATAGATTCAAAATATTCAAAAGAAACGAAATCAATATTACAATCGTCAAACCCCTCTATGAGGGATTTATTTTTTAGGGATCTAGACCCTTCTCACCAATATGGCAAAGTCTTTGGTGCCATAACATTTACATCTCTACTGGAAACTTCATCTCCTAGGAATGAGAACCCTTAGGTACCCAAAGTGCATGACTATCAAAAGTAGTTGTAATAGATTTATTGATTGTTTGATTTGATAGTGAGGATGAAGAACCTCAGGCTCTATTATTTGGGTTTTTAGAAGAACTATTGTACTATATAGTGCATATATCCATCTTGAACAAAATGTCAATCTGAACACCCTTCACCAACACCATATATCTTCTCATCATCTTGCATACTCCACAATAAAATAAATTGCACACCCACATCATTCAAATTTCTTATAGAAATTAGGTTTCTTTCCAAACTATGGATATGTAGCACACCATCAATCCCCTTCACTTTTCCATTAGGGAATTGAATATGGACTCTTCTATGGATAATAATTCTTAGATGAGAGTCATCACATAGATACACCTTTCCACCATCAAATTATTCATACTTTGAGAACCAAACCCTATGTGAGGTAATGTGAAAAGATACATTGGATTCTATAAAAAAAACTCTATAGATGCATGAATTTTGAAGGCCATGACAAAAGGAATTTGCATCATCCTGAGGTGATTTATCTAAGTTAAAATTAGGGAAATTCTTCTTGTTTTTCTCCTCTTTGCACTCGCAAAAATGACCATATTGTTTGTAGTTCTAACATTTTTCCTTTGCCTTTCCAATAGTTCTATATCTCTTCAAGGATTTGGATTCTGACTTCTTCCAGTTCTTTTATTTCTCCTTTTATATTTAACGAATAATAAGGGCCTCATTAGCCATCTCATAATATTTTCTCTACATCTCTTAAGAAAGTAATGTTGTAACCACTTCATCCATATTGAAGGTGGTAGTGGTACTTCTAAGGTGATCCCACAAGTATGAAAAATAACATAATAATGTCATGTAAAAATCCTCATCCTCCATCTTGACACCAATAAAACCCAACTAAGCAACAATAATTTTACAGGGATTTAGGTGATTAGCCATAAATCCCCCTTCTTTCATCCTTAGAGAATAAAAATTATTTATCAAGAAAAAATTATTTACTAAGGAGTTAGCCTAATAAATTTTACCAAGCTTCTTCCAAAGTCTCACTACATTATTCTCTTGGTGGAAATTCAACAACATGAAGTTTTACAAGTAGGGTGTTATCAAACCTTTGGATTTTAAATCAATTCATTCATATTTTTCTTGAGTTTAATGCTGGTAGGTTTTACACTAGATATTGCGGCCCATAGATCCCTATCTATGTGCATATATTCCATTTTAAGCTTGCACAACTCAAAATTTATGCGATTAAAATTTTCCATCTTGATCCTTCCATATGTGCTTTCCATTTTTTTCTTGTGACAAGGTCACAAAAACCATTTTGCAAAAGCTCGAATGCAAACAAAGATTAGTATAAAAATCCCTCAACCTAATAATGAGATCAAAACTAGCCAAGCTCTAATACCAACTAAAAGGAAGCTGAGTAAGTGGAAGCATATTCCTACACCAATCTTAGTGGGGAAGATAGTGTAACATTTTCAATTTAAACCCTTAAAAACTTTATAAATTCAAATGCACATTCATTCAGCTTAATCAAATATGCAATAAACAATAATAGCCATTTATTATTAGTAATTTTAAAGAGGTCAAGATACAATCATAGAGCTATGCTCATTCAATATTTTTTAACTAGAATATTATTTCTAGAGCGATTCTAACAACATAATTATATCTCTGAAATCTTCAAACCTATACTACAATAAAAAAATGACCAAGTACCAAATAAATATACCTTTGTATGAGAATATGGATTCCTAGGATCTTTGTATGGAATAAATTCAACACTTGCATACCTACATTGAGTCTCCTTGATATGAAAATAACTTACATGCATGCAATAGACTTGAATGAAGTTCAATGTTAGAAATGGGACCCATATAATTTTAGTTTTCCATTTCCAACACCTATCTCCTGATACATAGGAACCCTCACACATGGATAGGCACCTCCATCACATGGGGCCCACCTATCATAGATTGTCACAACTTGACTCTTACACCATCATAACTTGTTATAGTAACTTTTCAAAATTCATCATAGACTTAACACTTCTACTTGAAATAATGATAAAATCTATCAAATTAGCCTATATTGGGGTTCACCAAGTGGGAAACCTACTTCCAATAATTATCTTGCACGTCATCCTATCACCTCCATGTAGTATGCCACCTCAATCAGTAGGTCCCACAACATGACTTGACATTAGTAGGCAAATAAACATGTATGATAAAATGAATAATTACATCAAAATAAATTATAGGAATTTAAAATGTTGAGACATATTAATCCCAATAGGTCTTACACATCTACTCTTCACCCTATATTCACCTTTTTTATTAATTGGTCTAATGTAGGATCTCTTACTCTAATGGATTTCTCATAGCCCCTTCTTTCTTATTGGCTCATCTACTGAGATCCTTATGGGAATCTTCTTCATTTCAAATTCCTTACTCAACTTCTATGATCTACATATACTTTCCTTTTTTGCTTAATCCTCATGAATTCCTTCATAGTTTCCCTCACTATCCATATGCCTCCATACACTATTCTCCTCCATCTCATCCCATAGTTCTTTTTCTTGGCCAAATATTTTGGATTCATCTTGAATACACTCCTTTGAAACTTCCTCTTCCTTATATTGACTACTATAGAACCCTATTGAAGGTTATTCCACCTCATATTGATAGCTCATCATCATTCCCATGTTCTTATAGATCCTTTAAATTATTTTTTATCTCTTTCTTTGATCTTTCACAAATCTTTGGGAATTCAAAACCACCTACCAAAATTTCTCACCAATAATGATTCCTACATACCCAAATATCTCTTGGATCTAGTGCGATCATTGCGATTTATATGGAAATCTCTTTATCAATGCTATTGCATACCTCAAGCCTTCAAATGAACCCTTCTAACAAACTTGACACTTTCATACAATACATTTTTTAATAAATGTGCATGTTCCATGAAAGTTCCATTCTCCTTTCTACCTACCATTAGGTTATTAAATCAAATTTTGATCCCTATCACATTGTGTAGCCTATTATTTCCTACCATATATTTTTATGCATGAAATTCATATCATGTCCATACATAGGCTCTTTATTTTTCTACCTAAAAACTAATTCTTAATCCTTCCTCCAATGCATCCATTTAATGATTCTATAACATAATTTTGCAACCTAATCATGGACTCTAGATGCTTTTGAATTATCCTATTTTTTCACATGATAACATTCTTATATTGTGACTTTATTTGTTTCCCTTCTATTATTTCTCATTGAATTCTTGTAGATATTTGGGATCTTGTTCATCACCCTTGTAGACCTCATGGTAATTAAACCAACACTCTATCCTACATCATCCACATAATCCTCTCTTGTTCCCATTAGCAACTGACACTTCTATCATAAAATCTTCTTGTTTACCTCTATGACATATTCTCATTATGTTGTCACTAATCTTCCAAGAATCCCATACACTTTACCATATGGTACTAGCCATAATATTTGATCATGTAGAATTTTATTTGATACATAATCACTCTTATCATGTGATCATTTTCCATATGTGCAAACATAAAATCATCACTTTTTTTTGTGACACCTGTATCACCTTGTAGTTCTACCATCATGTTTCCTTCTATTGTATTAGCCTCCTTGTTATTGTAAGTGCCTCTACACATAAATTGATCAGCTCATTTTATATAATTTATCATAACTCCATGGGTCTAAGTTTAGTTACTATAAATCTCCTTCATTATGGGTTCGTATTGCTACAAGTTCATTTGCATGAATAATAATAGAATGGTGACAAAAGATAGTGGTTGTGTGTTGTGCACTTTTGCACACATGCCCCACTAGAGGAAGCCCCCCCATATTCACTTGATTGTGTTCTCGATTTGCTGTAGGTTTCACCTTTTCCCCTTAAGGGACACGTTCCTTTGAATTTTGGTCTTTCACTTGGAAAAAATTAGGATCTATCTGCACTTAGGGTGCATTATTTGCAACTCTTTGATCTCAAGACATCACTAGAATCCCTTGCCTTCCCCTGAGATACAACTTGCAGGAAAAATTGTCTAAGTCTAGGAAATTTTTATGAATTCCACCTCAACTCGGATTTATTGAGTGATGGGTCATCTCAAAAAATATGAGGTGGCATAGAATTTCCAAAGTCAAATCCTTCAGAGAATCTAGCCTTTCTCGGGTTCTATGAATCCTTCCTCAAATCACAACTTCGAGATCCCAGGTATCATCTTGCACATTTATGATAGGTTGGTGGGCATGATTAATATGATCTTAAGGGGGTATTTGGGTGTGATTTCATAATTTTAGGCATGTGGTCTTTAAAGAGCTCCTTCTTTCTTCAAATCAATGGTTACTTTGGGTGTGTGGATCATGCTTGTGGCTTGGTGGTGCGAATTTGCAGGTGATCTCAGTTGATCTTCTTTTAGCTCTCATTCTTCGAAGGTAGGATTTTTGTTGAATAAACCGAATACTGAGAGGGGGGCAAATTGGTATCCACACAAAATCATTGAACAAACACTTAAAAATTTATTACACCATAGAGCGGATTAAAGTAATAGTTTAACATTAAGTCTCATAACACAAGAACATCATATTTTATGTGGAAAATCTAATGAGGGAAAAACCACGGTGAGGATTAACTCACAATATATAAAGTTATATCAATACTGGTAATAAGAGGTTCACTGCCAGAGTTGAACTGAGAAGATACACCACATGTGTAGGTTTAGTTTCTTTGATGCTCAGAGTATTCACTCGTATGATCTGATCTTCAACCACTGCTCGAACACTTCTCTCATACATACACTTCTTCTTATCGCATTCAAATTTCTTATCATTTATTTCTTCATCATGATATATATGTTTTCATCCTCTAGCCATCTTGCATAAATACTTGATGTATCCACATGTATTGATTAGGTCAGCTTCATATCAAGAATAATTCATCTGTGTCATGTAATAATATGTCGACTAGGATTTAGCTTGATACCAAAATCAAATCTCAAGAACCAATGCCAAAGCATTACCCAATCATAATAAAATTTGAGAAAACATGTATATGTGCTTCCAACCATTATAAGCCTTTTTCCAAAACCTCAAGTCGTACTGATTACTAGAGGAGATATCCAGATCAACATACCAAAGATACCAGATCAAATATTGGATGAGATAAGCATGATCTTCACACTACTACCTAGTATCAGACCAACATGGTGACATCAATGACAATATATGACAATCTTCCAATAATTTCCCCCTTTGTCATTGATGCCAACATGTGCAAAAAGTTTGATTCAAAATTCTCCAAAAAAAAATTCTCCCCTTTTCCAAAACCTTTCAATTTCTCCAAATCTCTCCCCCTTTGACATCAATGGAAAAGGGTTCCAAAAAAAAGGGATAAAAAAATGGTGACATCAAGCATTTGAAGATTTTTACTCAAAATTTCAAAACTTTAAAACTTTCAAGTATCCAATTTATCAAACCCGAAAAATTGTCTTCACTTGGAACACCTTTTTGTATCTTTCTTTGATCACATGAAACAATTCCTTCCATTTTAGTACTTCTTAATCCATTCTTGCACACACACTATCCAATACAGCCAACAGTATGAAGGAGGATGACCAATATGTGGATGAACATTGCTTCTTATAGTATTTTGCATCAGAGAGTATTCTAGAAAGATGATTTAACCAGACCTCAACCACTTCCTTAAGAAGCTAGTAATTCTTCACTACATCATCCCTTTTCCTCTATACAATGATAATTTTAGCTTGAAGATCACCAATTATTAGCCTTTTCTTCCCTTCTTTGTCCTACAAAAATCAAATTTCTTCCCAATGTTTTTCACTTCAGCTTCTATTGCTTCAATTATGCTTTGAAAGTTATCAACTGTAGTAGGCCATCAAAGACAATACTTGTAGATTTCTATCATTTATTTCATGCATCTCTTTGTCTCTACAATCAGTTTAGATAACCTCTTATTTTCCTTTGAACACCTCTTTTCAACTAAAGCTTCCAATTTACGTCCACCTGGATGTTCAAGCAACATTCTTTCTTCAACTAATTCAACTAAATTTTTAGGTAAAAATTCAGAAACAACAAATACATCCATACCTTTACGAAGTAGATAATCAACTAACGCGCCATCAATTTTAAGTCTATCAACGAGTGAAGCCATAATCCGTACATCACCAACTTTCTTCATCTTTCCTTGTATTATCATGGACCAAATGCCTTCTGGATCGGAAGATTCAAATCCAACCAAAGATTCTTCTTCTTCTTTATTTTCTTCAAAGATAGCAGTGACATCTTTAGAGGCATATTTTATTTTCTTCAATTTCAGAGGGGAATCGCTAGTGACTACTTCCAATTCCTTCATCCTAGAGGAAGAACCTTCCTCAAATTGACTTACAATGATTTCACCAAAGCTCATCACATTCCACAATGATATGAATTTTTTTTTGCACACACTTGCTTTATGTTCCAAACTTTCCAAGTGCCTGAATATTTGTTTTGCAACGAGAATCTTGGATTCCCACTGAACATCTTTCTTTCCCAATAGAGATTTCAAAAACTAGATCACCAAACATGTAAGAAAGGATCCAAAATGGAATGGATATCCTTCTCCCAATTTCATTTGTATATTCTTAGTGATCTTTCAAGAATTAGCTTACATAGATCAAATTGTACATTCTCTTTTACCATTTTATGCTCTAGATAAACTGCAATGGCCAAAGTACAACCTTCACGATTTTTGAGATATATTTTATAATAAATTTCATATGCAACATACCTAACCAAGGAATCACCAATAGTATCGATCAACAACACCCGAAGATCTTTTCCAACTCTTGTCATTTCCTCCACTTCCTTATATTTTATTGTTTTTCGTCCAAGAAGTTCTTCAACGCTGCATAGTCCGGTAACCACTTCGGTTGCTTCTTTTGAAATGAGATAGGGTTTTTCCAATGTAATGATGCCATCCTTGAGTTTTCTTAGAAGGAACAAGAAAATTATTTTTCAGGTAATTCTCCCCATATATCCAAACCTAGGGTTTGTATGTTTAGTAAATCATTCGGTTTTAACCCTAATTCCAATTTCTTTATTTTTTGATCATTGAAATCATACATCTCAACTCCTTTTAACTTCAAAGGGGGTATTCCTTTTAGAGATTTCCATTATAGCTCTCAAAATTCAACAAGAAAAATTATTTAGTTACCTTTCCTTGGTTGTCGTGAGATGGGAAATTTTCATCACTTATATCGAGTAACCACAATGATTTCTTCAAAGGCCTTCAAATTGCTTCAGAGATACTTCAAGAAGGTTCCAAGCACTTCTACAAATTCTTCGAGTGCATTTTATGATCAAAATGATTTGTGGGATTTCCTTTATATTTCATCATTTTCCCCTAATTTGCATTAATTGCAAAAATATGACAAACTTCTCTTCCATCTATACTGAGAAACCGTAATTTATTCCACAAATGAACATGCTTTCATATTTTCTTTTGGTTTCTTTTGCATCACTTATGTTTTGCCATTCTTCACAATATATCCATGTTCCAACACTTGACACACTGTATTTCTAGGGGTTTAATTTATTTTCTGATAAAGCTACCCCTAAGACCAAACTAGGTCTAATTCCCAGAAGATTCATCTGCACCGGATGAGGTTAAAAATGCATTAGTATACTCTGATCCTTCTTTATTTTTCTATATTTTATCATTTCCTACTTAAATTCTTCCTTATCAATATTTTCCACCGATTTATCATCTTCCACCGGAGCAGACTCGTCCCCTTTTTTTTTCTACATACTTTTGAGATATGTCTTTGTTCCTTGCAATAATAATAGACTATATTTCTCTGACTCATCTGATTTCCATTCATTCTTGTTCTGCATTAATTTGATTTATGTCCAAACATGTTATAGATGTAACAATAACCATTGAATGACTGTTTCATCCTTTTTCCATTGAACTTATTCATCATCACTCGACCAACCGAAGATCTGATTTTAGTAGCTTTATGTCCTATCTTCTTGCATGCATAACATTGTTTGAAGAAGGGACTAGAAAACTGATTCAACCTACTCCTACACTCAGTTGCATTATGACCAAACTTCTTACACATGAAAAAAAAGCACCATTGAATGATAATTACCTTTGTGCATTTGGATGTCTGACAAGTGGTTTCCTTCAAGAATTTATTTTATGCTTTCTCTTTCCTTGAGTCTTCTGATTATTTACTGTATTTTAATTCTACATTTTTCCATTAGCTTCATTACCTAAGCCACTTTTTTATTTAAATTTTTTTTGTCCTACTATGAATTCATCAAGCTTGGTGGAGCTTGTCTTGAAATCCACTTCACAAAGTTTTGCTTTCTCAAGTTCTACCTTTAGATTCATCACTTCCTATTCAAGCCTACGACAAACATAAACTTTGCTTTGCATAATTATTTTCAAACATTCTTCAACTTTTTTCTTTTCATCTATCTTCAACTTCAGTTAGGTATTCTCATCGTTTGCTTCCTTCAACTCCTCACTCACTTCTCTATATCTTTCCATGAATTTATTTAACTAATCTTTCAATTTTCAAATACATTCATTTGCTTCATCAAGATTTTCCTTCAGGTCTTTGTTTTCAATTTCAACCTTGTCAAGATCTTCAAGGGTAGTCTGAAGCTCTTCATTATCCATTTGTTCAATCTACAGGATCTCCCTCAAGCTGTTAAAATTCTCGAGAGGAACCAAATCTTTGATACCAATTATGGAATAAACCAGATACTAAGAGGGGGGGTGAATCAATATCCACACAAACTCATTGAACAAACACTTAAAAATTTATTGCACCACAAATAAGATTAAAGTAAAATTTTAACATTAAGTCTCATAACACAAGAACACCATATTTTATGTGGAAAACCACGATGAGGATTAAATCAAGGTATATAAATTTATATCAATACCGATAATAATAGGCTCACTACCATATACAAAATCTCACTACTTACTAGGACTTACTGTCCAAAATGGAGGCTCACTACCTACAAAAAAATAAACATAAAATGGCTCACCACCAGAGTTGAACTAAGAAGATACACCACATGTGCAAGTTCAGTTCCTTTGATGCTCATATTATTCGATCGCATTATCTGATCTTCAACCATTGTTTGGGCACTTCTCTTATACATACACTTCTTCTTATTCTCACATTCACATTACTTATCATTTATTGCTTGATCACGATATATATTTTTTCATCCTCTATCCATCTTGTATAAATACCCGATGTATCCACATGTATTGATTAGGTCAGCTTCATATCAAGAGTAATTCATCTGTGTCATGTAGCAACATGTCGGCTAGGATTTAGCTTGATACCAAAATGCAATCTCAAGAATTGATGCCAAAGCATTAATTTATTATAATAACATCTAAGAATAGATGTATACATGTTTCCAACCATTATAAGAAATTTTCCAAAACCTCAAAGCATACTAATTACCAGAGGATATATTTGAATCAACATACCACAGATACAAGATCAAATACTAGATGAGATAAGCATGATCTTCACATCGGTACCTAGTACTGGACCAACATGGTGACATCAATGACAATATATGACAATCTTCCAACAATTTTGCATTTCCTTTTGTTTGTTTCATGGTTTTGGATCAAACTTCGACGCAATATGAAGATATTTCTTCTATGGTGCGCTCTACATTTTGATCATGTTTTTTGTGATGAATCATGATTGATGAGTATGCTTTTGGTAGATTATGTGTGTATTGTTGAGCCCTATGGGAATGATCGATGATATTCATATAATCTTTTTCAAGATTAGGTTGTCATTATGTGCACTAGGTTTTATATCACCACCACCTCTTGCTTACGATCGTAAACTAGGAATTCCCGTGTCATGTGATTTTCAATCTAGGGGAGATGTGTTGTTGAAACTAGTGTAAGTGGTGAATCCATGCAAATTTCTGAGCCAGTGCTATGATGACCTCACGTTGGCAATAGGCCCTAAACCCCTATCATTTCCATCGAGCCCTAATTGGCCTGAATGACCATTTTGATGATGGGAATAAGATATCATGGTGCCATGTTCCAATCCATGTTTTAGAATAATGAAGTGAACGTGAATCGAGTGAAAATGTGTAAAACCATAACTTTTGAAATCAAGAAAATGAGGAGAACACTACTTAGGTGTTGTGCATGAGGGTGACCATGATGGAGAGACCATTTCAAGTTTGAACTCTCAAGGAATTTTTCGGCCCTTGAATTTTTTGAGTTTCAATCCACTCGGAGAATCTTATGCATCTCAGATTTTCTAAATCCAACCACCATACAAATGCTAGAGGAGCATTTAGGTGCTGATATGACTAAGTCTAGGTTTGAGTCGAGTTTGGGGAACTTGGCACAACCTTTAGAAAATATTCAATGGGTTTCATTGTGTCTAGAGATTTTGCATAATGAAGAAGGGTACAAAATTTGGAGGAAGTATCACTCATTGAATATGGAGAAACCGCTAAAACATGAGGGAATGAAGTTTACATTTTATGGATACTAAATTGAACCCATCAGGAATTCTACCCCAACTCAAATTTTTTGAGACATAATCCACTCAGAGAATCCAAGCCCCCTCAGATTTTCCATAATTCTTCTTTGCCCCCCCTTAAAACCCTAAGTCTAGAAGGGATAAGTTTGTAACTCGACATCACGACTCTTAGGGATTCTTCCCCACCCTGAATTCCCCAAGCTTTGGTTCCTATGGATAATTTTCCTAACCTATAAATCTCTAGCCTTTATTCCCTATAGAGAATTCACCTCAGGTCAGAATTTTTTTAAATTCCTCCAACACCTCAAAATCCTGAAATGCACTGATTTGTGAGAAATTATCTTGGGTTTTTTAAGATTAATGAAAGGAATTTGATGTTAATTAAGATATTTTATCTGATTTTAATAATGACTTTAATATTAATTATCCTCATGGTGATTATCATGTTTTCTAATAGATGCAAGAAGATTTGATTCCTAGAAAGACTTCCAAGTCAAAGGCTTCACATGCTCAAGAAGAAGTCAAAAGGAGAATAGATATAATGAATTATGATTTCAAAGGACTATGGTCGGAGTCAAGAATCTCCTCCATGTGGTAAAATCTAGCTGACACCAATATGGGGCATTTTGATTATGATGATTTCTAGCAAAGGATGTTTGGTAAGGCACCTACCCAATTAGTACAAATCATCACACATATAGGCTTGGCTCAAGCGGCAGGGTTTCCACCCACATTGTTGTGCCTAGAACTAGTGTTGCAGTGTGAAAAACACTATGATGCTAACAAGAGGATAATAGTTAGACCACAAGTAAGAGTCATGGCTAACTTGACCAAGGAATCCATTGCTGAAACCTTCAATATTGCTTCTCACCACAAGCTCCTCAAAGAGATCAACATCCAAGAAGCAGAAGAGTTCTATGCTAAAGATACTTCTAGGGCTTTAGAGATGATGGACAATTCATGGGTAGCTAAGCCAAAGCCACATTAATCCAAGCTCCCAAATTAATTACATAGGATTGATTTCAAAATGTAATACCGTGATCCTATCACACTCCTAGGTAGAGTTATGGGGTTAAAAGAGGCTTCCACTTTTAGGACATAAATGTTCTACCCTATCGCTTAGATCTTGGGTGGAAAGCACTATCACTAGGCATGCATCTTGGGTGACAATCTGGATAGATATTTGAGAGATGTCCAAGATTCCAATGTTCTCATGATGACACCTTATCTTGTTTATATGTTGGAAAGAAAGAAAAATATAGGGGTTTAAGCTATAAAGGGGTCCTTTGAAAAGAAAAAATATGGGATGTCTACCGCCAACTCTATTTTGACACAACCAATTATAGGAGAGCTAATGATGCCTTCTTCATGTATATTCCCAAATTGTTGAAGGGTTCTCTTCATGTCAGGATCTATGTTGAGGAAATGGAGTTGATCCATAAATATGGAAAGTGGTTCATACAGTTCAAAATATTCTCTTACATCAGGATACACAGATCCCCTACCATACCAATCAGAATTCCAAGGTACCCCACCAAAAAAATAATTCTATTGGAATTGACAAGTAAAATGGCGGCCTTCAAAGTAGTATTGCAAAATAAGAAAAGGAAAGGTATTGGAGATGAATTTCAATTGATGATTAGCAACCTAGAAGTATGCCACTCCCTCCAAAGTGCTCAATACTCAGAAAAGGAAATGGTGCAATTCAAGCTATATTCACACAATAAATAAAACAATTTTGATCCCTATGGAAAAGCACAAAGGTAGGTTAGTAGAGAATGTAGAAACAAGGATCACATAGAGGAATACTAGGATAATTATAGAGATGAATTTGAGGTTATAAAAAAGAGGTATTCTAGGCTACCCTTGAGGATCATCAGGATCTACAAAGTGAACCAAGTGTTGGACCAGGTTGAGGAAGATGAAGGGGATCTTATACAGTACCATGAATATGGCACCTGTCGTCAGTGAATTTCTCAGAATAAGAAGTAGTAGAACTTGATCGGATAACTGAACTTGTGAAGAGATACTATAGGCTATGGGTCAAACATAAGGTTGCATAATTGCAAGAGGATGGTGATTAGTTCACTTATGACGTTATGAGGAACCTTGAATCCAACTCTAAGGATGACATCGAGGATATACTAAGGATAATGTTGTAGAGCCTGCACATGAGTCTAATCAAGAATAAAAAAGGCCCCTCACTCTTAAGAGGAGAACAAGAAGTCAAGGGCAAGTGAAGAAAACTGAGAGGTAGCCTGCAAAGAAGACAAGGAAAATCTCTAAAGAGGCTATTGAGGAAGGAGAGGAGACTCCTCAACCTGCCAAGAAAAGGAAGCTAGTGACCAAGGGGTAGAGGATAGCTAAGAAAATAAAGACTGTCGAGGCCTCGACTACCTCCCAAGGCTATGGAAATTGAAATCTCTAGGGAGAAAACACAAGTATATGTGAGAAGGAATTCACCAAAACATAGGGTGTCACCTGTAGGGGAATCAAGAATCAGATTTGAGAAGGTACATGCTAAAGAAACCCCTATTGATATCCCATAAAGGAAGAAGAAACGGTAGTTACAAGAGATAATTCCCCTTCTCCATCCCCAATGAAGAATGTACAAGAGGATGAATTCCTAAAGGAACATGAATAATTAGGTAGAGAAGAGTGCCCACTTAACAATCTTGGTGAGGAAACACAGAGTGAAGAAGTATCTATAACCAAAGATGGGCTATTGAGTGACTTGGCCAAGGAATTGGGGGATAAGAAAGAAATCACCAAGGAGACTACCTCTAAGGTTACTATAGAAATGCCTTCTCAACCTCAAATAAGTGAACATGTTGATATGCCACATTCAGAAGATGAACACATGAAGACAAGGATGGTGAGGATAGGGAACATCAGAACAAAGGAAAGGATAGGGAAGATATATAGGTTGTTGAAGTAATTCCTCATCATGATCAACCTGAGCATGGGATCCCCTAGAAGAATGTGGAGATAGAGAAACCTACTACCCCTGATTGATTGGAAAAGAGGATAAATCAGAAAAAAAATTATTGTGGAGGATGAAACTACGAGCTAGGACAAGTTGCTGGAAAAGTGGGAACAACCTAAGGAAAGAAAGAGGGCCAAAACAGTCTCTAAATTTTTAAGAGATGAGTTCAACAACATAATTGTCCATGTTGCTATTCCCATTGAAGATAAATATAAAGATTAAATCATACCCATATATTCTAAAGTGCAAACTATTAATTTGGGTCCAACTAAGAAGGAACAGGAGAATGAAGACTTCCAAGAATCCTCCCATGCAATTTTGAGGAGACTAGATAAGGATACTATCAATAAGGAAGAGTTAAATAAGAAATTGAGGGAGGTTCACAAGTATATCCAACATCTGATTAAACCTCTTTTATCCTGAAGCATTGAAAGCTCTTCTTTCCCAAAGGGTTTTTTGTCTAAGGAGGCAGTCTCAAAAATACAGAGACTAAAATCTTTTGTGAAGGATACACAAGAATGGCTATAGGGTGTCAGTAAAAGAGGAAATGAGATGATCAAAACGGTTCTACAATTTTATGAGAAGTCATCCTTCCTTTCCAAGGACAACTTATTTCCTTGATGACTACAAATAGCCCCCTAATTCAATACAATTTTTAAAGATCTAGAGAGAATTCTTGTGATCCCAGTGGAGACTTTGAGTAAGGAAGGTGTTATCACCATGCAAAATACACACAATTCGATGGAGTGGATAGAGGCTTTCAATTTTAAGAATGAACTTAGAATGAAAGCACCCAATAAGTTATCCAAGGCCCAAGTCAAGGTGAAGGAAGTCTTTGACAATTGTAGAGCCTTTCTGGAAACTATTAGAGGAAGGAAGAAATTTAGGTAGAAGGTCCTGAATGTGGGATAGTTTCAGCAATGGTGGCATGAAGTATATTCTCCAAATGTACAGGACCTAATAATAAAGGATCAGTAAGAAGATACTTGAATTTATATCTCTTGTCTTGATAGGTATCAGGGTTTGTATGTTGATTGGGAGAAAACCTTATGCAATTCTAAAGCAAAGTTAAATTCAACCAGTGCAAGAATTAAAGTAATAACTACTCCTACCCAAGCCAACTTGGATCTAGTCCTTGAAAAAATAAAAGAAATTTCTAGAAAGAATGGGGTAGGTGAAGGAGGAAAGGGTGACCCAGCCTAATTTCCTAGGGGAATGCACCATTTAATGCCAATTTTGCCTATGGGACAGAGCATTTGCACCTTAGAGTTTGTGCCTGGGAGGCATTTATTGCTAAAATTTGACTTTTGGAGGCCGACCTCCACTATTTTAATTAAAACATGAAATTGAAATTTAGGAGGGAACTTTTGGCTGACCTTACATGTAACCCCTAATTCGGGCCGCCCTAAATGTATACTAATTTAAATAGGGGTTTTCCCCTCTTTTGTTAAGGTTAGAAAATTGTGAAAGAGTTAGAATTCTAGCTAAGGCATTAGGAGGAGCTTTGTGATGCTTGAGATACTATAAAATCTTGGATTGTTTCAAAATTTGATGAAGTGAATACAAGAGGAGACATTGTTATTTGGCTTATGTTATTATGTTATTCATTCGTGCATGGTTCTTGTGTTTCTTGTATCTCAAATTTTGAAAGTTTTCTTTAAGTTACTCTTTAGATAATCTTAGAAATATTTATATTGCAGTTGTGTTTCTGGTAGAATATTTCAAGTGTTTGAGAAACCCTTGGTCCATACTTTTGGCTAGTTGTTGAATGCAAGTTTTTGTGTAAAGTTAGCCTGGGCCTATATCTGATATGCTTAGTTAAATTGTTGGTATTTATTCATTTCAATACTATATATGGGTTGATTTGTGAATTCTTTACAATCTAAAAATCTTTATACCCTATGAGATAGCACTATTTATGTGATATTGAAGGCTAATTTGGGTTTAGCATAAACTAGTTTGAAGGGTGGTCCATTTTGAATGATCTATCACTTCCACAACTGATTCTAGGAGTTGGATTTAGATCTATCTAAAACCCTTTCTCTTTGGATCTTTCTTTGAATTTGGGTTAGTTTAGGATTGAATTAGCATCACCATAATTTTTCATTTGTAAGACCCATTGTGATCACCAGTATTTTCACATTTATCACAGAGAACTATCTTATTGTATTGTCAAGACCTAACATTAGAGACCTTGGGGTTATCTCTTGAGGCTTGCTAATAGAGATTTACCTTTCAAGAGAGATAGGATATTATATTTTGTTTGAAATTTTGCTATGCAGAAAACACTATCAACACTGTGAGGGTTATCAAAGGGCTATTTGGAGAACATGATTAGGAATACAAAGGATTACACACAAATATTTATGTTATTTGTTGGAGGAAGGATGAAAATAGTATGTTCTATGTGGAAAAATAGTAATTATTTGTGTGTAAAGAAAGGGAAATTAGTTGCTAAGATGAATTTAAGGTAGAAATAGGCTATGTAGTGTGAGAGAAATCAATACTTAATTCCAAGATATAATGATAGGTATCGGGAAGGATGAAAATGTCATAAAAAACATAATTTTTACATGAAGGATGATGTGGAAGTGTTGAGTGAGCTAGAAGGAGCTATTTGGAAGCTTGAGGCATCTAATATTATTGATGGAGGGTTTGACACATGTAAATGAATGATAACACTATATCAAAGATATACTTGGACATGTATAAAACATTATTCATAGGTAATTTTGGCACTCATAAAGGACAAGAGTATGTGAGTTTAAATGCTTGAAGGTTTTGGTGGGATAAGAGGAAGAAGCATTGGTAGATTAGAAGACTCTAGCAATGTGTAAAAATTAAGGAGTCACTAGAAGTAGTTGGAAAATATATCAAGAGGAGTTGGAATAGAATAAAAGAGGGCTCTATATTAGTTGAGAGTACGAAGAGCAATCTATAAAGGAGCATGCAACCAAGACAAGCCCAAAATAATTTTCCAAGAAAAAGGCATATGTTGTGAGGTAAAGGAGAAAAGAATAGGGAGACATTAGGAAAACAAGGGGAGCTATGATGGAATCCATGAGGCTTAGCTACAAAAGGGGAGAACACGTAGATTATGGAGGTCCAATAAGGGGTTTAGAAAGAATAATACAATCATAAGGAGCTATGCATATAGAGGTGCTAGAAAGAAAGAAGGGGACATGAGTGGGCCAGTGAACCAAGAGGCCCAAATGTGTGAGATTGATTGGGTAGTGTGACAAGAAGTTGTGAATATCAACTGTGAGACTAATTGGGTATTGTACCAAGAAGGAAGGTTGAAGGTATATGTGAGATCAACTAGGTAGTGTGAAAATAATGAGATAATGTGTTTGTGATATGTAACTTGAGGTGAAGTTGTGAGTGAGAAGCAAGGCTATGAGTAGGAAGAGAGAGAGGTTGAGGGGAGAGTGTTTGTATAAAAATGGTGAAAATTATGCATTTATGTGAGTGTGAACAAGGGAAATACTAGTCCTTGAATTTAAGAAAATAAATATTTATGGGTGAATGTTCAAATTTGGGTTACACTGTTATAAAGGAAATGGTCAATACTAATCTATTTTTCTAACTTGAATCACTAGAAAATGATATAAACATTTTGAATTCTAAAACGGTGTAAACTACTAAAATGTAGATTTTCAATGTATTTTATATTTTATGTTCTTTAAAATAATAAAAAATATTTGAATGTATTTTTTTGTAAAATTAAGACTATAATTTAGTTGTTAATAAAATGCTAAAAAAGGTTAACTGGGATGTTTCTCTCTACATCGTGAATTTTATTTTTTTCCTTCACTTTTTTTGTATTAAATAACTTGAAACTTTAGTGGATGGATTATTTCTTTTCTCATTTTGAAAATAATATTTTTAAATAAATCTTAAAACTTGCATGTACTAAAAACACAATTGTTTCAATGGGACATCACATTTTTCCTTAACTATTTATCAAAAAAAAGGTATCATCTTGATATGGAATCTCTTCTCTAGTGCCTCATATGTTTTTGAATTTTTTAAAATTAGCTTTAGTATTTTTTCTTGACATGATAATTAAACTCATATTTTATTGTTGACAATATAATTTTAGTAAAAATGAAAAAGAAAATATAAATAACAATTATATTATTAAAAAATTATAATTATGAAATTACATTTATAGATTTAAAAAAGGGTATTTAAGATTTCTTAGAAAATATTATTTATATAAGTAGGAGCTATGAAAATATCAAGTGTTTTGAATACTTCTTTTGTTTTGAAAAATTACCCCCAAATTGACACTACATATATATTTAGTGGACACTTCTTGATGGTTGTTTTTCTTTTAATCTACGAAGACTTTATATTTGACCAAAAATAAATTTTAGTTGGAAATGATTAAACTTATTTTTGTTGATAAGTTGACATGAAGTGTAACATAACTTTGAACTTTCACCATTGTGAAATAAAACAAGCCATTGTGTTCTTTTATGATATCCTACGATTATTTTTAGTTGCATGTAAGGTAGATCACCATTATTATGTGTGAAGCACCATGAGGTAGCTTTTGTAGGCTAGGTGGTACATCCTATGTGTGGGCTGGCATAGGCTATGAGTTGTTGTAAATTGACTTGCAACAAAAATAAGAACCTTGGTTTTCTTTTGCATAGCTACACATGGAGTTCTTGAGTGATCTATGAACTAGTTGGGTGCAACCTAGATCAACTGGCATTAGGGAACCCAAGTGGGATAGGGGGTAGATTATGTCATCATTTGTCTTAAATAGTAAAAGATAATTTTTTTTAAGACAACTCTTAGTAGAAACCGTAAATTTTATTTTATAAATAATTTATAGGTATCATTCAATGTTTGATATAAATCATCTAAACATCTAATACTAGATAGCACAGTCTTGCATATTAGTAGAGCATTATTATAAAACATCAATTGTTAATACTATAAAAAATCCTCAACTATGAAAATGGATATTTGTAAATAAATATTTCACTTCTTTAACTTCACTATCACCTTAATTTTTTTTATTAAATCTTGTTTCCACTTATTCCCAATAAAAATTACTAGCACTATCAAATCTAATTCAATCCCAATCTTTCCACAGATTCAATTATTTTTTTAGATTCAATGCCAATCTTTTCGCAGATTCAATTATTTTTTTCAAATTTTAAAACAATTTATAATTTGATCCCAGACTATTTTATTTGTACCTATATTTTATAAAAAGTCAAAATATCTACAAAATAAATTAAATTGAAATGACAAGAATCAAATGGTTTGACATAACGAAGACTATTTCCAGCATCTTTCGTACTAATGATTTTGATCCCACACTATTTTATTATAAACAGAGATTTATATGAGAGAGAAATGGCTTTTCCGGAGCCAAACCACCAAATGTCTTTTGTGAGCCGAGCAGCTTCCAGTGTAGAGCAAAAGCCAATTCATACATCACGTATATTTTAGAAAACAACCCTGATGGTTACACGGCGTGCTTAAAACAATATTGGTAATGGAACATTTAAACCTAAAATATAAAAACTTAACAATCAAGGATCCCAAAATCTACAATGAATAAACCAGCCCACCAACCAATCGACAGTCTTATACGTATTGCTGGTGTCTGCAATAGTTGGCTTACTTTTGTTGGGACATCTTGTCACCCAGAAAACAAAGCTACGGCCTTGTTTCTTTCATTACGTTTAGTTTAAATGCCGCTTTACCCACTTCTCTTATTCAGATTCACTACTGTATTCTCAGTTAGATGCTATGGCTGTGTTCTTTAGTAATACTGCTAACTTATCATCCCATGCTCATGCTTTCAAGTTTTGTTCTCACTCATTCAATAATTTTCCCTCTGCAAAACAATCGAATCACAGTAATCTACAGAGGAGGACAAGGTTGAATACTGTGATGAAGATCAAAGCTCTCATAAATGACGATAGTTTTTCCTATTATTCTTCATCCATTATGACTTTGTACGATGTGTTGTGTGTTCCACAGAGCGCTGAGCTGGGTGAAGTGAAGAAAGCGTACAGGGCGAAGGTAAGAATTTACCACCCTGATGTCTGTCCACCTGCTGAGAAAGAGAACTTCGGCAAAATGTTTCTTTTAGTGCAGGAAGCTTACGAGACTCTGTCTGATCCCATGTCAAGGGTTGATTATGATTTGAACCTCCTTTTCAATCCCCACTTGTTGTTCTCACAAAAGAGAAACGTGAAGCAGCAATGGGCAGAGCAGCTTCAAAGTCTTAGAGTGAAGTCGAGGAGTGGTGAGAGAAACACATGGGGAGCCAAACTGCGCCGCTCTAGAGAAGAAATGGCTGCGCGTTGAAACTTTTGAGATCTTCCAGAATTGTCAAGAGTATGTATATAGATCATCAATTATGGGGTTCCAGTCCATCAGGTCTCAATCTTAAACCTGCACATGAAAACAATGTATAGAAAATTTGGATTTTCTTCTCTTTCCCTTAGAACATCTATGTTCTAAATAAATATTCGTGGGGAAGTTGTGTGTAGATATAATAATCCCCCCTTGTTTGAAAGGTATTTTATGTCTGGAGGATTTTCATTTAATTTATGTCCTAGAGTTCACGAATGAAATCCAATGGGTATAAGTTCATATTTATATAATCCCCCACACACATCCTGATCGTGAAATTCGCATAACTATGCCATTTTGAGTTCCTCTCTACGCAGCAATAATAAAGTATTTACTTTTAATCATTTTTATTTTATGATTATATTAACAAGATA
Source organism: Sequoiadendron giganteum (assembly GCA_007115665.2). Taxonomy (NCBI): domain Eukaryota; kingdom Viridiplantae; phylum Streptophyta; class Pinopsida; order Cupressales; family Cupressaceae; genus Sequoiadendron; species Sequoiadendron giganteum. Next base: position 190,003,918 of record CM021106.1, read on the forward strand.
AAAAACTAAATAGTATTTATAAAGGGAAAATTGGTAATGGAACATTCAAACTTAAAATATTCAAATCCGTATTTAATGAAGGAAACAATTTCTTGCGCAAGAAGCGCAGTATGACGCAGGAGGGGCCACGAATGACCTCAGAAAACACAAAACCCTAGCAGAGCTCATTTAGTTGCTTGCTTTGGCGTTGGATTGCTGTTTTTTTGTCAGTTGCCACTTGGTTGCTCTATGAGGATTTTAACATGGTTGAAATGGCGTACGATAAGAATGGCACTCTGCCTTTTCGTTGGGCTGTGGGTGAAAGAGAAGCATGGTTCTATATGCGCAATAAATTAGAATTTTTTGATCCCAACTTGGGTTACCGCCATTCTCATTCCCTCTGGCACACTTGGTGTAATTACAGGGCTGGTTTTGACAGAGTCTTTAAACGTTTTGATTGTGCCATGATCTTGGCACAATCTTTTTTTTCTTTCAGGAGCTCTGCCTTGCTTGTGAAGCCGTTAGTGGATGTGACCCTTTCGGATCACTTCCCAATTCAATTTCGCATTGAGTGGATGTCTTGTCAACCTCGCACGTGTAAAACTCAATTCTTCTTGAACACGTCTCTACTCTCTCACAAGCCCACCCTAGCCCACATTCTTCGAGTGTGGAATTTAGAGTGTCATCCTTCTAGTCGTACGGGCTAGATTGTTTGGTAGAATGATGCTATCATTCGTACTGTGTGTTTCTTGCGCATTTATGGGCGCCAACTTGCCATTTTCCACCGGCGTTCTCATGAGGCCACCACGACTGACTTGTGTGCTACTATGGAGGCCTTAGCGGCTCGTCCTTTTTCCCCATCACATCAAGTTCAGGTGGCGGACTTAAGACACCAACAGTAAGTGGCAGATAGTTATTCTGTCAGGGGCACTCAAATCAAGGCTCAGCTTCACTAACTCAAAATTGGCGACTGTGCCTCCAAAGAGTTTTTTTTGGCTCTTCGTGCTAGGCACTCTTCCCTAGGAATTAAAGCTATCAAAGATGGTAATCAAGTGCTCTCTGAGCTACCTGACATTCTCCAAGTTTTTGTGCATCACTATGAACAATTTTTCATGGCCCAGGACGCAACGCCCGTGCTCCAACAAACCCTTCAAAGCTGTCTTGCTGTTGTGCCACATAGGCTTTCTTTAGCCCAGACTAATTTATGTGATCAATTATTAACAATTGATGATCTCAAGGAAGCCGTTTCCTCCATGGCTGATGGCAAGGCTCCTGGGATTGATGGCTTTCCTTGTGAATTTTATAAAGCGTTTTGGGATTGTATTGGGAGTGACCTGCATCATGTGTATCTTGAAGCCTTTCACAACAACTCTCTAGGTAATTTAATAAATAGAGGCAATATTAAATTCATACCTAAGCCTAGGGATCCAGAGGATATTTGTAACTAGTGGCCCATCACGCTTCTTAATGTTTCTTATAAAATCATTATCAAAGCCTTGGCTCTGAAAATTTGCCACCTCTTACCTTAGATTGTGCATCCCAAGCAGACTGGATTCATTAAATCTAGGTTCATTCTTGATAACATTATTGTTGTCTGGGAAGGCATGGAGTGGACCCGTCGTTCGAACCAGAAAGTTGTGTTCATTAAAATTGATTTTGCCAAAGCATATGATCGTATTGAATGGCCTTTCATTCTTGCGATGTTACAAGCATTGGGTTTTGGGTCCCATTTTTTGTAGTCTATTCGCATGCTTTTTTCCGATGCCTCAGCTTGCATCTCCATTAATGGTCGCCAGTCCTCTGCTTTTGGCCTTTTTCATTTTATTTGCCAGGGATGCCCTCTTGCCCCTGCTTTGTATGTTTTGGCTGCTGAGGGCTTCGGATATCTCTTGGCCAATGCTATCTCTCAGCAGCATGTTAAAGGAATCACTCTCCCGGACTCTCAAGAGTAGCTTGTCAATGGGCACTTCGCAGATGACTCCTTTCTCACTCTTTTAGAGGATGAAGGATCGATCGTTGCTGCCCTTGATTGTCTTGATACTTTTTTTCTTGCATCCGATTCCACAATTCAATGGCACAAAACCTTGTGCTACAGACATTCGGTGCTCCCGACTCCTGCATGGCTTCAAACTTATAACTGGAAGTGGATTGGTCAAGGTGAAATCTTTCTATTCTTGGGCATTCCTTTCACCTTCTAGGCTTCAACTCGGGAGCTCTGGCAAGCTGTGCTCTCTAGAGTTGAACAAAAGCTAGCTTATTAGGTTACCAAGCCTCTCTTGCTGGCTAGCAAATTCCAGGTGTGCTCTAAAATCTTGGCTGCCACCCACGTCTACTATTCTTCCTGTTGGGCTCCTTCTAAAGCAGCCTACAATAGGCTTGAGAAGCTGCTCCGCAATTTTCTTTGGGCCTCTGTTGAGACCCATAAGGGCTTTCATCGGGTCACTTGAGAATTTTGTTGTCTCCCCAAGGATTCGGGAGGGCTCGACTTGCTTTCCACTCAACGACAAGGGACTGCTCTCTATGTCAAATGGATTATCCGTGTGCTTACTAGGGATGAAGCCTAAAAAATTCTCCTCTGACATTGTATCTAGTCTAGGTTTCTTGTTTGTAGACCCGCCTGGAAAGGAATTGGCTTCGAAACCCTTCTGGTTATGAGGGAGCCGGTTCAAATTATGGGCTCCTTTGTGGCTAAAATTATTTGGCGCTCTTGGAAAACTGTCAAGCCTTGGCTCCGTTGGGCCAGGGCTAGATTTCGTGATGGGCTTTCCATCAACCAGCATAATCTCTGGTGATCTCCCCTTTTGGCTCAGAATGGTCAACCCCTGGCCAAGTCGCCTTGGCTCAAAGCTCTCTAATTTCATAAGAAGGGCATTCATACTTTGCACCAGCTCATCCACTGGCCTACCATGAGTATTTTGCAGTGGGATGCTTTTAAAACCTAGTACAACCTTCAAAACTAGGATCGTCCTACTTTTGACGGGCTAGTGAACGCCATTCCGGCAGAAATTCTTCACAAAGTTTGCATTCATGGGCACAAACCTTGGTGGAAAGACTGGAAATGGTTTTCAGATACTCCTCTGAGGAGCTACAAGCCATGGCTTGGTTACAGGTGGCTTTCACTCCAATTTTCCATGCTCAGCTCTTTGAACTAGTGGTGGTTTCTTAACTTCTCGGCCTTTACTTGGCATAGGAGGTTTGATGCCATTTGGTCTACAATTGTTAATCCGAAGTTGACCCACTTTGCTTGGTGTATTCTTTTCTAAGGCTTGCCTGTGGGCTCTCTGCTGGTTCATTTGGGGGTCTCTGACCCTCGTTGCCCATTTTGTGGGCAGCCAGAAAGCTTCAAGCACCTTTTTTGGTTTTGTCCCAAAGCTCAGTAGTTTTGGACTTGGATTCATGATTTCTTTCGGCCTTTTAGGCTTGAACCCTTTTCGTGGCATATGGTTCTACTAGGGGACCCACCTGGAAGCCCAGCTAAGTTCACCCAACTTTGGCACACTTTCAGAGTGGAAATCCTCTTCAATATTTTGAAAGACAGAAATGCTTGTATTTTTGCTCATTCACATTTAAATATTAATGTGTCTCTTTATGCTAAAGTAGTTATATGTTCTAATGTAATGTTACAGATTCAAGTGCAAGCCAACAAGGTTGCACTAGAAGTGGCTCACTTGCAGGTTCTCCTGGACCACTGGGGCAATGCCCCTTGTACTGTGGCTCGGAATCTTGAGTTTCCCTCCTCCTCCTGTGGCTGGTCGCCCTCTCGGGGCCGGAAGTGGAGTGATACCACGCGAGCTCACTTCCAGCCTCCTGCTTGGAGGGATTCTCAATCTCCTAGGCAAACTCGTTCTCCTTCACCGCGTCCTGGTCAGGGTTGGCACTCTAGTAGTGCGTTGAGGAGCAGTGGTGGCGATTCTGGGTGGCCTTCGGATGCTCCTCCTGCTACTGGCTCTGGTTGGCCCTCCACTGGCAAAAGCTTTCTGCGGCTTGCTCTCACAATCTCACCTCGGTGCGATGATAAAGATAAAGAAGAAGAAAATAATGATGATGGTTGGGGTGCTCTTCCTGACGTCACTCCTAACCCCGCTGATGTATGGGGGAAACATCTGGATGACCAAGATCCCCTAGGATCTACTGGCTCTGCTTTAACTGCTTAGTTTTCATTCTGTTATTTTATTTCTGGGCTAGGTCCATGTGACATTTGATATTTTGGTTTTTTTGGGTTGGGCCCATGTGACTTTCGGGGTGTGCCTTACCACCTGCCCCTTTTTTGTGAATTTGTAATTTTATCTTTTTTAATATAGATATTTAGAAAATTCATCAAAAAAATAAATTATACTTTAAAGTTTAGGTTTATAATATAATGTAAAAGTAGTTAAAATTTTCATCATTATTATTTTATGATTATATTAATAAGATAAAAAACTAAATAGTATTTATAAAGGGAAAATTGGTGTAATCAAATTATACTTTAAAGTTTAGGTTCACAATATAATGTAAAAGTAGTTAAACTATTAAGCCACTAGGATTAATTAACATAAGATGGGAGAGGGTCTTTATTAGGATGAGGGCCTTAAACATTTGAGATGTCTTAATTTTTAGGGATAGGCTTCCTACTAGTAATGGTATTATCTTTATCTTCTTCTTAAGTATGATCAATATGCACAAATGAATTTGCAAGGTCTAGGAAATACAAATTTTCATTGTCAAGCTACTTAATATGTCCACATTGAGAAACAAAGTGTCCATGGTATCTATGATAAAGAGATCTCTATAAACCACATTGAGAGATATGGTTGCAGCCAAATTGGTGCCCATGTGTTGGAGAGGCATGCCCTTATGGTGGAGAAGCATCCCTACCAACAACGCAAGCAACCATACAAGAGGTATTATCCCTATGCTCTCTAAGAGTTTGCAAATGGGAAATTTCTAGAGCTAGCTACTATATTATCTTAGAATTGTATTTGTAAATTGACCTTAGAGAATATGAAATGTTTAGTTTACATATAAAATTACCCAGCTCTAGTTTCAAATGAGAAAAAAAAACAAAATTTTGATATTTTAAAATAGAGAATTGAATTGTTACTTTGAAAATATACTAAAGTGTATTTTCTTGAGATTTAAGGTCAATATCCTAAAAGTGTATGTTCTAAGAAGAATACTCTGGTTTGAAGGGATTGAAAAATTCATGTATTTGCTTAGGTTGCAAAATTATAGGTCCACAATCTTAGAACTCTTCTTAGCTTCAGAGCTAGGGATTTGTTATCGAAAAGGTAAAAATGAGGTTCAACAATAGATTAAGCATGATTAAAGGCCAAAGAATGAGAGTGGGTATTTTCTCTTGCATTTTAGCCTTATCTTAAACTTAGGAGGCTATTCTTAGAGGTATTCTTAATAGGTTTCCACATGTAAAATGTAACATGAGTACAATAATCATGAGCTATATGTAATGTACACTTGACCTCTATAATTAGGAGGAAATGATTGACTATGATTACAATATTAAAATATTTTTCTAAATACCTAAAAACCACAATGGATACATAGCATTCCCTAAATATTTCCATTACAAACCCTACCTACCCCTCACTAGGTGTCATTCGCAACTTAGGATGGAAGAATTAGATGTAGTAAAAACTATTTGAGGCACTTGTAGAATATAAAATAGGCTCAGTGATAGACCATTTAAATTGATAACAAACTAGTAATTTTAGATCTATATTTTAGGCACCTAGTTTGTGGATGGGAACCTCAATATGAGAGGAATCATAGATTGTGATGAAACCCATTTTTTAACCACATCCATCATTCCCTTTCAATTCATGCCAAAATTTGCATGGAAAAATATTTTTGAATGTGTATAGAGTACCCCAAGAGATATGGAGGAACATCTTTCAAATCTATACATCATCCTTATATTTATGAAAACTCTAGTTTTGGTATTTTGTGCAAAGAAAGAACCCACAAAATCTACATGATTAATTTCTTAGAGCTAGCATTAGAACCATTGGGAGTTTTAAATTTTGATTACCATTTTTAATGAATGCATAAATTTTTTCATCTTTTATCATTCAAATCCCTTTGAAACTATGACCTTGGAATAACAAATGATTTATAGATAGGAGATCTTGATTCAATATTTTAAGGGCTTATCATGTCATTAATGTTGACTTAGGTTTCGTAAGAAGGTAGTTGTGAGTGAATAATGAAAAATATGGTCATTTTGGAGTTTTGAGGATTGGGGGTTGGGGATACTTGATAAATCTAACCAATATTATAGATTTGGGCTTAGGTTTATGGCATCCTTCATTCTCATAAAAAAATGATAATGGTATATATACATCTTTGACTCTAGAGTGACATGCAAAGGAAGTTATTGGGAGTTAGTGACTAAAGGTAGTAAGAAATTTAACCTAATTAAGGTATGAAAATTGGGGTAAGTCTAAATTTGTGATCTAGAAGAGGTAATTATGATGTGGGAAAAAGGGATCTAAGGTCTAAATCACACCTTTTCCTACATCACAGTGGAAGGAACCAAAAATGACCATGTAAACACCCACTTGGTTACTAATTGTTGTGGAAGAGCCATAATGGTGGATCAAGGTTTTAGTTCTTTCTTTGGAGAATTTATTAATTGGTATCTAATTAACTGAATTCAAAGATGCAAATTTAGATCTAGGCTAATTATGTAACTATAGTGGATTATGATTTCTTGAAAGAATAGAAAAAACATAGAAATGAAGTATGGAGAAGCAAAGTGAAAACATAAAGGAACCTAGCATATAAATTTGAGCTTGAATTGGCTAGACAGGGATGTTAGCACCTTAGACCTAGAAATTAAAACCTTTGGAATTATAATTTAGATCCCAGATGACCATTGTCTATAGGGTCTTCCTTTTTATACTTGGTCTTATAACTTTGTGTGTCATTGATTAATTCTAATTTCCCCAATTTGTTGGCATATGAGACTCGAATGCATGATTGAGCAATTAGGTTTTCAATATTTTCCTAAATTCACTTTAGATATTTATCTTGCACATAATAGAGGAGATAAAGGGTTGTTCCATATAAGGGCTTTCCTGAATCAAACCCTATTTTGGTATTTCTACCTCCACAATGACTATTATGATGTAAAATATTTCTTACCCTAGGTCAGGGAGAGGCAAAATGGATAAAAGAATGATAAATTGAAAAGTGTTGCAACTTACCACTCAAATATTCATTCCTTTATTCCACTTAAAATTCCTTGTACTCATTACCTTCAAGGAGAATTAGATGCTTGATTTGAAGTCTTGCAAGTGTTAGTACTCATAAAAAATGGACATGAAACATGAATAAAATCACATGGAAAATTTATGTATTGCTAATATGATGCTTGACTGAAATAATGTTACAATAATCCTACTAATTACGCTCTTGAATTATTTTTGGGATGCTCAATTTCTCAATATATTTTCTAGGATCAAAATGGTGAAGAAGACTTGTATTTATATGAATTTCTTTAATTTCTTGCAAATTAATTAGCGATGACCGATAAGTGAGTTCAAATTTTTACATGTTAAAACATTGATGATAAATAATTAGATTGGGTCCACAATAGGCTAGAAAAGGGTGCTATCACCCTAGTCCAAACCTATTTTGGGGCTTTAAATTTCATTAAATAAATAATAATTGATATTCCTAATTTAACACCGATTTTCAAGATATGATCATAAAATGGACAATTTAAGAGCACAAATGGGTCCAAGCACATAAGGGGAGCTAAATCTAGTGTGAAATTATCAAGGGTGACAATTTCAGATGCTACAATAATATTGTGAAAAGTGTTTGAGATCAAGGCTACACTAGATTATGGGTATTCCCAAATATTTAACTCTAATAAAAATATATAGAAGGAAATTTTCCAAAGGTTTAGGATTGGGGATAACAAAGAAGGTGTACCTAGGTCGAGGGATGGGTAAGACTTTGGCTATGATAGGTAACATAGTATAAAGGATTAGGGAGTTAGGGTTTGGATAAAAATTAGGTCAATAAGATAAAGTCCAAAATACCAATAAGGGAAAGGGAAAATATGGTGAAAATATTAGAGGGATGTTGAGAAGGAAAAATACAAATTTATAGCAAGGAAAAAGGATTAGGGTGGGAAAGGGATAAAAGTTACTCCCCAAAAGGTAAATCTGGTATCTCGATAGGGAAAAAGGAAAAAAGTGGAGTTGAAAGGAAAGACATACCAAGGTGGGAAAATTAAAAGAATTGGCATAAGAAAAATCCCTAATAAATTTTATCATAAAAACCCCATAATTAGAATTTCTTAGGATCCTTTCAGCCTCCAACACATTGATAGGTACACAAGGGATGAATAAATGAATCACTTATATAAAACTTGACAAAAGGGGAACCCATTAAAAGTTATCTTGGATTGGGTATCATTAGTGGGTGAAATATTCCTAAAATGAAAGAGAAATTTGAGACTTAATAAAAGTTAAGCACTATCAAATTGAGTTATAGTAGGCTTTGGTTGAGGATGTGTGCCTCTTGCCATTACAATGAGAATTCAACTATATTTGGGAGAAGGAAAAATATGGGGCCAAAAGGAGACCAAAAAACATACTTCATCATGATTAAACAAGGATCATGACTACACAAGGATACAAACATCATGATATTTATAAGAAAAGACAAAAAAATATATAATTCAAGACAAAAATTTGTAACCAATGAAATAGAGGCATAAGTAATTTGAAGGTATGGCTACAAACGTAACTCACAAATATAATTGCATGTTAGACCCTACAAGAAAATTTATAGTACAAGTCCATGGACAACTTGCTATAATCAACCACCTTTGTCAAAGACAAGCCTATTAAAGGAGGTAATATCCCTTAAACCATAGTTTTATCCACCACCCACATACATAAATGAAACCTTGTATTTACATGCATCAACCTATGAACATTATTTAAGAAGTGAAGGCTGCTAATTCTATGATAATAAAAATTATTATTATAGTTAAACAATAAATAATAGGTGTTGGACCTATTCCACAATGCAACATACATGTACATAATAATGGGGGTAGAAAATATAAATTTAGGTAAAGAATTGTTTTTTGAAAATCATGGAATAAATTTCCATCATACATGAGTGCATTATTGCTATATAATACCTACCAACCTTCTTATTTGAATCAAGAAAAAAATAAAATACCTCCAAATCACATGGAAAAGATAAGAATACCCAAATAATATTTTAATTTTCATGAAGAGAAGCTTCCCCCTACAAGTGAAATCCATGTTTGGGATACCATAAAATTGAGAAATAAGCTAATGTTTAATTTGACATATGTATTATTTCTCAACATTATCATTTCTATGCTAGACCAATACATGGGTTTTTATTTAGGCACACTATCATCTATAGTATTATAAGACTAGCCTATGAAAAGGAAAGCCTCATAATTATTAGTATACTCATCAAGACCTTGAATAATGGAATTCCAACAAGAGCTAATCTTGCATGTATTGATGTATTATAAACTAGCACATGAAAAACACTATTAGACACCTCAAGTTCTTCAAAATTTATCTCTATTTTATGTTCATGTTCACAAGATGTTGTGTCATATGTAATACTAAAATTAGATGTATGGCATATTTATTATTCTTCCTCAATCCATGTACTAGAATTTTCTTGTGATCTAATTGAAGGAAAATATTAATAAATAAGAAAAAATTCTTGCACCAAAGAACTATATTCTCATATGCATCCAAATGATCACCATATATAAAATCATATATTTTTCAAATTGAAAAAAATAACTACACTAACATCTATCTCGACAAATTTATCACTAAGTGCAAGTACATCAATGTCATTCTCATACAAACAAACATCATTAGCTTCAATATTATTAATAAATAAAAATGAGGGAAACAAATCAACAAGAAACTAGTTTCTTAATTAGCCTTTAAATTGTATGCATGTACACACTTTATGTAGTTAGCTTCAATATTTGATCCATTTGACTACTCATGAGTACACACCTCTTCCTCTTTACCCATCTAGTTGTCTCAAACAATAGGATCATTTACATCTTTCTTATATTGAAGGTCATCAAATATTTAATCATTGTGATCACCAATATATGATCTATCCAATAAAATATAGGTGTATATACTATATTTATCATCTATACTTCCATCACATGATGCACAACACTATTTTCTACCCATTTGCATACATAATTATCATTTTACATTATATTCACATTTTATGCCACATGCATTTAGTTGCTACTTATATCATCCTACTCATTACTAAAATCACTTGCACTTGAGGAAAATAATTCTACAATGTAATTATTCATCACCTTCTCAATGGAGTCAAAGTATGCATTATCTTACTACAAGTTTGTCAATTTAAATTGTTTTTGCATTAAACTCAAACTAGTGTTATAAGCTTCAAAAAATAATTTAAAGTGTAGGAATTTGTCTTAGATTTAAAATTATTAATTTAATCCTAGAAAAGTAAACAACAAATCTTTGAAGAAAGTATATACTTGAGTATCCTTGTTGCATTTTGAAACGTAGAAAAATAGGGCTTCAACCATTTGGGAGATGGAACTAGGAGAACCTATTTCACTTAGTTTCACTTAAGGAAACCCTAGAGATCTCAATCCGAGGATGAAATAAGGAAAAGAGATCTGCTAGAAGGGTTTCCTAGGGTATTATTAAAGACTAAATAGGGGTTCACCACCAAGCTAGGGCTTGGAAATACAAGTAACATGCAAAACCTAATGATATGTAAAACTCAAATAAAAGACCTAGAAATGAATGCAAATCAGAACAATAAACTGAGAAACCAAAGAGGTGCACCTGGAAACCTATAGAAGCTTGAATGAAGATCTCAAATGCTGAAAATACTAATTTTAATGCACACTGGGACTCATATATGCCAGGCTGGGTGATTTAGTCCCAGATTAGGGTTTCTGACATAAATTGGAATCTGTAACTGCTAAATTAGAATCTGCTCAAAATGTTAGAATTTAGGTATACTAGGACTCATACGCCACAAGTTCTGATTTATTCCCATTATTAGGGTTACTCTAAAACTCTGATATCCTCTGATGACTTCTTGTAGCTTTCTTCCTTCCAAATATCCAAGTCTGAATCACTAAAATGCAACCTATAGGTGACTTTCCATGATCTTGCAAGGAGGATGACAACTTTAGCAACTTGAAATTTTTTCTCCAATCTTTCTCTTTAATGGATCTTCAACCTAGACCACCTAGATCTACAATCACACATGAAAGAGAGAAAAAAAACTATTGTTTTTTTAGTGTATAGGGGTTTGTCAAGTGTTCAAACCCCATGTTGGTTATCAAACCATAAAATGAAATGAAATACAAAGGAGGAATGATGAATGAACAAATATGCTATGGTGCAGCTCACCAAATCCTTGAATAAGATGCTACAAACATGTATGAAATGGCCAAAATGGATGTGTATCTTAAATCTTTCTTGAATGATATGAATCTTGATTTGAATATTTTCTTGAATCATAAAACCCTACATCACAAATGTTAGCTCTTATAGAAACATGATGCATGATGACTTTTCCATGATGCTTGATACTTGAATAATGCTCCAAAATGCTTAATAATCACTCTTGAATGCTCTTGTAAAATTGTGTAAATTATCTTGATCAAAAATTTACAATAATGCATGAATACTTGAAATCTAGGAAGAAAAATGAGTGAAATAACCTCGTATTTATACTTCTCTATGCAAAATTTCCCAAAATTACAACACTACAAGCTGAAATTATATCTAGAAGAATAAAATCCCACCAAGAATTTGAATTTAAATTAGGTCTAAGTAGAGCAGGAATCATATGCTAGTTGTGGCATATGAGTCCCATTAGGCTAAGCTTGGGACACATTTTTCAAGAAATGCTTAGTTTAATGTGAAATTTAGATTAAGGTCCCAAAACCTAGGTGGGACGCATACACCCAAGGTGGTGTATGATTCCTAGATCACTAAATCTGGGTCATACAATCAAAAACCATTAATTCATGGGTAAGTGCACCAAGATGGTTCCTAAAAAGGGGACTTCAGTGGACACCTTTTTTCTGAAATCAGGAAATAGTAACCTTGGATGTGAAATTGAGGATAGTTACAATCAAAATTTTGAGATGGAGCAAAAACAAGGATCGAAGTGCTCTGAGTCTACTTTCTAAAATACTAATTTATTTTTAAAATGGTCGAGACTAAGGGGTTCAAATGAGGGATGTACACAAATTGGTGTTGTTTTTGTTAGCAAAACATAACATAGCAACTCTTGTACGACCCTAGCACATTGTACTTTTTTTAGTATTTTTAAAATCGCTACAGTCAAAAGTTAGCTAACAGTATGTAGTTGATGCATGATTTGTCTGATAATTTTTTAATGAATATTTGATTTTTTACTAATTTGTGAAGTGGACATATCCTGAAAATAGAATTTTGGCCATGCTACCCCTACAAATTAATTGATTTTTTTTTTGTAGAATGGAGTCTAGTTTCTAAAAATGTAATTTATTTGAAATTTCGATGAGCGGTTAATTTATAATGAGAAAACATACCAAACACTTCTTTTTGGCAAAAAAAAGACATACAAACAAAATAAATTATGGATGAAAGGCTTAACATTGTTAGAAAATGAAAAACATTAAATTTTTGGATAGATAAGAGAGAATGTAACATTACCCAGATGTTCGATTTGTTTGATATTGAACCACATGCAATCCTAATGGTGAGCACAAACTCGATTATGTGAAATATTGTAGAATTTTCAAAAACATGTCTCTGGTTGTTGGGAATGCCCTCCAAGCCTTTGGATTGGTATTCCAAGGAAATACCAATCCTAGGACTTGGTTATTCCCAAAGAAAGATATAATGTGAGCGTGTTATAACGCGCTTGCATTATATCTCAGTTTTGATATGGTTTTTGCTTCTGCGGGAAACATGCCAACTAAGACATAACGCGAGCACGTTATAACACTCTCACATTATGTCTTCATATACATGAAATTCCAATCTATTGAATGTATGCCAATATATTTGTATGTACATGTATGCTTGCGTTCCATGTGTGTATGCATGTATGCATGCTTGTATGTATGTATGTATTCCTGTATGTATCAATGCATGTATATTGTATGTATACCTATAAGTATGTAAGATTGTATTGACACATGCATGTATGTATGCTTGTATAGATGTAGGATTGTATGTACATATGTATTATGCTTGTATGTATGTAAGTATGTATGTATTTACGTATGTCCTTAGAGGGAGGGAGAGTTTTAAGAGAGAGAGAGAGTTTGGAGAGAGGGAGAGGGGGTGGAAGTGAGATTTTAAGAGAGAGGGAGTGGTAGAGAAGGGGTTGGAGTGAGAGGGACTTAGATAGGTAGGGTGGGAGGGATAGAGGGAGGGATAGAGAGAGAGGGGGGGAGAGAGAGAATTGAGAGAGAGGGAGAGAGACAAAGGGGGGAGAGAGACAAAGAGAAAGAGATATTTATATAGGTACGGTGCCAAAGGGAGAGAGAGACGTAGAGAAATATAGAGTTATGTAGGTATGGTGCCAAAGGGAGAGACTTGAGAGTGTGAGGAGGGTGAGAAGGGGAGACTTGAGAGATAGGTAGTGAGAGGGAGTACGAGAGAGAGGGAGAGTGAGAGAGATGGAGTGTGAGAGAGAGGGAGTGTGAGTGAGAGACCTAAGAGAGTGAGAGGGTGTGGGAGGGAGTGAGCTGATAGAGGTAGAGAAAGAGAGGGGTTGAGTGAGAGGGACTTATCTAGGTAGGGTGGAAGGGATAGATAGAGAGAAGGGAGAGAGAAAGAGTTACCTAGGTAGGTTGTTAGAGGGAGAGAACTGAGAGAGAGAAGGGGTGGGAGGGAGAGAGAGGGAGGGAGAGAGAGTGGGAGGGACATAAAGAGAGATTGATAGAGGGAACAATAGAGGGTGGTAGGGATTGATTGAACGAGAGGTACGTAGAAAGAAGGAGAGGATAGATAGAAATAATTAGAGAGGGAGGGAGGGAGAGGTGAGATGTATAGATAGAGAGAAAGTAATAGGGATTGAGGGTATAGGGTGGAGGACCTATAGTGTTGATGGTTTGTAGGGTATTATGGTTTAAGGGTTGAGGGTTGAGGGATTAGGGTTGATGGTAGAGGGTATTGGGTTGAGGGTATAGGGTAGAAGGTTTAAGGGTTTAGGGTTGAAGGGTTTAGGGTTAAGGGTTTAGGGTTGAGGGAAAAGGTTTTAGGGTTTAGGGTTTAGGTTTGAGGGTATATGGTTGAAGGATTAGGTTGAGGGTCCAATGTAAAGGGTAGAGGGTATAGGGGTTGAGGGTTTACGGTTTAAGGATTAAGGGTTGAGGGATTAAGGGTTGAGGGTTGATAATTGAGGGTTGGGGGTTTAATGTATATGGTAGAGGGTATAGGGTTTAAGGTTTAAGGGTTGAGGGTTGAGGATTGAGGGTTGAGGGTTGAGAGTTGAGAGTTGAGGGTTTAAGGTTGAGGGTAGAGGATCGAGGGATTAGGGTTGAGGGTCCAATGTATAAGGTAAGAAGTTATAGGGTTGGGATTAGGGTTTAAGGGTAGAGGGTTGAGGGTATATGGTTGAGGGTTTAAGGGTTGAGGGATTAGGGTTTAGGGTAGAGGGTAGAGGGTTGAGGGTTGAGGGTAGAGGGTTTAAGCATTTAGGGTTTAAGGGTTGAGGGTAGAGGGTTTAGGGTTGAGTGTTTAAGGATTTAGGGTTTAGGGTTTATGGATTAGGGTAGAGAGGGAGGGATGGATGGATAGAGAGAAGGAGAGAAAAGGAGGGAGGGACATATATATATTAGGGTTGAAGATCCAATGTATAGGGTAGAGGGTTGAGAATATAGGGTATAGGGTTGACGACCTGTAGGGTTGAGGGATTAGGGTATTGGGTTGAGGGTATAGGGTTGAGGGTACTTATTGTTGAAAGATTGGGGTTAAGAGTCCTATGTATAGGGTAGAGGGTATCGGGGTTGACGATTTAGGGTTTTAGGTTTGAGTATTGAGGGATTAAGGGTTGAGGGTTGAGAATTCAGGGTTGGGTGTTTAATGTATAGGGTTGAGGGTTGAGGGTTGAGGGTGGATGATTGAGGGTATAGGGCTGGGGGGATTATGGTTGAGGGTCCAATGTATATGGTAGAGGGTATAGGGGTAGAGGTATTAGGGTAGAGATTTTACTAACTATGTTTAAGGGTTGAGGGATTAGGGTAGAGAGTTTACTAGGTGGGTTTAAGGGTTTAGGGATTAGGGTTGAAGGTAGAGGGTAGACGATTGAGTGTAGATGCTAGAGGGTTTAAAGGTTTAGGGTTTAAGGTTTGAGGGTTTATAGGGTAGATGGTAGAGGGTTGAGGGTTTAAGGGTTGATGGTTTAGGGTTGAAGGTAGAGTATTGAGGGTATAGGGTTGGGGGATTAAGGTTGAGGGTCCAATGTATAGGGTAGAGGGTATAGGGGTTCAGGGATTAGTGTTTAAAGGTTGAGGGATTAAGGATCAAGAGGGATGAGGGATTAGGGTAGAGAGTTTACTAAGTGGGTTCAAGGGTTTAAGGGTTGGGGGATTAGGGTAGAGGGTAGAGGGTAGAGGGTAGATGATTAAGGGTAGAGGGTAGAGGATTTAGGGTTTAGGGTTGAGTGTTTAAGGGTTTATAGGGTAGAGGGTAGAGGATAGAGGGTTTAAGGTTGAGGGTAGATGATTGAGGGTATAGGGTTAGGGGATTAGGGTTGAGGGTCCAATGTATAGGGGTTGAGGGAATATGGTTTAAGGGTTGAGGGATTAAGGGCCAAGAGGGTTGAGGGATTAGGGTAGAGAGTTTACTAAGTGGGTTTAAGGGTTAGGGGTTGGGGGATTAGGGTAAAGGGTAGAGGGTAGAGGATTGAGGGTGGAGGGTAGAGGGTTTAAGGGTTGAAGGTTTAGGGTTTAGGGTTGAGTGCTTAAGGGTTTATAGGGTAGAGGGTTGAGGGTTGATGGTTTTAGGGTTGAGGGTTTAAGGTTGAGGGTAGGGGATTGAGGGTATAGGGTTAGAGGATTAGGGTTGAGGGTCCAATGTATAGGGTATAGGGTATAGGGGTTGAGGGAATAGGGTTTAAGGGTTCAGGGATTGCGAGGATATAGCGGTTGAGGGATTAGGGTTTAAGGGTTAAGGGTTGACGGTTGAAGGATTAAGATGGTATAGGGGTTGAGAGATTAGGGATTTAGGGTTGAGGTTTGAGGTATTAAGAGAGTATAGGGGTTGAGGGATCAGGGTTTAAGGGTTGAGGGTTGAGGGATTAAGAGGGTATAGGGGTTGAGGGATTAGGGTTTAAGGGTTGAGGGTTGAGGGTTGAGGATTATAGTTTAAGAGGTTGAAGGGATTAAAGAGAGGGTACAGAAGTTTGAGAGTTAGAGGAGGTTATATGGGTTGAGGGATTAGGGTTTTAAGGGTTGAGGGGTTGAGGTTTGAGAAGAGTGATTAGAGAGTATAGAGTTGAGGATCAGGAGTTTTAAGGGTGGAGGTTGAAAGTTAAGAAATTTATAGGGGTTGAGGATTAGGGTTTTAAGAGTTGAGGATTAATAACTGGTATAGAGTTTAAGGGATTAGGGTTTAAGGGTTTAAGTTTAGGGTTGAGGATTAGGAGGAATAGGGTTAAGGTGGATTGGGGTTTAGGGTTGAGGTTAGGTTTGAGGATTAAGAGGTATATGGGTTGAGAGGTTGGGGATTAAGAGAATTATGAGGTTGAGGATTAGGTTGAAAGTCCAATGTATAGGGTATTATAGGGGTAGAAATTAGAAATTAGAGGTTTAAGGTATAGGGTTTAAGAGGTTGAGGGTTTAGGAGTTTAGGGTTGAAGTGTTTAAGGGTTTATAAGGTAGAGGTTGATAGTTTGAGGTTGAGGTTTAAGGTTGAGGTAGGATTGAAATTATAAGGTTCACAGGATTAGGAGTTGAGGTCAATGTGTATAGGAGTAGAACATAGGAGTTGAGAATAGGTTTTAAGAATTAGAGGATTAAGAGGATATAGGGTTAAGAAATTAGGAGTTTAAGGGTTGAGATTAAGAGGTTGAGGAGTTGAGGGTTGAAAGTTGAATGGTATAGGGGTTGGGGGTTGAGGGATTAAGAGGGTATAGGGGTTGAGGGATTAGGGTTTAAGGGTTGAGGGTTGAGGGTTGAGGGTTGTGGGTTGAGGGATTAAGAGGGTTGAGGGGTTGAGGGATTATGGTTTAAGGGTTTAGGGTTGAGGGATTAATAGTGTATAGGGGTTTATGGATCACGGTTTAAGGGTCGAGGCTTGAGGGTTGAGGGATTATGAGGGTATAGGGTTTGAGGTATTAGGGTTTAAGGGTTGAGGGTTGAGGGTTAAGGGATTAAAAGGGTATAGGGGTTGAGGGATTAAGAGGGTAGAGGGGTTGGGGGATTAGTGTTTGAGGGTTGAGGGTTGAGGGATTAAGAGGGTATAAGGGGTTGAGGGATTAGGGTTTAAGGGTTGAGGGTTGAGGGTTGAGGGATTAAGAGGGTATAGGGGTTGAGGGTTTAATGGTTGATGGTTTAGGGTATAGGGGTTGAGTGTTTAAGTTTTTATAGGGTAGAGGGTAGAAGTTTTAAGGTTTGATAATCTCCCTCTTACCCCACCCTCTCTCTCTCAAGTCTCTCTCTCTCTCTCACTCACTCCTATCTCTCTCCCCTCTATCCTTAACCCTTAACCCTTTAAACCCTTAACCCTTAAACCCTTAACTCTTAACCCTCTACCCTCTATCTCTCTCCCACTCCCTCTCTCTCTAAACTCTCTCCCTCCTACCCCCTCTCCCTCTTTCTCCCCCTCTCTCCCTCTTTCCTCCACTCTCTTGCTCTCTCCCACTCTCCCTCTCCCTCACACTCTCCCTCTCTCCCACTCTCTCTTTCTACCACTCTCCCCCTCTCTCCCTCCCTATCTATATCCATCTCTCCCACTCTCTCTCTCTACCTCTATCCCTCTCTCTCTCAACCCTACACCCTCTACCCTTAAACTATAAAACCTTAACCCTCTACCCTTTATCTCTCTCCCACTCTCTCTCTCTGTCAAATATCTCCCTCCTACCCCCTCTCCCTCTCTTAGGTCTCTCTCTCATTGTTCAATCACTCCCACTCTCCCTGTCCATCCCCCTTTCCCTCTCTCTCCCTCACTCTCTATCTCCATCTCTCCCACCCTCTCTCTCTATCTCTCTCAACCCTACACCCTCTACCCTACACCCTAAGCCCTAAAACCCTAAAACCCCCCCTCCCTTTCTACAATATTCTCCCTCCCTTTACCTCTCTCTCTCTCTCTCACACACACACACACACTCACTAACCTATATCTCCTCTACTATAAGGGTACATGGAGAGATATAAAATTAGGGTAGAGGGTATAGACAAAGAGAGAGAAAATAAATATATTAAAAAAATCATCTTTCACATAACACAAGCGTATTTTGAAGAAGTAGAGATATGGTCATTTTAGCAAGAAATAACATGATCATGTTATAATGTGCTCGCGTTTTAATGTGCTCATGTTTTAATGCGCTCGCATTATAACGTGAGCGCGTTTTGTCTTTTACTAAAAATAGTAAAAAAACTCAATATACATGTGATCTCAAGGCCCACATTCTACATATTCTCCTAGTTTTATGTGTGCAACAACAAAAATATGCTTTGTGATGATGATGTGAAGTGTGCATGCATTTTTTTCACATTCCACCACCTTTTTCATGATATTTCCACCACCTTTGCATGAAATAGCAGATTTTTCACATTGAAAGGCATATAATATCAATTCAAGTCTAAATTTCATTCAAAAGTGATATACAGTTGAATTTTGGAGGGGAAAATGCTTTTGAAAAAGTCAAATTGTTGAGGATTTTGAAGAAAAAAAGAACCAAAGGCTACATAATTGGGTTGAACTCCATTTGAAGCTCTTGTTTTTTACGTATGTGAAGTCTTTACACATTTTATTTCAATTTATTATGGCTTGCTTTCATTTTTATTATTTTAAATATTCCCTATTGATCATTGTTTGTTTTCTATTGTAACCTTCAGTTGTCAATGCACATTTTAAATTACACAAGAATATACACTTTCCAATTACATTTTTAAACATAATGCAGAGCATCTACTAGGATCCACAAATAATCAAGGGTACTTTTGGCTCCAATTCTTTGTTAGAATAAAAAATATATTAACCATCATAAAATTTATTGTAACATAGCATAAACGTGATTAGAAACTCATAACCATTCAATTCCTTCATGATTCATAAAATCGACCAACAAAAAAAATTCACAATTAACAATTCATAAAATTCTTCACTTTCACCAATTCAACAATCATCATTGTAGCATAGCTAACTCACTCAACCAAGTATATATTTTATATAAGGTCTTATCAGACCAAGACCCGACCCTTCTGAAAGTTCGAAGAGGGCACACAATAACATATCAATAAGTCACAATAGGCTTCTTTGTTACAACTTCATCAAAACTAGATTTCTACACCAACTAGGCCTCTTTTATAAAGGAACTTATCTTAAATACTTTTCCAAAACACCAAAATACATTGGGCAAAAGTCTATATGTTATCCAACCAATGATTCCACCATTTGTTTTCAGAAAATCACTCACCAAAGTGTCAAATCACAAAACCCTCCTTTTTACCCAAGAAACTAGGGGTTTATTGAAAAACACTCATCCAACCCTCACACAATCTTATGAATAATTCAAAAAGGTCTAAAATGGAATGCACAACTGAATTCAAAAATAAACCATGCTTCCCCAACACAAAACACACTTTAGCATATCAAAACCACTCGAAATCCCATGGAAAACTCAAAATTTCACTCTAGGGCTTCATGCCCAACACCCTTTTAGACCTCCCCTACACACAAAAAACATTCCCTCACTTATTTATTGATGATTCAAACACATTCCACCAATTATAGCAATCATAGTGAGTGGAATGGGCCAATTTACATAATTGAGACCTTCAAAACCCTTTAATCAGGGCACACAGACCTACAACAAGAGATTCAATCCAAACTACCATTAGAATCAGAGTTACAGTCTGAAATAAAATTAAAAAAACTATTGAAAAATTCCCCAAATTGATTCGAGAAGATTTATATTCAAAACCTCTCTGTACGGTCCGAACCAAGGCTGCAAAAGACAAAGAAATACATAAAATCTGAAAGAATAGTGATTTTTCAATTCAATCTTCCTTCAAATATTCTAAATAAATTTTTTGATCGATGTTCTATAGCATATATATATTTTTTACCACAAAAATAACTTTCCTAGTCCTTCAACTAACATTTAAAATGGTATGACCATTTGCCTTCCTCAAAATCTGCTTTTTACAACTTCACAATTTTGCCCTTTTGCACAATTGGAAACTTACCAATGTTTTTTGCAATTTTAAAATATAAACCTTCCAAACACCTAGGAAACATCAAAAATGACTCATTACAATGGAATATGATCTTATTGACCTTATTTAATGCAAAAAATTCAAAATCATAAAGCCTAGACAACAACTTCTTGAATTGACAAATTTCATTCATTGGTGCTCCCGCACCATGTATGCTTCCACATTTTGTATACATATATATATGACATAAGTTGAAATTTTTTATGGTTGTACATGTTTCAAGTTTGAGCCTATATTGAAATCATAAAATGCGACATTACCATATTTCTTTAAGGCATTCCATTGAAAAAATCCATGTGACCTTTGTCTATGCTAGGAATACTCTTGTATAGGATGATTGTAAGTATTCTTTATGAAGCCTTGAATGAAATATATTTTATTTACTTAAATGGATACATTTTTTAGGAATATTTTTCTCATTACCATGCTACAGGTAAAATTATCTGCCATGCCAAAGAAACAAACAAAGAAGAAACTAACAGATGAAGAGAATCAAGCCTTCAAAGAAAAGGAGAGAGTTTGGGTGGAAAAATATCGTGAAAACAAGAAATTGAAAACAATCGATGAAAACAAGCCAATTGAAGAGGAACCTCAACTGCCAAAAAGAGAAAAGGAATTAGCATCACAAAAGGCATGAATGTGAAAGCATCATGGTAAGACAAATTCAAATACCGTAGTTGGAGACTCGTACCCTCTATGGCAAGTGAATATGAAGGGACACCATTAAAAATAAGTGAATATGGAGGAACACCATCTATCACAAGTGAATATGGAGGGACACCATCTACTGCAAGTGAATATTGTTGGACACCATCCAACGCATCTCAAGTTGAGAGTACATCATCACTCAAATTTGATGAAGAAGGTATGCCATCATCCCCACGTGAACCTCAAGGTATGTCTTCTACTCCACCCTCAATCAAAGGTATGCAATCTAGCCCACCTCAATCAAATATTGATGAAATTCCTTATGTTGTATGTACCTAGGAGAAAATCACCTATAATTTTGTGTAGAAATCCAAGTATTTGATTAATATTGATGATGAAATTTTGCAACACATGGAAGGTAAGATTTCAACACACACTTGTAGAAGATATACTGATAAGATTTGGAATTTATTCTTTGAAAGGATAAATGAGACTGCAAGATGTCAACTATTTGTTGAAATGATGCAAGGTTTAAAGTATAGAAACATCATGAAGACTCTTGGGTTGAGAACATCGAATACATCAAGTGAAAACATTATTGTGAAGAATATAATGGATGCTTATGAGAGTGTGGGTAGGACCTCACGGTTAAAGGATAGTAATGTCACTCGACGTGTCATTACATCAACTTTGGTCTTGTTTTCAAACAAAGAGAGCTCGTCTCATTAAAAATACGAGTGAATAAATGAGAATTAGTAGAAATTTTTTATCAAGAGACTTCCAAAGGTGACAAAGAGTTGAGGGCACCGATTCAAATGAATTATGTGCATTCTCGAGGAGACTGCCACAAAAAGATAAAGAAGTTTATGAAGCCTTGAGAAAACTAATTGAAGATTATTGGAATAATAACACAAGGCCATTTCCAAATCAAAGGGATGTGGTAAGAAGGATGATCGGTAGTCAGAACTATGGGCCACATCCAAATCATTTTTTGGATATGAATCAAACCTAATTTTTTCATAGATTTCAAAATTATTATCCTCAAATTAGTATTTTTCAAAGATTTTTTGAAATTCTTAAACCTTTTTATGTCAAGATAAATCACACACACACTTGTTGTTGTAGACTACATATTGAATTATCTAACCATTATGATGTTTATTGTTCTATATGTTTAGATTTCCATACTAACGATTTTTTGTAGAATTGTGGCATAGAAGCCCCACCAAAATCCTCAAGAGAGTTCTTATCAAAACATTTATGTGAAATAGAGGATGGCCAAATATTCTACAGGACAACATGCTTCAATGTTTCATGCGAGAATTGTGGTGGATTACAGTGTATGTCAGTATGTCAACATATGGAAAGCACACATGAGGTGGGACAAGAAATAGTAGAGTTCAGGAAGTATAAAATAGTGGCATATACTACAAAAGATGGGTCTCAAGAAAAAGGGTGTGATTTGATTATTGAGAAGATTCTAGTGTATCCGTTTATGTCCATGTTTTTTGAAAATATACTATATGAGTATACAACCCATACCTATAGAGCCTGATGGTTGGAAACACAATTCAAGATATGCAAGGACACCTTTCTAGTTGGCAGCATAGTATCAATGGTTGACTTTGCAGAGAACTACACTCTACAAACACAACATGAGGTGCAGTCACATTATTGCAACTCCACACAAGTTTTGATATTTGTGCACATATCATTAATTCATGAATTTGATAGTACAGAGGACCAAAGGAAGGTATTCAGGGAGTACCACTTTTACATTTGTGATGATCACACACATTCTCCATAGTTCATGCAAGGTTGCTTCTAGATGTTTTAAAATGGTTTGGCTCAAAGGGGAATAACATATAGTCCACATATAATATGGTTGGATAACTCTGCAGCATAGTTCAAGAACTCACACATGTTATTATAGGTGTTCAACATATGTGGAAATTTTGTGAGGTCGAGCATGGAGAGGGGGAGCATGATGGTGCAGGAGCATGCATGAAAAGAGCATTAGCACAAGAAGAGTTAAAGTATAAAGATAGTGAAAAGTTGATAGATGAAAGACTAATCATCGAGTGGTATAATGCTTCCATGGGTCCAAGTAATGAAGGTACGTCTTGAGTTCATAGAAATTTTTGGTTGATGGATGATACTAACATTGCACTATATGAGGACTATTGTACAATAACACGATCGAGTGAGCTACACTCTTTCCTTAGCTCAAATGCAGGTTCATGGAGTATCGATACACGAAAGATGACATGCTTTTTCTCTTCATGTACAATGCAAGTCTGGAATGATTGTGAGTCAAGGGAGTGGGTTGAAAAATGGTTGACAAGTTATCTTATTCCACTTCACATGTATCACCCTCTGACGACATTGGAACTGACACAAATGGAATCATCAGTTGAATTTTTCCACGTATCAGATCTAGTTCAACCTAGTAATATATCTACTTGCTTAGTTATTGAAATTCCATATTGTTATCTTACTTTATAGTGTATTCGTAATGTTGACTAATTTCAAGAGATTTGTTGCACATATCAATGCAGGGCATGTTTATGCAGCTATTGCAGATGAAGAGAACAAAGAGGGAAAAAAATATTACTTGTGTCATTGTGTTGAGGCAAAAATTAAATTGGAGGCCTCAATTATAGATGGAGAAAACATCGAATATCCTACAGGCTCAATTGTGGTTACTGAAACATGGCTTAGAAGGTACCCACATAAGGGTGTTAAACATTCATTGTTTCAGGAATTTCACATGCATCATCAGATTATTCATTACTCGAACCTTGTCATGGCATCCAATGTTTGTTTGAAAAAATATGGGGGTATACCTTTGAACAAGACCTTGTGGAAGGTCTGTGAGTCTGACCATGAGGGAATACTTGACACAATAAAGAGTAGAGAAGACCCAGATGGTTCGTTGGATTAATTTGTAAGTATATGCACATTGGTTCTTATTAATTTTATACTTGTATGCACATGAATTTTTTTGATGCCAATGCTATCATATTCTTTTACATTTCCTATTTGTAAGACATCTACTAAATGTTGATTGGTGTCCCCTTGTAGAAAATGCAGATTTATGAGCCATCCAAGAGAATCTCAGCCATAAAAGCAACACAACATCCTTATTTTGACGATCTTGAAAAATATCAATTATGATTTTAAACCATTACAAAATTGAGTGAAGCTTGGTGAGGGAATTTCAAGTTATTTTTTTAAAGTTAACCTTACCATGAGAACCAATGATGTAGACATTATAAGAGCATCTCAAATTTAAATATATTCTATTCATGAGAGGTGTTGTGTGAAATAGGTACCTGGAACTCCCAGTGAAGATGTATGAATAGGAGTGACTAAGTTGAGAGACTGCCATGCCTATCTATAAGTGCCTTCCATCTATTTTCATTTCATTTCCATTTTGGATGTTCTTTCTTTTTCTTCTTTTACTTTGTGTATCTGTAAGTAAACTACTAAAAATTGATTGGTCTCTCCTTGTAGAAAATTTTGATTTATGAGCCATCGAAGAGAATCTCATCCAAAAAATAAATGCAACATCCTTATTTTTATGATCTTGATAAATCTTAATTTTTATTTGAATCCATTATAAAAGAGCATGTGAAGCTTTGCGGGGGAATCTCAAGTTACTCATTTGAAGTTAACCTCATAATGAGCACCTATGATGTAGACATTATAAGAGAATCTTGAATGTATGAGTGAAACTATAAAATATATATGAGAACAAACTAATTAAGGCATTGTAATGATATTTACTTGTAATGAGATTTACTGAAATAATAAAATTTGGTGCAGGGGCGCCAAGGTCATTGAGAAAATTTGGTTCATGGAAGTCTTAAGTTAGTTTTGTGTTTTGAGTTTTGTTAATTGAATAAGGTCATATTAGACCAATTTATAATGTAATAAGTCATTTTAGGTTGTTTTTGGTTCATTTTGGAGTTCATGTTGCATATTTGTCAAAAAGATGTAAAATTAAAAAAATTGAAAAGTTGTCAATGTGAAAAAAGTGCAAAAAAATGTAAACTTGAAGTGATTTTGATAGGAAGTGATTCTGATAGAAATACAAGGAGGCAATCAACTCACTTCCACAATAGAAAAGGATTCCAACCTCCTTCCTTCCCTCAAAACTTAATCTTGGCTTATTTTCAACTTTGCACCTAGTCACTATTGTAGGTCTGCAGACCTATTTTTCCCACCTTAACTCTCAGAATTCCTTAACAAAATTTGCAAAAAACCACCATTTTAGGAACCCTTTTAAGCCTTATTCAGCATAAATGAAACCCTTATAAGACTCTTTTGGATCAGCTTTCACAAAACAAGCAACCCCCCTTAATTCTTCCTATCACACGCAAACCACCAATGGGCATCATTAACCAGTCTGCCAAACCACCAATTCCTCCACTTTTAGGGCATGATAAGCCTTATAACATAAAAAATCCCAAAACCATCTTCATTCACAAGTTATTCAAAGATTTATTGACATACAAATTGACCCTCTTAAGACACCTCAGTAAAACAAAGTACCTAAAAGATTCTCCTAAAATAGGGTATATAGACTGACCCTCTATAATTGGCTTCTAAAATGCACAAAATCATTTAAAATCCAACCAAACCAAAAATAAAAAAGAGTTAAGTCTGTTTACCACCTAATTCCATTGAAAAGAGACCACAATCGCTCTGAGCTATGTTCAACTCGCTCGATCCCTTAAGGGTCCAAAGTGCAAAAGGGCAAAAATCTTTGACAGGGTATTACTCGGAAACCATGGTGCTTAGAAAATATTCATCTAAACCTACGAGATCAACTTGGGCCCCTCTACAATAACCTCTCTCAGTTTTTGTTATCTTAGAGTGGTTTTCTCATTTTGTCCAATTTTCACTTGATGGAAAAAGTGTCAAATGCAAGCAGTGAAAAGTTGCAAAATGGTGCAACTTTCATTTTTTAGTTGGTGTGACCAAATGGACTATTTCAATACATTTGAATAAGTATTTTTACACTAGGCATGGTCCTCTTTAGCACCCAAACATGCAAAATCGCTCTGAGCTACGTTCACCTGGATTGATCCCTTAAGGGTCCAAAGTGCAAAATGGCTGCAAATTTTAGCATGCTATTACTTAGATACCATGGCACTTAGAAAATTCTTGTCTGATCCTATGAGATTTTGTTGGGCCCCTCTACAATAACCTCTCTTGGTTTTTTCTATCTTGGAGGAATTTTCCCATGGTGGTGAATTTTCACTTGGGGAAAAAGTTGTCAAATGCAAGTAGTTGAAAGTTGCAAAGTGGTGTAACTTTTGCTCTACAGCTTATGTGACCAAATAGATTGTTCCAATGCATTTGAATAGGTATTTTTATGCTATCCATGATTATTTTTTTCACCCAAACATGTGGAATCTCTCTAAGCTACATTCAATTGGATCAATCTCTTAAGGGTTCAAAGTGCAAAATGGCTATTAAATTCAACATGTTGTTACTCAGATATCATGATGCTTAGAAACTTCTTGTCTAATTCTATGGGATCATTTTTTTCCCCTCTACAATAACCTCTATCTGTTTTATCTATCTTGATGGCATTTTATCTTGGTGGCAAGTTTTCACTTGGGGAAAAAGCTAACAAATGCAAGTAGTTGAAAGTTGCAAAGTGGTGCAACTTTCATTCTGTAGCTTGTGTGACCAAACAGACTGTTCCAACACATTCGAATAGGTATTTTGATGCTACGTATGGTCCTCTTTCGCACCCAAACACATGGAATCTCTCTGAGCTACGTTCAACCAGATCGATCCCTTAAGGGTCCAAAGTGCAAAATGGCTGTAAAATTCAGCATGCTATTACTCAGATACCGTGATGCTTATAAAATTCTCATCTAATCCTATGGGATTGTGTTGGGCCCCTCTATAATAACCTCTCTCAATTTTTTCTTACTTAGAGGCATTTTCCCGTGGTGGTGAATTTTCACTTGGAGAAAAAGTTGTGAAATGCAAGTAGTTGAAAGTTGCAAAGTGGTGCAACTTTCATTCTACAACTCGTGTGATAAAATAGACTGTTCCAACACATCTGAATGGGTACATTTATGCTATACATGGTCCTATTTTAAACCCAAACAAGCATAATCACTCTGAGTTACATTCAACCAAATCGATCCCTTAAGGGTCCAAAGTGCAAAAGGGAAGCAATATCTAAAGGGCTATTACTCAAAAATCATGATGCTTACAAACTCTCTATCTGAGCCTACATGATCATTTTGGGCCCCTCTATATTAACCTCTCTCATTTTTTGTTATCTCAGAGTCATTTTCCTGTGGTGTCTAGTTTTCACTTGATGGAAAAAGTGTCAAATGCAAGCCGTGTAAAGTTGCAAAGTGGTGCAGCTTTCATTTTTCAATTCATGTGACCAAAAATATTGATCTAACATGTATTGATAGGTATTTTTATGTTAGGCATGGTCCCCTCTCACACCCAATCACACGAAATTGCTCCGAGCTACGTTCAAAATAACTTGATCCCTTATGATGGCATGAAAAACAATTGAAAAGAGAAAAATACACATGATGGTTGAGAAGTCTGAGTTTTACGCAAAAAATGTTTATGATCATTGGAAATTCAAATTTAGTTGTTGTTGAAGAGTTTGAAGGATAATATCAATCAAATATCTATGTTTCTTTGTTAATTTATGTGTATTTTCTTCGTTTCTAGCATGTGTGTAGGTCCGTACAATAGGATTTCTCTCTAAGATGATCTAAATCTATTGTAGAATGGTTTTATCTTTGATTAGAATCCATTCTTGTTGAATTTTATTAAGTTCCAAGCAACTTAGAAGTAGATTTCTGAAACAGGTCTGAACTTGCTCATACAAGGGTTTGAGTGTAATATGTTGAAATAGGCCATTCCACCTATTGTTCAGGCCGAGTCTCGGTGGAATGGTCATGATGTAAGTAGGATAGGGAGTAGGTATAATAAAATAATATTGGTAAAGGAATTGGAAGAGATTACTAATGCTGCCCCTGTTGAAAATTCAGAATTTAGGCCTTAAAAGCAAGGCTAGAAGAGGTGAAAAGAAGAAATTACTTGAGAATAAGTTAGAATAGGTTGGAAATAGAATGAGGTTGTGGAGTTTGATTTTTTCAAAAGGTCTGCAAGCACAAGGGAGGTCAAAAGTATGTTATGGCATGATGCCCTAGTTGGAAAAAGAGGGGTTTTCAATGAAAAAGAGATTTTTGAGGGAGTAAAAGTGGCTAAGGTTAGGGGGAAACATAATTTGGCAGTCAATTAAGTTTGTGCGGGAAGAATGAAGAGTGTTGGAAGAGGTTTTGAGGTTTTATGAGGTTTGGGTTTGGGTTCGGGGGTTCAGTTCATTTTGGGTTCATTAGTATAAAAAACATGTAAAAACAATATATATATGCAGTCTAGAAGCATGAATTAGGATTATAATATCACATAACATCATATAAACATTAAAACCACCATAAACTTGAATGTCATTTAAAACATGCATGATAGATATTCATCATTGAAACTTGAATTGTGGTAGCTTGATAGACACAGTCTATTGATGCTAGGGTTCAATTTGTATAATTTTGAAAAAAGAAGCCAACTGAGTAGAGTTATCAGCATTCTTCAGAAATCATAAGAATTTGTTTAGTACACTAGCCATTTTGATGTCTTCTTGCAGTCTCAAACATTATTTTGTATCATTGTTACATTGGTCTTGAGATTGGTAAATTAATATAGCTCCACAATACAAAATATAGTTTACCTATGCAGTGCAACAGTGGCATAGGCAGATTTTTCTTTTAAAGAACTTGGTGCAGGAGCACCTTGTTTTCGAAATTCTTTCAAAGGGAAAATTTGTGGAAATTTTAATTTTCAAATTTAAAAGCATTTTAAAGGTCTTTTGAAGACATAAAATAATTTATTTAAGGTCATCAATAGGTCACTATGGGGATGGTGAAGTTAAATTTGTAAAAAAATGTTGTTGAGTTGTCAAAATGCAAAATATGCAAGAGTGTAAAAGTGTGCAAAAAGACAAAATACAAAGAAATGTGAAGAGTCATCTTGTTGTAAAAGGTAGTTAATAGGTTGGAGGTGAAGGTTAAGGTGTTCTAAATTATGTAAATTCCTATTTAAGACTTGGGGAAGGTGATAGAAGGGGTCATTGGTTGTAATCTTGAAGAAGATCTAATAAAGAGAGTATCCTATTTCTGGAAATCAATGTTTTTCATTCTGTTCTTTACTAAATATTAGTTATGTATAGTAATATATGTCTTATATATTCATTGGCCTTGGTAGAGTAAGTAATTATTCTTCTTTCAAATAATTTTGAGGGCATTTAAATAATTAAATGTGTTTTTTGAGTCAGTTCTTTGTCTACGGGTCTGTGAACCCTCTTAACAGAGTTTGAGAGTCTAAGTAGCAAAAGAATGGCTAATCCACTGATATAGTTAGTATAGATCAATGGAGTAGGTTAGTATAGATTCTTTTTAGGATTCATTAAGTTTTTTTGTGTGTTGGTAGAACAGGTGAAGGTAGGAATCAATATTGGTGACTATTTTTCTCAGATTTTTCTGTTTTCCATTGTAAGTTGGTGGATCCAAGTTGAAAATGGTAGAAAATATATTCAAGAAGGCAAGGGCAGAGTTCCTAAATATTTTTAAGACATCCTCAATGTGTTTGAAGCAATGGTAGAGCCTTAGAAGGTTTGGAGTATACTTTTCCAATAAACCCTCCTCTAATCAAGCATGTTAAAGCCTAGAATCAAGGGTTTGGTAGTTTGGTGCTTGGTAGGACTGATTAGTCCCTCAAAGTGGTTGATTAAATAGTTTTGTGATCTGACTAAATGCTGCCCAGGGTTCTTTTATAATTTCATGTTGATTCATTGGTAGTTGCTTTGAAAATCTAACCTAATTGGTGCACCTAGGCTACAAACAGGTTATTGTTTCTCTCTTATTCTCCAAAATGAGTCTATCTGATTTTGAAGTATGTTAATATATGGAAAAATGGGTTCCTTAAAATGTGTGGATTGTGTAAAGATTGAATACAAGACAAGAGATACACCCATTTATGTCCTAAAGTACTACTACTAGCGTTTGATGCCTTGAATGTGTAGATTGAATAAATTGATTGATTATGAGTTGCCTAACATTGTTCTTGCTTTGATACAGTCATATTATGGATTTTTAAAATGGTTTTGGGCCTGATGTGTCTTTAAGAAGCTAATTTGGTGATTTGGTGTGTTGGGTGTCATTCTTGCTATCAAGTGAAATAGTGAAATTATCTTTGTGAGTTGTTGCTAATATATTTGGTGGTGAAGTTGTGATTCTTCAAGCATCTTAATATTTTTAGATTCCTTAAAAATATTGGATAAGCATTTGGATTTGTTGGTGAGTCTTGGTGTCTTATGACAGGAAGTGTTTATGCTGAAAGTTGAGTAAATTTTGGCTTGATAGGCCTAATAGAACTTCTCAGTTGTGTTTGGGGTTTGAAGCACCCTTGTGTACGATTGAGTTTGGTGGTTGTATTGCATCAGAACCAAAGGGTGAATGAGCAATTGAACTGTATAAATACATATCTTTTTTTAATATCAAGGATACTTTTTGAAATCTTTTTATGAATCATTTCATGCAATACCAATTGAAAACGTATTTTTTTCTTTTACATAAAGTTGTTTAGCATCAATCAATAAATATTCAAGACAAACCATGAAGTACAAAAATGATCAATGCTAGGGCTAACCAATTAATAATTATACACGTGAATAAGTCAAGCATGTACATGTGAATAAGGGAAGCACAAGTATTAAAAAAACGTAATTCTTGAAGTATACACAAATTAATAAAAATTATATGCACGAATACAGGGTATACACATGAAAACAAGTAAGTCACAAATTATACATTGGAACACACGTAATTCACAAAGTATACATGTAACTCATATCTATTGAACCATGAATTAAGAATGCAAATATGGACACCATCGATAAAAAATATTTGTATTAACCAAATAGCCATGTAGGAATACATCAATATATGTCGATATAAGTATGAAATATAGGTTCAAAATAGCCATATAGGATTATGAGAATGCCATATAGGCATACAATGTCAAATATATCCAATACAAAACATGTACAAAAATGCCATGTAGGCATACAACAAAGGGCATTGGAATCAAAAGTCATCACTCTCCATCCCCTTGAAATAAACTCTTGCCATTTTCTTGTCAATCAGATGGTGATATGTCTGTCACTCATTTATGTTGCGGTCGAGGAGTCCTCCTAGTGCTCCTCCTAGAGTTTAGTTCTTCGTGAAGTTTTATCTGTTAAAATAAGAAGTAAAGAAATTAATATATAGAAATTACACTATAAAAGATGATAAATTTAACAAAATAATCACTTATCTCCATTTGATGATCAGTCTCCTTGAGGGAAATATTTGCATGCCCAAGATGAGGTGTGTTGAAGCCCTATATAAACCATCCTAATAGAAATTAAACTACAAATCAATAATGGTTTGATTTTTCACTAGAACTAACATCTATAACAATGAATGTAACTTGAAATTTAGTAATTTTCCTCATACCTCCCCTGTTAGAGCCATCGAGGATTCTATAGCAGATTAAACATTGATCTCCATTTCCCTCATCAGATTCAGAGGTGTCTCCGCTTGCAACAACTGAAAATAAAACAAAAAATTATTCAATCACAAAAACTACAATAGTGATTCATGCCATGACTTATAATGTATATGAGATTATAAACAAAATTTTGAGTATTTATTAAACTATATATTTCTGACTATCATGCTTACTATTTTCCCTATCTATATCTTGTTCGAAAGCATGAGTTTTTAGGCTTTTACCCATAGCAGCAAGTCGGTGAATGGTTTGATAAAATGCTTTTGTAGACATGTATAATAACTGTGGTGGCATAGAAAAGGCAGTGAACTATTTGAAAAAATGCCTCAAAGAAATAGGGTCTCATGGTGATGGAATGCCATTACAAACAAATGCATGTCATGGCATTCCATCACCATAAGACCACATTTCTTTCAAGAATTTTTTCAAATAGTTCATTGCCTTCTCTATGGTATTATTGCCTACTATTATTCTTTGATAGATATTTTTTAAGCATCCATAGTTTTTTGGAAACCGCCTATTTTAGGCTTTTAGCCATAGTATCAAGGAAGTGAGTAGTTTGATAAAATGCTTTGGTACACATGTATGTAAAATGTGGTATAATATAAAAGGTGGTGAGCTATTTGAAGAAATTCCTTGAATAAATGTGGTCTCATAGTGATGGAATGGCATCCCATCAGCATGAGACCATATTTCTTCGAGGCATTTTTTCAACCTACTAATTGCCTTTTCTATGCTATTGCTTACAATTATTCTTTGATAGATTTTTTCCAAGCATCCATAGTTTGTTGGAAAGAACCCTTTTTAATATTTTAGCCATAGCAGTGAGGAAATGAAGTGTTTGATAAAATTCTTTGGTAGACATGTATGGAAAATGTGGTTGCATAGAAAAGGCAGTGAGCCATTTGAAAAAGTGGTGCAAGTGCACCTTTACAAGAGCATGCCTCCATGAGGAAAATTTAGGATCTTGAGGTTGTATAGGTATTTTCATGATGTAGTAAGGCTTAAATATCCATTTTTGAGTTTGTAATCGTCTTTGGTAGTCATTTTAGTCATAAATTGTAAAGTTGCAGAATCTTAACAAAAGCTGTCAATCAATGTTGCAAAAATACAAAAAGGTGCCAAGTGGAGGAATATGAAGAGTCAAGGTAGTTGTAGAGGCAATCTTAGGCAATGAGGAAGTTGAAATTATTGGGAAATTTTTTAAAAGATATGATTAATTTTTTTTAGCTATTGTTGAAGCATTTTGAAGGAGAAAACTAATAAAATATCACTATTATACTGCTATTTTCTATGTTTTCCTCCATCATCTTCTTGTGTACGGTTCCATGTAGGTGGTAGTGCATCTATAATGTGTGTTAATTGAAGGATTTAGGTGTTGGAATCAATTTAAAACTAATTTGAGCATTTTATATTGAGCTTCAAGCTTTTGGTGGCTTGATTTCTCTAAGCAGACAGAAAATAGGGGCTATGGGTTTGATTGCCCAAATGAACTAAAAATTCCATTCCAAATTTTTTTAGTAGTTGTTTCTTGGTTGAATGGACTGGTCTAAAGTAGGATTAGGTGTATAAGTTAAGTAATTTGTTTGGTGAATTTTTTGTGTGAGTTCTCCTCGCTGCCCTAGTGAAAAACCAGTTTTGGTACCTTTTAAACACGCCTACAGTGAGTGAAAAGAGGACAAGGGTTTAGAAGTGTTTAAAATCCCATAAAAAATATGTGAGAAGGTGAATTGGAGGGTGTTTATAATATTTTAGAGGTTGTAAGTGGTCACAAAAGTGAATAAGTGAGAAACCCTAGGTGAAAGAGGGTGTAAACTAGTGAAAATGAGTGATTTTGTGAAGTTTATGTAGATCTTTGGGGCAACACTATTTGAGGATGGAATGAGCATGTACAGGAATAAATAAGCCTGATTGAAGTGATTATAATATTGTGAGAGGTTAGGGCATAATATTTTCAATAAGCCCTAATTGATTGCAAGGAAAGTGAGGGTTTTATGGAAAGGGGTCTAAATGAGCAAGAGGAGACCTAAAAGTTGAATAATATGAGGTTTTCTTGGCTGTCTTTTGATTGTTTTGAGGTTTCAAGTGTTGGTTGTGTGTTTAGAGAGGTTTTTCTTTGAAAAAGAGGCCTAATTGTGGCCTAATTCAACATTAAAAGCCAAATTTGGGATAGTTGCTCCAAAAGAGTTGCAAGTGAGTTTCATATTTATGAGAGCAGGCCATAATGGGTGCCAAGTTTGGAGCATAGACAAGGTAATGAACTATTTGAAAAGATGCCTCAGTAAAATATGGTGTCATGGAATGCCATGATAAGAAAATGCAATTGGAATTTTCTCCTAGCTGACTTATTACTTATGCTATGTGAATTAATTGCATCACTACTTATGTTGAATTTCTAAGAAACTATATTGTAGTTGAAATTGTGTCATCTATCAACATATAGTTATTAGTTATGGAATGTGAAGTAATTCTTTGAGTTTGAATGATGTGCAATGTAACGTAATCAATGATATTAATAGAAAATACACAAATCTATTAAGTACAATTCATTAGTTAAATTCTTTGTTCTATTACCTACGTGAAGGTTTGACTAAATCCATTGGCATTGGGAGTTGTTCCCTTGAAACCTCCAATATTAACTTATTCAACATCCAAAATCACATATTAAAACAATATTCGTAAAACAATTCTATTAACATGTAATAAATTTATAATTATTTACTAGTTACATACCCCACTGATAGGTGTACTGCAGAAATAAGTAGGTGTAGGGATGACCGGTGTATCCAAGATCAATAGTGTGACCCTGCAAGTTTATTAATATCATAAAACTAAATTAGTTAATCTTGCATTTCAAAATGAAAATTTAATAAATTAAATTCAATGAACATGTTAAATGTTACCTAACTATCAATGTCATATGCATCATGAAAAATGTCAGTTTCCCTATCCATTTCCATAGCTGTAGACGAATCCTATGGAACAACCTTTTGAGTGTCGGTGGGGTCATATGAACAAGTCACCCCAGAATATTGACACACATGGGATTGAATCCCACCTGTCGAAGACTCCCCTAGAGGGCACTGTACAAGAGAGCTAACATGCTAGATGACACTCTATGTCAAAGAGTTGATGGCCTATAGAGACTCTATATCAGCACTCTCCTTCGTGATGGAAGGGATGAAGATCTTCTCATGAGGTGGCCTAGTGAGAGGTCGTCTTGCTTTCCACCTAGGATCCAGATGTGCATCGGGTCTATCTTGTGCCGATCCCCCACATCTCCCCTGAAATTCCCTCATATCAAAATAATTTGGGATTTTTTCAAGTTGAACTCAACATATAGTTTCTTGAGGAAATACTGTGGGACTTCATAATTGTTGCATGGTGGGTCATCATAAACCATGTACCACCTATGCCAAAAATAATCATAATCTCTTGGTGGTTGCACCAATGAATAGGAAACCTCTTCACATTGACGGAAAGATTTCCATTTGACCATGGGTCAGTGAATAATGCACACAAATCTAATTTTGTAATTTTTAAATATTTTACATATTTATATGATAATTTATCTTGATAAAAAGCCCTAACTGCCTGCCTCCTATCCTACCAACCAGATAATTTTTTGTTGATTGAATCTAGATTTTTTAACATATCTTGTAGTGAAGTTTCCAAGGTCATTCTTTCCATAGTTGAACCATTTGGATTGTTCAACCTCTCGATTAAATCCTCAATTTTTTTCTATTGTTCTCAATTTGACCCATTAAATTTAGTTGAGTGCCAGAAGGGTATTGAGGGATTGGTGGAGGTTATTTTTGTGGTTGAGGATTTTGTTGCTAAGGATTTTCTTGTTGAGGATTTTTTTCTTGCTATGGATTTTGAGGAGGGTTTCCAGATTGATTAACATCTCCTACAATTTCAAAAAATAAATATCAAATACAACCTAAAACTAACAAATTCAAAAAAATAAAAAAATCCTTACCTCTTTCACCTCTTCATCAACATGGCAGCATACTCATGATGAATCAAGAATTGTTGATGAATTTTTTTGTACAAAACCACCTCCTAGAACACGAGCATGGAATTCTCAGGTTTTTGGCCATGGGCAACAAAAAAATCCAATCACAAATGAAAATGAAATTGGATTCTTTTTTTTTCTTTTAACATGACATAACATAAGCGTGTTATAATGCACTCATGTTATGGGCTTGTGGTGCCCAAGCCTCAGTATTGACACACCAAGCCATAATGCAAGCATGTTATAATGTGCTCACATTATGAGTTTTAAAAAAAATATTAAAAACTATCCACGAAATTGCTACCCATCTCCATGCACTTACCCTCATGATTGGTCACTGTAGAGAAGGGGGATTCACTACTCACGAGTTATCTTCACTCAAAGAGCCTCATAGGGAAAACTTCCCTAAACTACCTCAAAGAACAGTGGCAAGAGTTCTAGAATCAGAAATAGCAGGCCACATAGATTCTCTGGACAAACTAACAAGATCTCGGTCAAAGGACGTCAATGCAGAATATAGATCACAATGTAGCACATTGGCATCTCCGAGGTGTGATGGTGTCTTGTAATGACCAAAAATTAGGTTTATAATAGAAAATGACAAATTGAATGCTTCTACTCTAATTACTGAGAACTTCTAGAATATAGGAAGATGATAGAATTGAAAGAGTAAAATAGAAATGATAAAGACAAGGAGAAGAAGAGAAAGGAAATACTTACAACCATGTAGATGATGAAGCCTCCAACACATGAATGTCTTCAATACCTATACAGAAGAGAGATACAAATTGTTGGGGCTATATAGGGGTTTGCCTCAGTCAAACCCCCATTTTGGTGTTCCCACCTCCACAGACAACCAAGATAGATAGAGAGAAGTACGATAAAACAAGAAATGTAGTAAAGAGCACTAAGGCACTACAAAATAGTGTTATGCTACTCAACTAAATAATAGAGGAGAGGAGTGAAATATTACCACTTCCATCCAAAGCGCTCAAGGCTAGTGGGGGAGAAAATGAGAGGAACTCAAGCCTCTATTGCCATGGTGTTTTGTTCCACACTTGCTCTATTGAAGTGATGGAGTGTTGATTTTTATGATGTGAAGTGTAAAGTGTTGCTTGAGATAGCGAAGAAGCTTCTTGGAGATTGTGAAGATATTGTGGAAGGAAAATTGAATAAAGAAGAGTCCATAAGGGTCTCCAAATGTTCAAGAGATCAACCAACCATGAAATGAATGAAGGTGAGTGAATTTTAAGGAAAGAGTGAATAAAATGGCCATATTTGGGTGTCAGGGATGTAAGCGAGCTGCACAAACATCTACGCATAGTGAAAGTGTCCCCAACAGAAACTCATGAGTTCTTTGATAAAGTAGATCTAAGAAGACATAGGGTTAGAGATGTATACCTGAACCGTCGAGGAAGTAGAACACGATCTGGTGAATATGAGAGTACATGACAAGAGAAGGACTTCATATCTCTAAAGGAAAAGCATATAGTGAAGATGAAGAAGATGTAGATCTTCAATCTGGTATATACAATTGAGAAGATAAAGATATAAATGAATGCAAGAGTGATAAAATTAATACCCGCTCAAGGAGGAAAACCCGTATCATTGAGTAAAACTAATAAAAGTAATCCCCACTCGAGGAGGGAAACCTGTTTGACTGAGTTAAAGTGATAAAATGAATCCCCACCCAAGGAGGAGAGCCCGTATCACCGAGTAAAAGTGATAAAATCAATCTCCACTCAAGGAGGAGATCCTATATCATTGATTAAAAGTGATAAAAGCATTCCTTGCTCAAGGAGGACTAGAGGAGAGCCCATATCACCAAGAAAAAGTGATAAAAGCAATCCCCGCTCGAGGAGGAAAACCCGTATCACCGAGTAAAGGAGCTTTACAGGTTCTTGGTCCCGTAGAGCAAGTAAGTAGATAGTCACATAGACCATCATCAAGTTGGAAGACTTTCAAAGGGGTCCCCTGAGAACCCTTCAAAAGGAAGGAGGATCCACTCAAGGGATGTGTTGTTTGAAGAGTAAAGTCTAGTAAGGCTTCCCCCAAGCTAGACACAAAGATAGGTCTAGAAGGTCTACCCTCGAGCTAGATGCCATGGAATTTGTTTAAGAAAATATATTTCAAAGACGTCCATCAGGGATCCTTCAAAAGAAAAGGGGATCCACTCAAGGGACACTACATTCAAAAGACATAGAAAGAGGGGAGGTCCTTAATAAGGACACATATATTCTAGAAAAAAGTTATCATTGCCCCCAACATATAGGGAAGGAGAACCATGCAAGATAATTTAGAACAGGATAGAGGTAACCTCGATATCACTTGTCGTTCAAAGAAGAGACAAGTGCACCAAAAAAAAAATGAGTGATGGAACCTGAATCATGAAGTTGTTGTATTTTGTCCTTCAAGGCCTTACATTCGCTAGTGGAATGGCCAGACACTTGATGGTATGCACAAAAATAATGTTTTTCTTCATCATGTTTGTGAAATTTCTTACGTATAGGAGAAGGAAGAGTAATTAAGCAGGCTTTGAGAAGATGCAACAAAATACAATCTTGCTTAGATAAAGGATGAGGAGCAGGAAACAACCCTTTCTCTTGCAGAGAAGAGATTGACCGCTTGCAAGAAGATATGAAGATAGAAGACAAAGGAGGATGTAACGATCTACAAGAATGAGGTTGAGAAGACATCGTGTCAACATTCAACCGTGGTTTTCATTCAAGAAACCAATCCCCAAGTTACGCTTATGAGGTGTAAATTCTATAGGGAGATGTATGCTTTATTTGTTACACCCACAACCTTTACGCTCATAGCCATACTTAGAGATGAGCTTAAATCTAGGGCCATAACATGTCTGCAAATCATGAGAAGGGGATCCTCATAGAGAGCATTATTCCAGAAAGGGGGAACATAGTATTCTACAAGATCATCATCATCCTTCTTGATAGGACCATCAACATTGTCTTCCTTAGCAAAAGTGTAATTGTTTCCTCAGAAGGAGGATCAATACTAAGGACATTATAATTCACATTCACATTATCTAGCAATGCAAAAGATTAATCATATTTGATAGTGGGTGTGAATGATGTTATCGAAGGGTCTAAGTGGATTGGGTCGACTTTATATTCTAGAATGAAGGAATGTGTAAAGTCTAAAGGACCCCAATCATCACCAAGACATGCACTCCTTTGAGAAGAGGTAGAAGGAACATACTTAAGGTTTCCTACTTCAAAAGGATATTCCTCAGGGACAATTATTTCAAGAGTGCCCTTTGTAGTAGGTATTGTTGGAGTAAACATCGACACATTGGAAGATACTAAAGGAATAAGAGTAGGCACAACCAAAGCTTGACCAACAACTACCATCTCACATAATTGCATAGCCTCAGGGTCAGCCTTGACTATGACTACTCGATTATTAGCAATAAACTTAATAGATTTGTGCAAGGTAGACAAGACTACACCCATAGCATGAATCCACGGTCTACCCAGAAGAAGGTTATAAGGTAAATTATCTGACATGACATATACAAGGGTAGGTACAATAATAGGTCCAAGCTGTAAAGGTAATACTATTGCACCTAGAGCTTGTCACACAAAATTATTGAACCCATGGATGACAACATAAGAAGCCTTAAGAGAAGATGAATCAATATTAATATTAGGAAAAAGATCAATGCTACATACATTAAGTGTTGAACCAAAATCAAAGAGAGTACATCTAATGCCAATCTTATTAATGTTAAATATAATCATTAGAGGATCCGCTTTCTTTTGTACTTCCGGAGGTGGGAGCTCCTGCAGATAGAACGTAAAATTCAAAAAATCCACATGAATATGAGCTATCAACACATCAGCATCTGCAACCTAGAAGAAGAAGGAAAGAGGATATTTTGCAAGGCTTTCTAAAGCATATGTTGATAAACCAGAGCAGACTGAAGTGAGTCCCATAGTGAGATCTTAGCTGGAGTAACCCGAGGTTGCTCAATAAGATCACAATCACTAGGTGCTTTAGTTGTAGGTTCAGGAGCTTGAGGAAGGTTTAATTTTTTATTCATTCTAGTATCGTAAGTGCATGCTATCGCTCTATAAGAGGGAGCCTCAGAAAGATCAAGGAATCACTATCAAATGGAACACCATTGATAGAACAAACCCTTTTAGGAAAAGGACTAGTTGGAGTCACGTAAATGACCAATCTCTTAGGCATTTGAGGGGCAGCAGAGACATAGATTACATTTACATAATCATCGCAACTAGTAGAAAAAATATTTGAAGATATATTCTCAACATCGATCCAAACACGATCAAACGTGGAAGGAGATTTTTCATGTCCTAATGCATCGTCTCTAGAGGAGAGTGCATTATAATAGATAAGAAATTCATCATTCACAAATGAAACATCCCTAGAAGAGAGTGCATTGGAATGAGTAGGAGATTTTTCATTCACAAATGCATCATCTCTAGAAGAGAGTGCATTGTAATGAATAGAAGGTAGAGTATCATTTATAAAGGTATCAACGATTTCATCTTCTTGCAACAAGATATCCTCTAAAGGAAGAGGACTCTCATGAGAAGGATCAAACATACAAAGTGACATTGGCAAAGCCAGGTCACTATCACATGCATGAAATGGAATATCATAATTTTTTTGAATAAGATTAGATGCATAACTAATAAAAGAAGATATTAAATTCATTATGATTTTTTCGGTATTTTCTATCTTCTAGTAATTTGTATTTTCGGAGGTCTCCAGAGCAGAATTTGAAGTTGGAACTTGTGTTGGTCCCTAAAATTCAACTATTGAAGGCACTAGTATTTAAGGGATTGAACCATTTATTTAGAAGACCTTTCCAATGATGCAAACAATTCTAAATTCTAAGCACCGAGTCAAAAGTTATGACCCTGCCAAGTAGGGGTAAATAAATTACTAGTTTTTGAAAAAGACGTTCTTCGTGCCAGGTTCACCAAAATGTAGAGAAGGGGGATTCAATACTCATGAGTTGTCTTCACTTAGAGATCCTCATAGGGCGAACTTCCCTAAACTACCTCAAAGAATAGCGGTGAGAGTTCTAGAATCAGAAAGATCAGGTCACAAAGATTCTCTAGACAAACTGACAAACTCTTGGTCAAAGGACGTCAATGCGGAATATGGATGACATTGCGGCATGTTGGAGTCTCCGAGGTGCACTGGAATCTCGTATAGACAAAAAAGTAGGTTTATCACAAAAATGATAAAGTGAATGCTTCTACTCTAATTACAGAGAACTTCTAGAATATAGGAAGATGATGGAACTGAAATAGACTAAAATAGAAATGATAAAGACAAGGAGAGAAAGAGAAAGGAAATACTTACAACTATGTGGATGATGAAGCCTCTAGCACATGAATGTCTTCAATACCTACACACAAGAGAGATAAAAAAATTTGGGACTGTATAGGGTTTTGCCTCAGTCAAACCCCCGTTTTAGTGTTCCCGCCTCCACAGACAACTAAGATAGATAGAGAGAAGTACGATAAAACAAGAAATGAAGTAAAGAGCACTAAATTACTACAAAATAGTGTTATGCTACTCAACCAAATATAGAGGAGAGGATTGAAAGCTTACCACTTCCGCCCAAAGCGCTCAAGGCTAGTGGGGGAGAAAATGAGAGGAACTCAAGCCTTTGCTACCATGGTGTTTCATTCCACACTTGCTCTATTGAAGTGATGGAGTGTTGATGTTGTTGTTGTGAAGTGTAAAGTGTTACTTGAGATAGCGAAGAAGATGTTTGGAGCTTTTGAAGAGATTGTGGAAGGACAAGTGAATTGAGAAGAGTGCATAAGGGTCTCTATATGGTCGAGAGATCAACCAACCTCGAAATGAAAGAATGTGAGTGAATTTTAAGGAAAGAGTGAAGAAAACGGCCATATTCAAGTTAGTCAGCTTAAGAGGGCGTTACAAGTCAAACCCCAATGGGAAGTGTAACACCTCTATGGGCTCCAGATGTAGGAATTTTTTAGGGATGTAAGTGTGTCACGCAGATGTCTGTGCACTGCACGAGCATCCTCGATAGAAACGCCTCCATCGACACACAAATTAGGTGCCAAGTGGGATGAGAATAGCGAGCTTATGTGGAATTAATCTTCCGAGTTTGGTGTTCTAAAGTGGATAAGGGTAAAAGGGGAATTTTCAAAAGGGTGCAAATTCGCTCCTATACAATCACTTGATATATGTCGGGATTATCCTCAAAAATATGCATTAATTAAGGTGTGTGGATGAAAAATAAGGACAATTAAGGCATACAAAAGCCCCATTAATTAATAAAACCCTAGATTAGTGTGAAAATGTAAAGGGATACATTTTTCTACACTACACATTTGATATTTGTTAATTCTTGGATAAGGAAAATAAGGCCAACATTAAGTGTTAATTCATAATTAAATGTAATCTCTAGGTCATTCCAATAAGTAAAGTAATGTTTTGGAAAACCATCAAACCATTTATATTCCTTTCCACATATAGACCCAACT
This sequence comes from Sequoiadendron giganteum, assembly GCA_007115665.2. Lineage (NCBI taxonomy): Eukaryota > Viridiplantae > Streptophyta > Pinopsida > Cupressales > Cupressaceae > Sequoiadendron > Sequoiadendron giganteum. Next base: position 190,046,225 of record CM021106.1, read on the forward strand.
AAAAATATAATCCAAATGTCATTATCTTTAAACTAATTTTTTTTCCATAAAATCTGAAAAAATCCTCAACATGTGCATCCCCTTCATGAATACCATACCCATCAAATCTAATAATTTTGTTGAATACCTTAGAATTCATGGTTTACATTTCATAATTAGCCTAAGAGAGGTCTCGTTATTTGTAAATGTTGTCTAAGGGACTGATATGAGATGGAGTAACCTATTTTTTATAACAAAAGTATAAGTGTTGGATTGTAGTATCATCATTTGTTCTTCACATTAATTTTAATCTTAGAAAATTCATTAAGATTTTTTATGTTCTCTTGTATGGATGGCTATAAATCAAGACATGGTTTTTCATAAGATGCGGAGCTACTTTCCCTAGAGAGCATTGTCAAAGTAATCATGGGAAAATAAATTGATAAATATCCTAAGGGTAGAAATATATGAAGTACATGGAGGAACACCTAAGGGAGAATTGTATCCATATCAATAATCCATGATTAAAATATGCCACCAAGGAAAAATTAATGTTTTATAAATTTTTATTCCTTTTAAAAAATATAAGAAGTTAAATAACATGTGTACCTCCCATAACCATCTATTGTAGACTTTTCTTGTGTTATTTTCTATACCAACCCCTAACTATAATGTTCTTACAAAGATATGAGAAATGTGATTAAACTTTAACACTCATAGAAGACACCTAGACTCATTTTGGGGTTTAGAAAGGGACAATGAAGAAGGGGATTATGAACTTATCTTATACTTTGATCCATTCCATGCTTGGGAGGGTAAACACAAAGATATTTTAATGCATAAAATAATAAAAAACCTAGAATGAATCCTCACATAAATACGACTCTATATTTAACTTTAATTACCATTATTTGTAGAGGATTACTATACATTTAATACATAGATATCATATATAGGCAACTAGAAAAATGATGCAACTAAAAATAAAATTTGGTCACAAATCCCTTCTAATATGTTCAATTCTAGTTTCTTACAACACCATTGACCTTGTAAAATATATTATAAAACACCCTCTAGGTTTTTTTGTCATTAAGGTTTTTTTATCATTATATGCTCATAATAGTTTAATAGAAATTTATTCTAATGGAATGTGTATAATAAATAAAATAAAAATAAAGAAAAAAATTAAAATTATTTTCCTGATTTATAATGAATTTGGATGGTCAACCTTCTATTCTTAGACCAATGCCGAATTATAGAACATAGATTCTAACTTATGTGGAATCATAATGATATTAGAAACGTAAATTTTAAATCAGTTTGATTTGATTGGCCTATCTTGTAGATTTAAAACCTTCAATTTCCCTTTAACCCAATAATGTAATCTCTACTTAATAATCCATAAACTAGTTCAAAAATTTGTTTACCCATTTGAAAGCTTTTCATGTGACTTACATATGTATAAAATGAAATATTTTATTATACCCCTTAGATGGAAACTATATATTTGATACAAAATATAAAAAGTGTGTATGTAGGGTTTCCTTAAATCCCCTGAAACTCTAAAAAATAGTTGAGAGAGATTGCATAATGGCTAAAAGTTGTCATATATATTTTTAAAGGGGTATACATTTCCAGTATGTATTAGTTTCACAATTTCAAATATCAGCTACAACCATATATACATAGGTAACTTACTTTAAAAATCAACTCAACCTAGAAGATGATTTTCTATAAAGATGCACAAAACCTAACCCTTTACAATGAAAATCATATAAACTTACATATATCTATGATTACGACATAAAAAATACATTTGACAAAGTGTGTGGGAAAGAACCACACTATTGATGCAATAAATTGAATCCTCCAGTCTTGAAAATTTCATCTTAGGGTTGAATAAAATGCCATCAATAATTAACTTATGTGATGAAAAACTATTCTTAAGCTACTTATAAATTTTGGTTAAATCAACATGTATAATGATAAGAAAATTGATAAAATATGCTAAGAAAAATACTCAAATACATGAAAAAATTATATCCCTACAATATTTGATCTATTGCAATAATTTTGCAATGACCATGGAATATTTTTCCTCGAATCCATTATTTCTACATGTGAAATATAGTTTCTAGGTATTATTGGTGTAGGGCTAGATTGGTCTATAAATGAAACCTTGACTAGTTTTTAATTATTTTCCATTGAAACCACTTGAAATATGTGTCAAAACCATTGTTGGTTCTTCTTGAGAAATGAAAACATATTTCTTTCAAATATCAATACCTTTTTTTGGCATCTTGCGACCTTTGCTAACATCCAAGTGATTTATCGAGTCAATCTTCTAACATATTGAGAAGTAAAATAAAATGAGATGGGGATTTTGAATTATGGGTGTAGGAAAGAATTCATTCTTCATAGCACTATTCAAGGTGTTGGGGATTACGATTCACTAGAAATCCCAAAAGAGGGAAGTTTGAAAAAATAACCCAAGGGAGTATATATAGTATCTAGTTGTTAATAATTGGGATTTGATCTCGACTCATTATTGCTACCATTTTTAAGGTATGTATAGTCCTCAAAATTTAATGGGAAATACATATCAAGTTATCAAGTGATCTCAAAGGAATTAGGCAGATAGTTCTAATGTGGAAGGATGGGTACAAATATCACTCTAAATGAGTATGGAATAATAATGGGCTTTAGGATTCAGGAATACCTTTGAGTGTGTATTAGGATGAATTGAATAAAACATAAAAAAAAAAATCATAAAAAAAATCTATTTGAAACAAGATTTGAGAAGTTTGGGAAAGACTGGAAATATGACCTAGTTTGAAAGTTCAAAAATAAGTCAGGAAAAATGCAAAGGGTAATGGGTTTGGGATGTTGGGGATGATAGGGATAAAAAGGCTAGGTTAAGGGAAGGCTATACAAATTTGAGTTTGAAAGATTTTAAGAAATTTTCAAAGTGGGAATCAAGGATTTGGAGGAGAAGGAAATGGAGTACTTTGAGCAAGGATGGTCTAACTTCCATGTATGAAAGATAGGAAAATTTTGGTAACAAAGAATCAGAGGTAGGGTGAAGGTGGAAGGGGTAATTCAAGAAGGTAAAATATAAGGGGTTGATGTGGATGAGTAGAAGCAATTGAGGTATAAGGAATTTTATTTTTTTTGGAACTAATACCTAAGTGTTTTACCAAATAATTTCATGGATTGGATCTTAGGGATGCCAAATAAATTATTTGAAGGGAAAGTTAAGTTTGACACATGAAACTACAATATTTTAGGAAAAATAGTTAGTTTTTAAAGTTTTGGGTGAAAAATGGGGGTACATGCAAGAAGTTGAATCCATTTTTAGGGGAAGTGTCATTTGTTAGCTTTAAAACATATGACCATTCATGTTTTAGAATAGGTACCCATTTTAAAGGGGCTACTCATTCTAAAAATTTGAAACTCATAAACCATGTTTTTCATTTGGTTTTAGGCTCATAAAATGCATGGTAACCCAAACCTTAGACTTGGACCTACAAGTACAAGGCTATGTTAACAACAAGAGAAAAAAATTACTTTAACAATAAGGATGATGAATTTTTTAAAACATTTTTTTATATGAAATTAAAATCCATTATAGATGCCAATGTCTAGTTTCCAAATATGTAAAACATTTATGACTCAAGAGATTATTTTATATTTATTAATTAATATATGAGGAAATGGGTCCATAAAATTGAAATATCATATATATGTATTTTTAATAAATTTTAAATAAGTTTCTTAATATATATGTACTATAGAAAAGTGTATACAATTACAATTTTACATTATGTTTTTGGCCCCCTAATTTATTTGACATAATTAAGATTCAAATTTTAAAAATTATGTATTCCAAAGCCTAATTTTTACCGTTTTCTGAAGGGGAACCAATATTAAACAAATAAATTCAATCATTAAATTTCCTTGGATCAAGTGTGTCTTTGAACCTAGCCCATTTTCAGAAGAATAAATGGGTAACCCTTCTTGGCTAGGACCTAAATTCAAATATGTTATTGGTGGCATTTTAATATCCAAAACTCAAATATGAATTGTTGGATTTTGGAATCTAATTTTTGAGAAATTGGATAAACACCTATAAATACATATTATTTTTATCATTTGAAATCTAAGACATAATTGAGAAAATAATATTTTCAAGATCATTACTAAGAAAGTTAAGAGCATAATCATCATAGTTCATTATATCAATTCAAGATCCAACATCATGCCAAAGTTTATGTGTTGTTATGTTCATATTCTGTGAAGGCTAACATTCTTGTAGGTCTCCAAACATTCAAGCATTCAAGAGTTCATGCAAATAAGGAAAGAAATATCCAAAAACCTTGAAGAGATGTGTATGTCTTCAATCCTTCAAGGAAGCCATTGAAGAGAGGTGAGTTATAGCATTGTGCTCATTCACAATTTCCTTCTTTTTCATTCATGGTTTTATTCTTAACATTGTCATTCTGGAAGTGGAAACTCTAACACGAGATTTGACTGTAGAAAGCCCCTATATCGCACAAAATTTCCCCTTTGTGAATGTGTAGGTTGCATTTTTGAAGTGGATTCAAGAGAGTTTGAAGATCCCTTTTGCATTGTTGCATTTATTGTCATCAACATTATCAAGACATAAAAACTAACCTATAGGATTTATTTATGAAATTTTGACTATGGGATAGGCATAAAATAGAATCTTAGATCTGACATCAAAGGACCTTGAAAGTTGATCATTACATCCTTACAAGGACTTAACGGCCATATGGTGATTCAATCCTTGTAAGTACAACATAACCAAATTTTCTAGGTAGGTACATATCAGTCTACACCTTCCAAATCTATCTAAACTTGAATTTTTTAATTTATCAGATGTTAGATAATTGCATTCATTGCATTAGGTCATATATTTTAATTAGGGAAATCAATCAAAATCATTTCCAAATCATTCCTATTCTCAAAAGGATGTAGATTCAGGTCTGATTGACTCACCTTATCGATTTGTATCCCAATGAAACTATATAAATGATAAAGTACACCCTAGCTTTGTTACATTCAACTTAAGGTGTATACCAATTTTATGTTTCATTTTGGTGAACCTAACATTTGACATCATAACTTACTAATGGGGTAGTCCTTTCAAACCCTAGATCTGGGTTTTGCATTATTAATATGTGCATATCTCATTTAGGGTTGCTTGTTGCATCACATATTGCATCATAAGTTATATTAGGGTTTGTTTTAGTCATCTTTAGATCTGATTTACATTGATTAAGCGGTTAAAAATTCAAAAGTGTCCATGCATTGCATATTTCATTTAAGCCTAAAAGCTAAAAAAATTGCATTATTTCATTTCAATTTTGCATCAAACTATGAATTTTAAAATTCATCTTAGACTCAATAAAAAAATTTAGATCTAAAATTTACATTAAAAACTTGTTAAAACATTTCTATATTTGTTTCACACTTTCATTTTGCTTTACATTGTGCTAAATTGAATAAAATCTAGAAAATCATCGACTATTCAAACTGTTTGCAACTAGAGAAAGAAACATAAAACTTCATTTTTCACTTTTCAGAACCCTATACTTGAAGACCTAGTCACCATTGGGTGACCCAGTCCTTGTACAAGTGTCTCAAGAAATTTTTTCATATAATTATGTCTTTGCATTATCAATCTATTTGTACTTGCAATTGTCTAATTTGAAATTCTAGTTAAAAAATATGGCATGTGTAAGAAAAGTGTCATCTTGCTTGATTTATTGCAAATTTGGGAAATAATTTTTCTTTTTTAGTAATTGAAATCATTAGACTTGTAGGAAAATTATTTACATTTTTGAAGCATTACATAATTTGTATAGAAATTTTTTCATTTTTGCACAAATTCAAAACCTTGGGAAAGTAGAGACATGCTTCATTTTGATAGAGTATCAAATGGCTTGTATGATTTTAATCTCTCTGATTATGAGCATAATCTAAGGAAACTAAATGAAACCATTAACGGACATGGTAGTCACTCTCCTAATATTTCTCTCATTTATGATAATTTTTTTGTGCAAGAGGATTTAATCAAGGAAATCATGACAATCATAGTTTTTCTTCTCTCAATACCATTCTTACTTGTGAAGAAGGTATTGTGGTGTTAGAAGATCCAATCATTGAGTGTCATGAGAAATATATTTGTGCCTCTCCAAATACTTCTCCCATTTGGGAAGATATTATGGTGCAAGAAGATGAAATAATTGACAAATTTCTTAATATCACTTTGCCTAGTCTTCATTTATCTCCTAATATCTCTCCCATTTGTGAGGATGATTTGATACAAGACAATGTAATCATTGAAAATAATGATAATCATAATTGTTATTCTCTTGATACCTCTCTTACTTGTGACAAAGGTATTGTGATGTTATAATATCCAAGCATTGAGCATCATGAGAGTCTTGTTTGTTTATCTCATTCTGCCTCTCCTACTTGGGAATATATTGTTGGGGAAGAGGATGAAATAGTTGATACATTATTTCAAAAGATAGTAATATGGCTTGCTTAGATGACCCCCCAATAGAATATGATCAACAATAATTAAAATTTATTGAGGATATGAGTGCATAATTTTCCATTAGATCTCCCTTAATTATTGGACCTCATAAACCTAATGGTTATATCCTAAGCTTTTCAAGAGAACTCACTAGTAACAATGTGTCGAAGAAACAAAGTTATCAAATTGTATCTCATAGATATAATGCTAGAAACAATAGGAAACCAACACAAATGTAATCCATTACTTCATTGATACCATTCCCTTAACCTATGTTACTTAGTGCCCCTCATTTACCTCAAAACAGTGGAAAGGAGTATGATCTTGTAGAACAACTTTGTAGCACTCCTTCTAAGATATCTTTGTGGGATATCATTCAATCCTTCAGAATTCCTTGCAAATTTTTTTCATCCCTCCTAGTGTGCAACCAAATGATGTGATAGCTTTGATTGAGAATATTAATCTACCTAATTTGGAACTTTTTTTTTATCAAAGTGAATTACCTCCTTTGGAAATGCTAAAAAAATTATTCTTTGATGATATTAGATGTGATTAACAAGGTTGTGATTAGGAGTGTCCACATTGAATAGTTCAGGAGTGAATGTTTTTAGTGTGAATCTTTTGGATAGAATTGGTGCAGACAAGGCTAAAATAAGGCTAGATTATTTGTCTATTTGTGGTTTTGATAATGTGGGAAAACAAGAACTTGGTGTGATAATATTACCTAATAAAGTTGGTAAAGTTATGTTACAAAATCCTATACATGTCATGCCCCATGATATTTCATACAATATTCTCTTGGGTAGACCATGGATTCAAGAGATGGATGGAGTTCCTTCAACACTTCATTGTTTAATGAAATATACTTACAAAAAAAAATTCTACATGATAAAAGATGATCCTAAATCTGAAATCATTTCGAAACTAAGGCTAATTGGGAATGAAAAATCCTTAGTACATTGATACCAATGACAAAATTTAAACCTTTACAAATTGATCATGATCCTCGTGTCTTTCATCTATGATAAAGTTGTTTAATGATTTTTGTGCCTTGCATAACCACCCCCATTTTGTTTTGGTCAAAATGGGTCCCCCTCCTTGTTTCTTTTTTCCTCGGTGTTCTTGTTCGGGACTTAGGAGCTGTTTCTTTTTCACCCAAGTCCTTTTTCTGTTTATGTTTCGTGTATTGTACTAGCTTTGGAACTTGTTACCTTGCAAGGTAAAATTTTCTCTTCGTGTTTCAATCCCAATTCTCATGCCTTACCTTGTATTTTTATTTGTGTTTCAATTCGGGTTATCAGGTCAGAACCATTGCCTTACACCCTTCAAGGTTTAAGTCCCTAGCGAAGACCCAATCTCAACCTCCGTTTTCATTTCCTTGCACGTTTTTCTTGTTTTAGAATCGGGTTTCGAACCAGAACCAGTTTCTATCCCGATCCCGATGTATGAATTTCTTTTGTGTCTTTGTTCACTTTGGAATTGGGCTTCAAAACATGACTTTTGTTTTATTTGTTCTTCGGGTTTTAGGTCGCAGACCATTGACTAAAATTTTCCCCTTTGTAAAGGTTTGGTCTCAGTCTAAGACCCAATCCCGACTCTCACTTGCTTTCATTCTAACACTTCCTATTTATAAAGTCTACTCGTATCTCAAGGCCCAACCAACTACCAATTGATGCCATAACCACTTGCATGTGCGAACATGCTTTTATTCTACCGCTCCTTGATTTCACTCCATTCTGCTTTGAAGCATTTGGTGAATGGAATAAGACGGATGGTGAGCTAGGGTTTGAAGTATTCAGGGTAATTTATCAATGTGATGCTAGAATTCTTGGGTGCATTCAAAGGTAGGAATTCTTTCTTGCATTCTTTATTCTTGTTTTTGTTTTGGTTGCTTTTGTCTTGCATGTTTGTCTTGTTTTCTTTTCATTTTTTTCTTTCTTTTCTCATTTGGATTTTCTCTGCATTTTCTTTCACACTATTTGGTGCTCTCTTTTTTCCTTTTCTCTCAAATCCTTATTGGGTTCATTTTACGTAATATTTGTTTTCTTGTCTCCTTGTTCTATCTTTTGGTCATGGGATAGTCCATCCTACTATGCCCTAGTTGTCTAGGGTTTTTTCTTTGTGTTTGGGTTAGACTCATTTAAATTTTTTAATTTCAAAGTCTCAACCGTTTAAAATCAAAGGTTCTTAATCCTATACATGGTCTAATCCCATGAGCACAGCTGAGATATTGTCATATTTATCATTGCCTCATGATTCCTGATCCTTACATGTATTTTGGGGTTGAGAATAAAACTAAAACTTAGGTTTTCCAACTTCTCGATTTTGGTTCCTCTCCTTGTATGATCCCCGTATAACTATCAGGATCGGGTGTCAAACTGATACCATGAGTTTTATTTTTAATTATTGGTGAAGTGTTATTCAAATTCAAACTTCTGACACCAACATTACCATTGAGATTGGGGGTTGGACCAATAACAAACCATTAACCTATCAATTGATACCTTCCTAGGGACACTCCTGATCTCGACTCCCAATATCTTAGCAATATCAAGACTTGGAGTTGACCTGTTCCCAATTTACAAAAGTCCAAGGCTTGGTTCATGATAGATTCTTGTTACCAATTCTTGACATTATATCAAGATCAGAACTTGAGAAGCTACTAAAACTTGCTCATTTTGAGTAGGTCTAGTTCTGGATGATGGCCAGACCCTGACTTTCAATGAAACATCAAGATCAGAACTCTGCAAGATCCCCTTCATAGGTTAACTACCACTTCCTAGTCGTGACTCGATCCCAACTCCCAATCACATTGCGGGATTATAACGTAGATTAATACCCAACTTGTTTACCCTCATGTGCCTAGATGCCTAAAAAAATACCAAACCTAATTCTCAACATTATATCAAGATCAAAATTTGGGAAGTGATGTGTGCATTTTTTCAAAATTAGGTTTTGTTTTGAATGATAGCCCGAACCTGATTCCCGAATATGTTGTGGGATTGGGTCGCAGTAAGCTATGATGATTATTATTATCTAAAGGTGTAGGTTCCAGGTCAGGACCCAATCCCGAAGTTTGATAAGGTCAAGTTTGTGCTTAAAATGGTTAGGGTTTCTATTTTTATCTTGAACCCAAAACCCAAAGATTCTTGATGAACTTGTTGAATAGGGTTCCTAAATAAACTAAGGCTAGTATAATACAAGTGCAAGTGATAGATTGTTGTTTATATATCTTTTGTTTATCTAATGGTTTTCAATACTCCAAGATAACTAAAAAATGTCATCTTCAAAAGAACAAGTGCCCCTAAAAGGAACATCAAAGGGACAAAAGCCTAAGAGATTAAATCCAGAAGAGATCCCGATCACAATGAAATATATGTTTCAGGGAAACCCAGTACCATCCAAGTTTGGCTCTGAGGTGATGAATATTATAGATACATTGGTGGGGCACTTAGATTTGGATCAATTTAGGAAGGACACTATCTCACAAGATTCTACCCAAAGAGCCAAAATGATTGCTAATTCTGGATTAGAACATCTAGCCTCATTCCCCATCTTTGTACACTGCCTTGAGTTCATCCTAACTATTGCATAGACCTATAAACCAACTCAAAGGAAGTGAATTGATGCACAAGGAAATGTAATTATTGATTTAGCTTCTACAATGGTTAGGTTGGTCTTTGATCGACCTCCTCATCCTAACCCCAAGATCATGTCAGAAGATGAAGCACTTGCACGTTGGACACAAGATGATGAGGGAAATAAGGAACTAATGAATAAGAGATTGTTAAAAACATAGAAGAAGTCAGTAAAGAAGTTGCCACCTAAGTTTAAGAGGTCTGCACTCACAGGTGAGGTTGGTGACATAATTACATTTTTATCATGAGTTTTTGGGAGGAAGGATTTGAATAGATTTGAATATTGTATGTTTCTATTTATTTAGATAATTCTTGATGGTAAATAGTATTTGGATTGGACACAGATTATTTCAAACAACATTCACAATCAATTGTTAAAAGTGGCCAAAACCAAGACATTTTACATGACTTCATATGATATTAACTGTGCTACAAGGATGGGTCAGTTCCTAGGATTGAATACTACAGGGTCTATGGTTAGTGGCCTAGATCAAAAGAAAGTGTGGGAATATTATGACCAAATAGAGCTGAAAGAAGCAGAGAATCATTTCAAAAGGGTCAATGATGCATTTTTGTATGTAGTTAGTAATCAACTAACTGGTGATGTTGGCTTTAGGTTATCTAGAGAGCCAATGGAATTCATTGAACCTTGGGGTATTGTTTTATCCAATACACCAAGTCTACTTATATTAGATTTTTCAGGTTTGAAGATCACCCATTCAAATTACCAAGGTACCGTAGTGACAGGTGGATCTTGATGGAGTTTTCCTATCAAGTTGCTGAAGTGAATGCAATCTTTTTTGAGCACCACAAATTTGTTTTCCATTCTTTCTCCTCCATGGAATTATGATTTTATTCTTGTATTTATTTCATAGTGGCCAAGACAATAATAGAAGAATTCCATGCCTTAAACTTCAAACACCACAACTAAAGGAAGGGCTTTGATATTAAAAAGAATATGTATGGTCTTTGTGCTTCACAATTCCCTCTTCAAAGGCCATTGCTAGAGGATTTTTGGGCCAATTTATAGGTTGAGTTTGAATTAATAAAGAAAGGATATAAAAGGTTGATAGTCCCTCAAATGAAGGATTTTCAAGTTATTTAATACATTCCAGAGGGTGGCACTGATGATGAGATTACCTTAGATCTTTGTTATGAAATGGACAAAGTAGCCACAAAGGATTTGGATCCCATCGATTGGATGGCTAAGGAGGTAACCAAGATCCAGCCAAGGACACAAGAAGTTGTTGAAAGAAGCAGGAAATGGATTAACCTTCGTCTCAAAAAACCAAGAGTGCAAGCCACCAAGAAAATAGGTTCTAGTAGTGAACTTGTTTCCTCCATGAAAATAAAACATCAATATAAGAGATTAAAGAGAAATTTTGCAGAAAAAAGAGGCAACCAAAAAAGACCCCACCTCAGCAAAAGAAGAGATATCATTATAAAAGATTGATGATGCCTTGAAGAAGGCTAAAGTAACTTATGAGGCAACTATTGTGGGAGTTGTTTCAAGTTTCAATACTAGGCCTTTGGCTACAATATACCTAGGAGAATATCATGTCGAAGAGACTCCTAATACCATACCATCAACATCAGAAACAATAGTTGTTGAATAGGAGAGGGCTCTAGCAGTTTATTTAACATATACACATCCCCCTTGAGCCTCCAAAAGGACTCCATCCCAAGAGGGGGAAATACTCAAATGGGAGGAGTATTTGAAGAAGGTGAATGAGACCCAGGTGAAGAAGGAGCCAAGTTTGAACTTGGAAGCTTACACAATGAAAAAATAGAGATCACTGATGTTTTATAAACAAAGGAGTAGGAGGAATTTTTGGAAAGTGCCTAAAAGTTAGCTATTGAGCAGCTAGTTCAGGAAGAAAAAGAAGAAAAATAAAGAAATATGAAGAGATAGCTATAGAAAAAGAAGCAACTAAGGAACTAAGAATGGCTAAAGGAGAAAAATAAGCTATGGAGGAACAAAATTCCAAGGAGTTGTAATTATAGAGATTGAGAGATGAAGAGGAGGCCGCTAAGAGGGAAGAGAAGATGAGAAAAATAGAAGAGATTAAGGCCCACAATGAAAGGATGGAACAAGAAAGGTTGTTAAAAGAACAAGAGGGCCAACATAAAGCTTCTTCCCAACAAACCATTGTAGTAACTACTTCTACACCTTTATCTTCAACACTACCTAGTGTTCAATAGGTATCTACTCATTTGGTTGCTCTTGAATAGCTCAAGTTCAATTTGGAGAAAAGACAACAAGTGCAGCCTCAATATGTAATATCAGATGACATTATAAATGAAATTGAGAAGGAGAAGCCTAAGAAGAAATCTTGTGTCATCCATTCTACCAATTTGATTGATGAGGGAGATTTGATAGCTACGATTGCCACCCAATTGCTAATAAAGATGATAGAGAACTACAAGATGAATATGATTAGATAAGTACTGTCAACTTGGGAAAACATACAAGAAACTAGTAAATGAATTTGATTGATATTGTCATCACCACCACCAAGTCTAGGTTAATAAAAGATAAGCAAGCGAAATATGAACTTAAAGCTCAGATGGGATAGATGAAGAAATTATTAAAGGATTTAACAAATTCTACATTAGAGCCTTCAACAAGTTTAGAAGCCCCTATTTTAATGAGAAAAAATAAAATAAAATATTTGATGAAAATGAGGAAAAAGGCTACTTGGTTTGACAATTGGTTTAGTTCTCTCAAGACTGATTTGGATGAAAAAATAGATATGGGTTTCAAACATTCTTTTGGAAGTATTGCTTTGTTCAAAAATAGTGAAGAATCTATAGGGAAATGGTGGGAAGAGGAAGAGAAACTTAGACATTATTTGGGGAAGCTTAAAGTAATAGAAAATATGACCAAAGAATAATTGATCAAATCACAGATTCTAGGTGATGAGGATCCCAAATTTATTTCTAAGTCTATTAATATATATATATATATATTTTAAACACATAATCTTGTTGGAAAAAGAATCGAGATGCTCAAAATTATTCATGATATATGGGAACAAGAAGGTATCTCTGAAGACATCATTGCAAAAATCATTGATAAAACTTTACCTCCAAATGAGAGACTTGAATCATTGGGAGAAATAAAAGATGATTGGGAGGAAAGAATTAATAGAGTAATGAAGGAAGGAGATACTGTTGAGTCCACACTCATGGATAGGCTAATGGATATTAGGACTGACATGCAGTGGGCAGTCTTAGACATCACCCAGGTGAGAAACATCATTATTGCAGTGGATAGGAAGCTTGTAGACTCAAAGTTAAAAGCTGATTGGGTTGATAGATTTGATGATGATGCAATGATGCACTAAAACAAAAATTTAATAATTATGATGAATATCGTGATGAAGGTAATAAATAAAGGGACTTATTTCAGCTACCTTTCTTTGTGAGCAGCAACGTTGTAACAGGTTTTTAGCAAATGGGTGACTTTAGATCCGTTTTGATAAGCCAGAAATGACTCACAATGGCTAGTAGAGGATTGAAGAATGACTAGAAGCTATTTTTTGATGTAAAAAGAGAGCATGTGGTGTCCCTTTTCAACTCTAGCAACTTTAGCAAAGACATATATTTAAAGCTAATTGGGCATCCCTACAATTGTGGATTTGGGCCCCAAACTTATGGATCTTGATTTTTGATGGTAGAGATAGATGCTAATTTTTTCTATATTATAGAATTTTCTCCTGGTTGTAAAGTTCATCTAATTGAAGTGTGATTATCTTCTTGGAAATTAGAATTTGTAGCTTTTATTTGTTATTTTATAACTTTCATGCAAGATACTGACATTTTTATAGTTTTAATAGAATTAGTTGTTTGAGCTCAATGATAATTTCAATGAACAATGGTTATTCATATTTTAGCAATCATTTTTGTGCTTAAATGTCTCTTATTTGATGAAAATCAATAGAAGATTTTGAATCTGAAATCATTTTGTTGAATTATTTGTGGATGATGTTTCTTTAGGTTTCTTGATCTGTTAATTTTGATAATGAGCTCATGATATTTTGTTGTTTAAAGAGAATGTTTTAAAAAAAAAATGATCATGAATGGTTGTATGCTTTAAAATTTGCACTATGAATGAATGATATTGTATGAATTATTTTGTAGGTTGTTTTATTCCACGGTCTTAGCTGATTTGAAAATGCTCATTATTATGTTACATGTTTGAATTTAAAGAAATTTGTGTTCATGTTTTGTTGTTTTGAACCCTGGTCTATCTTTTTTCGTTTATTACAACCCCCAAAATTTTAGATTAGTTCATACTATTTCATTTTTATTCCTTCACCAGTAGGCCCCTTGAACATTATAGTTGCATAAGCCACTGAATGATGATAACATAGTTGAGAACCAATTATAGAGACCTTGGACGATAGATTGTTTTAGATTATTTATCTTTTTCAGGAGAAATAGGGTAGTAATATTCTATTTTAACATTGTTATCTTATATTCATTATAAAAAATTATGATTGGGGTTCATTAGATTTTACACCTACATTTGATGGTGAATACAAGTTGTAGTGTAGAAAAATTATCATCCTTTATATTTTCACACTTAATTTGAGAATGATTAACATTAAATTGAGCCTAATATTTCCTTGATTTAGTGTTGTAATGTGCTTTACACATTCACATTAAGTTTATGGCCCTTTAAGCTAAATAGAACTATCTTTCCCTTAATTTAGTGTTGTAAAGTGTATTTAATTACACTTTCACGTTAAGTTTTTGGTCCTCTTCCATTTATGATCTTCATATCATCATTAATAGGCCCCGAATACCCTTTAATATTCATCTTGAGGCTTATTTCAGTCAAGATCCTGACATAATCAACAAATACAGTTAATTTTCTAACTCCTCGACATTTCCTTTACCTAAAAAGCCTTGGTGGGATCCATACACCACCTCGGGCATATGAGTCCCACCCAAATGGGACCTATATGCCACTTGTGGCGTATGAGTCCCATTTGGCCATTTTATAGGGTTTTGAGTGGGAAATCATGGTTTTGAATTTGAATTTTATGAATGACAACATTTGGGATCTAATAAATGGAAAATTAGATGAAGTGCCTATTTAAACAAGGTTTAAAATAATTATTTCACCTAGCAATCAGGATTCAAGAATCCTAATACTTCACAAGATCATCATAGAGTATTCGAGAGCATTTCTAGGGCATTCAAGGGAAGATTTCTTCATCATTTGTTGCAGAAATTCAAGATCCATAATTGTGTCAAAGGAAAAAGGCATCAAGAATGTTGTTGAGCTAATGTTGTGATGTAGAATTCAATATCCAAGTTAAGAATTATTCCACATCTAATTCAAGATAAAGATCTACAATCTTTGTGGCCATTTCATGTTAGATTGCAGATTTAAATTCCAAGACATAATTCAAAATATCATTGTTCATGTTTCATATTTCATTATTTCATCATAAGGTTTATTTACATAAATGGGGTTTGACCAAGGCAAACCCCTATTCCCTAAAAATCCACAAGTTTTTTTCTCTCTCTCTCTACACATGTGATTCTAGATATAAGTGTCTCGAGACATGAAAATCCTTTGAAGACTAAGTTCCAAGATTGAATAAGTTTTTGAGGTTGTATCCTTACTTGCAAGATCATAGAATGCCACCTACATGCTAGATTTTTGGGTTTCCAACTCAGAGATTTGATAGGAGAGAAGCTACAAGAGATCACTAGAGAATACTAAAGTTTTATTCAAACATTGGTACTTGGACTAAATCACCACCTTGGGCATATGAGTCCTAGTACTACTTTTTTCCAGATTTTAGGAGTTCCAAATTAGTCATTGTTAAATTCCAGTTTCTACCCAAAAACAATAGTCTAGGACTAAATCACCCATACTAGTGTATGATTCCTAGTGTGCATCAAAAATTAACATTTCCAACATTTTAGACCCTTATTTAGGCCTCTTCAATTTATAGGTGCATCTTTGTACTTTCTTAGTATATTATTCTGCATTTCAATTTCATAATCTAGGTCAAATAGTTAGGTTTTGCATATATTTTACATTTCTTGTTTTTCCAAGCCCTAGCTTGGTTTTGAACCCCTATTTAGTCTTTAATCAAAACCTAGGACACCCTTCTAGCAGATATCTTGTATAAGTTGATAAACCAACCTCACAGACCCTAGTGAACACCTACAAGCAATAACCTATCACAAAGAAAGAAAGATGTCTAAAACAATAAAGATGCTCTACAAGCCTCAAGAGAAAAAATGCATTAAGAGAATTAATAATTAAAATGAGATCAATATTTAAGAAATGAGATCAAACCCTAAAAGGAAAGCCTAGTGTGCACACTTAAAAATTAATAAATAATTAATTATTAATGTGGCTAAGTTTATCTTAAGTAACACTAAAGTGATAAGTGACTTGATTAATTAACCAATATGATTAGATTAATTAAGTGAAATAAATTATTACTCTAAAAACCCCCTTAAGATGAACTTAGGAAGTAGCTAAACCACTAGGAAAAGATGCATGAAAGCAAAGATGGGTCCTGAAAACAAGGCCTGATTAGGTACCCATGTACAAATGCAATGAAAACTAAACCAAATGGGGTAAATGAGAAAACCACATGGGAACAAAACTCCTCCCCAAAATAGAATGCAAAAATAACTAAGTGATGAAAGATGGAAAACTTCATAAGATCCCTGAACGAAACCATCCATCACAAAGATACATGAAAGAACCCCGCAGAAGAGAGGAAGAAAGAGACCACACAGTCCCCCATAATGAAGTAGCTCCAAAAAGACTTAATAAACCACATCTTCTGAAAGAAGTGAGAGAGAAGAAGCCTCATGAATGCAATCTCTGAAGGTGAACTAGGTGTAACCCAAGATGTCTCCAGAGAAATAGGTGTGACCTCAACCAATGAAGAAGTAAAAGGAGGTGAAGACTAAAGTGAAACCTCCAAAGATGAATGATCAACTAGGTCCTGGAACACTGAAATAGAAGAAACCACATCTATAGCCATAGAAGTATCAACAACCACAACATGAGGTGGAGGAGATGGAATTGATGGCTCAAGAACTTGATCCGAAGTGAGAACACCAAGGTTCAAGAAGCCAAATGTATCCTCTATATGATGCTTCACACTAGAAGTGTGATGAACAACTATAGTAATAGAAGTACCATAAAAAAAAAATCTGCAAAGGAATACAACCAAGATGAGTGATCCACCACACCAATAGCAATAACTACTCTACTCTCCAAGTCTTTGATGATAACTAAATCAGGTGTGAATTCCACAGATCTCCCATTTCATCCATGTGTGATTTGATATATGTAAAGAAGGTTGTTCGTCAAATAAGGAACACATTAGACATCCTGAAAAGTGTTGCCCCCAAAACTAATAGACCCTTTCCCTATAATGTTCATGTATGTATTTTTTCCCATCAAAATAGGAAACATAGTGAAAGGCTCAAAGGAAGTGAACATAGACTGTGAAGATTCCATATGATGAGATACTCCTAAATCTAGAAGCCATCTCCCTGATCCATGACCTGAACAAGCACAAAGAGCATGTCCCTTCATATATGATGAAGTATGTAAACTAGTTGTGCCCCTATCAGACTATTCTAAAGAAGAAGAATGAGGGGAAGGAGATGATGTAGACATCCGAGGAGGAAAATAAATTTGATGTTTCTAAAGAATATGCTTCAGCTCATTAATGTCCTTCTTATAGAAACTATGCTTTGCATGTCCTTCCCTCTTGCAATATGCACATGTAACCTTCTCCTTGTTAGATGGTTTCCCCTTAGAAGAGGAAGATGAATATGAAGACTCCTTTTGCTACTAATGAGATTTGGAATCTTTTTGTTTTTTTTTCTTTCACTGTCCATTGGAAGCCTTCTAATCTATGTGCCCCTGAGATGCAATAAGTTCCTGTGATGTAGAAGGTTTCAACTTGCCCATGCTAGCCAGCTTATATTTCTCTCGAATGAGAGATGAAGCAAAGTCATCAAGAGATGGCATAGTAAACCAAGTACCAAGGGAATCTCTAGTGGCATAAAAGGTAGATACAAAAACTGAGTAATCTGGTCCAAGCTTAGAAAGAATGGACAATATCAATTGAGATTCTTGCTTCTGAATACCACACTGTGTCAACTGCAATCTAAGAAACTTGATTTTTGAGAAGAAATCATGGATGTTGTCAAAATCCCTAGGATTTAAGCCAATAAGCTCATTCTCCAATTGGAATCCCTTTCATAGTATCTTGCTTCCCAAACAAAGACCCTAAAGTAGTCCAAATTTGATTGGGTGTAGTGCAAGAATCAACATGAAAAAGAAGACCAGAAGAAATAGATAGACATAAATTACGAAAAGATTCATCACACCTATTAAACCATTTTATCTTTTTCAATAGCACCTGTAGTTTCAACTTATGTACCCATGGTAACCCTGTACAACCCTTTGTGCATCAAATGAATCTCTATTTGTTTTTTCCAACCAAAGTAGTTGAATGGAGTAAGGGATGAAATATTATGTGAATCCATGACAAAAAAATCATCATATACTCTCAAAGAAAAAAACAATTCTCTTTGGTCTCAAAAAAATATTTTGAATTGCATGTTTCCCAAGAAAATAAACAAGAAAGCAAAAGCTGAGATCTGACAAAAAATTAGATACTTGGTAAAAAAATTTGGAAAATTGAGTCTAAGATCTTTGTATAGCACTGAACCAATTTTCAGACGCCTATTTGTTTGCACAAAACGGAGTCTAGATGCAAACGTTATGCTTGCCAGAGAGAAAACAACTACTTCTAACTTTAGAGGTCGAAAAAAGAATCAAAAAAGAAAAATCTGAAAATTAAACCTGCACTGTTGGATAGTGCCTAGAACCAACTTTCCAATGGTATCTTGTTTTTGAAAAATGGATTCCGTATGCTCAAGATACGACCATTTTACTAAAAATGCACATTTTTGCTTTAAACCAAATATTTTATTAATTTAAAGATATTAAATATTCAGTTGTACCTTCATGGCACAAAAACTAAGGCAACACGAAAAAATCGATAAGGCATAGAAATTGAGGCAAAAATAACATGAAAATTGAGGTAGTTCAAAAATTCTTGAAGCTCCAAAAAGATATGGCATGAAAATTGAGGCGTTCATACAAATTTGTATAGTCGTACGGATGTTTTTGGCAATATTTTTCAGAATCCCTAAAAACACAAAAAAAATCAATTTTCAAAAAATCCTATCATATTTGATATGAAAATAGGGGTTTTTGGGCCTTATGAGCACACTCATGAGGTTCATTTTCCACCAAAATGCACTATTTGAGAGCTCAAGGTCAAAATTTCTAAAAAAGATGATGGAAAAACCCTCACATTTGAAAATCACTGTAAGGCAATATCCTTGAAAAGATGAATAGGCAGCTGTAGATCTGAAGCTTTGATAGTCCTCATGATAATTTAGAAATCATGCAAACTAAAAAATATAATATTCACTCATAATTTTTAGAAATCCGTGCAAAAACCCTAATTTGGGACTCAGATGCCCCTCTGAGTGATTTAGTATGAATACATGTGCTTTTGCCTTGTGTAAGATAGGGGAATCAACCATTGCAAGGCCCCAGGTCACAAAAGTCCAAGAGAAGGAAGGCTGCCCTAACTTACCTAAGTTCAAATGAAGGTTAGGATGAAAAAGATGAGAATGATGAGAACTATGTGTCCTTTGATCACTCTGCAATCCCAGGAGTTGCAAGAAGACCAAATGAGTCACTTTTCTAGAGTCAACTTTGTGTCTCAGGAAGATCTCTGTCTGAGGATAGAAGCACAATTCTAGGATGACAGCGTGACGCGCTGACGTCTAATAGGTGCGTTGGCATCCGTATGAATAGAGAACTAGAAAGACGAGGTAAGAATCCCAAGAAATGACTGATAGTCGAGTCTAGTAGTTTCAAGAAGCAAAGAACAAGACTAAGAAGAGAGAAAAGTAAATACAAAAGTCATAAAAGAGGTATATTACCAGGAGAGTGATGAAGATGATCTCGCAAAATATCCTCCTTGCCAGCTTGCCTCAAGCTCTCTCCATCTACACACAATAAAAGGGGAAGTTGTTAGGGTTGTATAGGGGCCTGCCTCAATCAAACCCTCATCTTGGTGTTTCCACCTCTATGGACAACCAAGTATGGAATGATAGAAATATTGATGGAGAAGGGAGATACAAGCTACGTATGCAAGAAACACTACAAAACTGTAAGTGCTTACCCAACCAAATATGATAGAGGAGATTTTGAGGAGCTTACCACCTCTGTCCAAAACTCTCAAGGCTTGTGGAGGAGAGAACGAGAGGGACTCAATCCTCTGTTGTTGTGGTGTTTTTCCTATGGTCGCACTATCACAATGATGGAGTAGTGAGTTGCTACAATGGAGTGAAGGGTGTTGCTACAAAGCTTGAAAATGGATGAATTGAAATGGAGAGAGTGCTCATGTTGATCTTGCAAAGCTTCTGCTATGATTCAAAAACGTGGGAATGGATGGAATTGTCAAGAATATGAAGGAGAAGGTGAAAAATGGTCATATTCGGGTTGGCTAGCCAAAGAGGGGCATTACACTTTGACTTCCAATTGAAAGTGTAATGTCTCTATAGTCTCCAGCCACAGGAATATGCTAGGGATTTAAGTGTGCCGCATAGACGTTTGCACGCTGTGTGGGCATCCCCGACAGAAACACTCCCACTTACACACAAACAGGGTGCCAAGTGGAATGCAAATAGCAATATTAAGTGGAATTAAGCCTCCACCTTTAGTTCTCTAAAGTGTAAAGGGGTGGAAGGGGAATTTGCATTAGGGGTGCAAATTCGTGCTCATACATTTTTCCCACACTTTAGTGAGCATGAGTACTGATGAGTGGTTTAGTAAAGTAGAGTAGTAAGAAAGTGATAGAGTAAGAGATGTATACCTAAACCAATGAGGAAGCATAGAAATGTTTGGTGAACTTAGAAGTGTAGGGGAGGGCTTCATAATTCCGCAGAACTACAAAGTTGAAGTACGAAGATGCCTCACAAGCTCACGGTCCTACAAGGGGGGTTATCCTTCAAGAACTCTCACATGAAGGAAACCAGGAAAGGCAAATTACAACCCCATAGAACTGTAAGGAAGGTATCCACCAAGAACTATCATATGAGGGAGACCAAGCAAAGGGGACTCTGTAGATTCAAGGATGGTGACATGTTTACCCACAGATAGAACACATTAGGAAGCGGTCTTGCAGGCCAGTGAATGGACAGTCATGTAGACCATCAATAAGTTGCAAGGCTTTACAAGGGGTCCCTTGGGAACCCTTTAAAAGGAAGGAGGGTCCACTCAAGGGATGCGTTGTTTGAAAGGTAAGGTCTAGTCAGGCTGCCCCCAATCTAGACATGAGGATGTGAAGTAGGTCTAATTAGGTTTTCCCTAGGGTAGATGCCATAGAACTTGTTGAAAGTTTTTGAAGGGCTCCATCGGGAACCCGACGTGAAAAGAAGAGGTCCACTCAGGGGACACACATTCAAAAATCTTAATGTCTTCCTTCTCAAATTGATTCATCCTCAAGGAATCCTTTCGAAAGATGTTCACTTCATCAATGAATTCGAAATGAAGGAGATGTGCTTGTGTGAGGGGAAGACTAAGACCATTCCCGCTTTAGAGGAGGGTTTCCAAATCCTTTCTGTATGAACCCATGATGAAGGAAACACATTTTGTTAGGGTTTCAAGTTGAGAATACAATTCTAAGGAAGCATGTGAAGGGTCTTCAAGAAAGTATTCATTCAAAAATAAATGCGTTTCCTGAAAAACCATGAAATGTAGAAATAACATTGTCACACATGAAAGGGACAACTTAAGAAAAGAAGAGAGAAAGATAGGGACAAAGAAAAGGAAAAGTGATCATGCGCAGAGGGCACAGGGGGATCTGGTTTCGCGGGGTTAGATCTACCTTTATTTATAAATAGTAGGTAGTCACAGTAAGAGTAAAAATATCATCAATCCCCAACTAGATCAAGAAGAATGCATGAAAGACAAAATAAAAATAAAAAAATGGTTTAACATGGATGAAGGCCTAAATTATCTCGATGCTTTGTATCATCCCCAATTCATCGAAAATCAGTCACAAACATGGAAGAATATAGATACATATAGAGGAAGGTTTACAACACAAACACCACGTTTGTTTCCAAGCACCAATGAGGGTGACAAGGGTAATCCAGGCACATATAGCCTGATCATGTGGGAAAACATCACAAAACACACACAAAAGATCAAGAAGAGGGTCTCCCCTAACACTTATCAATGAGGAGGTCATCAACTTCCCACACTAGATAATCGAAAGGGAAAGGATGATGAGCCTATAATTGTGTAATGTTAAGGGGAGGATCTTTTAATCCTCCTACAACAAGGACCAAGACAAAGGGAAAAATGAGGTCTCTATTCCTCAACTCTTATGGGTCCAAGGTCAATGACCTTGCAAAGATCATTGATAGGGTCAAAACTTAATCCATCAAGTTAAAAATGCACTTGATGGGAGTTCCATGTTTTACCTTGGTGGATGGAGCAGTTCGCACCCAAGGTTCATCGCTAGGCTCACCGAGTGATTCAAGAGCGGTGACAAGCTCAAGGGAGGTCAGGACTTGTTGCATCACTAGGACAGAACAATTCAACCTTGGGCCACCTTTTGGGGAAGGTGGGCTATTCTTACACCCTCCATCACTAGAGGTGCCACACTCTACCTTATTTTCCATCGGAGAAGGTGAACTCCCCATAGATGAAACAAGGAGGGTTAGGGGAGAAGAGGAAAGAACCAAAATGGACATGACCAAAGTATTCACCATGTCCATGAGCTTTGGGAAGGGCAAGACATCCAGGACAAAATTCAACAAAGGCAACTCTACAAAAGGAGTGATGAATACTTGCACCCTTCCAGGCGCATGTGTGCTCACATTGGGAGCTGAAAAATATTCAGAGATAGGAAAAGGGAAAGAGGAGGGCATAGAAGAAGGTGTATTCTTGTCCTCCTTCTTTTATAAGGAGGCTTTCTCGACTAGGAGGGCCTTTCGTTGATGCTTGCATTCCCGCACAAGGTGGTTTCTATGACTCTTTGGACCAAAAGCCGAGATTTGTGAAGGGACAAAAAGACCCTGCTCAGCCATGGGAATGTCCTCCATGGCCGTTTCAAGTGGAAGCATAGACTCCTGAATGGGAGCAGAAGGAGCAGGTTCAAAAATAGCAGGAGGAGTTGGCTCTACTACCTTAGAGGTAGATCATTTTTTTTTAAGAGGAATAGGAAGTGGCCGAGAGGAAAAATCTTTCCGTGAGCCTTTATTTCTATCATACAAATAGTACCAAGGTCCTAGGGACCCATTAGGGAGATCTGATATCTTGATTTTGGGCCTTCACCAAGGAGGCATCATTAGACTCAGCAATTAGAGCCCATGCTTATTCATCCAATACTCTTCCCAAGAGAGAGGGGTAGACCAATTAGCTTGAGTGGGAGCGAGCTTCTCCTTTTCCTTTTGGGAGGAGGAGGCAATATGCTTCTCAACTAGAGGAAGGGTCAACTTCGGTTGTCCCTTACCTCCAGTCTTATACTTCACATAGTTCTTATGAATTAAATACATCCTTTGTGGGAGCAGACCAACTGGAGTGGGCCAAAAGTGATCCAATGAGTATCCCCCATGAGATACCACAGGTTGATATCTAGTATCATGCACTATGTGCATAACACCTTCATGAGAAAACTTAAGGCACTTATGAATTATGGAGGCGATTCCATTCATGGAAGCTAGCCAAGGTATACCTAGCTTCACTCTAAATAGGTCTGACTTAGGAATAACATCAAAGACCATGTCTACATTCCTAGGTCCAACCAAGACAAACAACATTATCGATCCATAGGGTTTAAGAGAAAGTCCATCATGCATGCGGATGATGGATTTTTTTTTGTATTCCTCCCTTTGTAGGGATTTTAAGAGTAATGTCTCCTTCATTCTGACATTCACTCTACTTGTAGGGTCAACTAGGACTCTTGTCACAATGTTGCCATTGAGGTGAAAGGGAATATAAAGTATAGATGGTTTACCATTTGCTTGGACGTCTTGTGAGGTAAATGTCACATCGAGCAAGTCGGTCACAAGACAAGGAGAGGGAGCAACAATGACCATGTTAACGTATGCCTCGGGGTAGGAAACCAAATCCGAGGGATCGATAATCATGTTGGAAGAGTGTGACATAAATGGGTTTGTGTATATCTATAAGTCACTGTTGGCTTTAGCCACTGAATTTTTCATGTTCTATTTATTCCCGTCAAGATGGATAGTACCATCTTCAATGCGGTCCTATATCTCATCATCTAGGCGCATGCAACATTTAGTATCATGTTCGTTAACTCGATGGTACTAAAAATATGTGTTTTCCTCATACCAGTTAGGATATGGTTCTCTAACTAGTTTAGGGGTTGGCAAGGTAAGGATATTATCCTTCACCAACTTTTGCAAGATGGATGAATAAGATTTCCATAGATTTGTAAACTTTCAGTCACGTCTTAGGTCATTGTTATCCACAAGGGCTACTACATTTGAAATGGCTTTACCTTTATGAAATATCGATACGATAGACCTCCCTTCAGAAGGCGAGTTCGAGGAGGGACCTATGAACTGAACCACCATTTGCTGGTATTCTTGTAGAGCCGCACACAGATGAGCGAAAGAGGGGTACTTCATGAGGTAAAATTTCTTTTGCCAATGTCTCTATAAATTCCCTATGAAGACCTTCTATACATTAGAGTCAAGTAACACATGTGAGATTTGTGAGAAGAGTGCTTGCTATCATGCTATAAAATCTATAACCTTTTCAGTGTCCCCTTGTTCACACTAAACAAGGTCTGATAAGGTCATCTTCAGTTCGATGTTGGCTTGGAACTATCGCAAGAACTAGTTCACAAGCTATTCAAATATGAAGATAGAGTTATTGGGAAAAGAACAGCACCAGTCCAGTGTTGTATCTTTGAGAGATTGGGGAAATATTTTAGCCATCAGTGCATCATGATGGAAGAAATTCATACATAGGGTGTTACAGGAAGACACATGTGTTTGCGGGTCCCCTTTACCACCGTATTTCTTGAATTTTTGAATCTCCATCCCTTGCAAGAAAGGAATGTTTAGAATCGCAACCAACAGTGAGCTATATTAGAAGAAAGGCTGAAATATAGGCTAGACTGAGAGCAGGCAAAGGCTCACCAGTTGATTCTGCATCTTTCCCATATTCAGAAGAAGAGTATTCATGATAGATTCATTAGAGGTTAGAGCGCCACTAGAACCACTTCCGGAGCCACCACTGTGACTGTTGTTGGAGCCGCCACCAATAGCGCTGCTACCAATGTGACTTTTGTCGATGCCACCACCATGACCACCGCCAAAGCTACCACTATTGCCATCACCACCAATGTGACCTCCACCAGGGCCACCGCCAGAACTGCAGCCGCCACCATGACTTCCGTCGGCAGTGCCTCCACTTATGCAGCCCCCACTCCTGAATTTCTCATCGCCAAAGATCCACCTATCATACCGCCTAATCCTCCACCATTGGAGGTGGTAGAAGGGGTGAATTTGAAACCCAAAAGGTTTCTATTTACTTTGACAGTTTCAGACTATTTAGAAGTGATGGGCACACTAACTGAAGGGACCGCGTTAGCCATGTATACGGATGTAGGAGGCATTAACATCTCCAAAAAAAATTCATGGTCCTTGAAGAGGCCACCTCACACCATGCAACCATATCTCAAGGGGGCACATGCTTCAGCTAGACCAGCAAGAATAGCTAAGAGTTATACACATGTCTAGTCTTTCTCCACCATGTATCTTATTTCACTGATCACCTTAGTAGAATTACCTATCTTTGGGTCGCCTTCCAAGTGATATTCCAATGGCCCCAACCCCTTATCGAGGCTAACGATATAGTCGGTAGGGATATGGATGGCCTCAAGCTAGTCTATGGATGAGGAGGTTAGTGACACAGGAGGGGTAGGGACGCAATCAGTTTCATCAATGAACCTAGACTCACCTCATGATACACGCTCTTGCATGGATAGACTAATTGTAGAGCCCAAAAATAGGCCGCTAGTGAAACAAGAGTAGACCTTCATCTATTCCATTTGAAGTTGTCGTAGTCTTCTTCTGACAATATACCTAGAGGTCATAGACTGGGTTGTGAAGCTCATAAACTTCCACAACTCCCAAGGATATGATGACCAAGAGGTATAAGTGAAAAGGTTCAAAACATTGACAAATGGACAGACATTAGTTCATGTTGGGTTAACCAAAAATGTAAGAGAGGGGGACCAACCACTTCAAGGCCCTAGGTCACAAAAGACCAAGAGTGGAAAGGATGCCCTAACTTACCTTGGTTCAAAGGAAGGTTAGGATGAAAAAAATGAGAATGATGAGGACTATGTGTCCTTCAATCACTCTACGATCCTAGGAGTTGTAGGAAGACCAGATTTCTAGATTCAACTCTGCATCTTAGCCAACTCTCTTTCTGAGGACAAAAGCGCGGTTCTGGGAGGACAACATGGTGTGCTGACATCTCATAGATGCACTAGCGTCTATACATCCAGAGAACCAAAAACACAATATCGAAATCCTGAGAAAGGACTGATAGTCGAGTCTAGTAGTTTCGGGAAGCAAAGAACAAGACTAAGAAGAGAGAAAAGTAAATATGAAAATGATTAAAGAGGTATATTACTGAGAGGGTGACGAAGATGATCTCGTAGAATATCCTCCTCGCCAGCTTACCTCAAGCTTTCTCCATCTACACCCAATAAAAGGGAATTTTTTTGGGGCTATATAGATGCCTACCTCAGTCAGGCCCCCATCTTGGTGTTTCCACCTCCACGAACAACCAAGTATGGAATGATAGAAATAATGATGAAGAAGGGAGATACAAGCTACATATGCAAGAAACACTACAAAACAGTAAATGCTTACCCAATCAAATATGATATAGGAGATTTTGAGGATCTTACCACTGCCATCCAAAGGGCTCAAGGCTTGTGGAGGAGAGAATGAGAGGGACTCAAGCCTTTATTGCCACGGTGTCTATCTAGTGCTTGCACTATCAGAGTTATGGAGTAGTGAGTTTTTGCAATGGAGTGAAGGGTTCTACTACAAAGGTTGAAAATGGATGAATGGAAATGGAGAGAGTGCTCAAATTGATCTTGCAAAGCTTCTGCTGAGATTCAAAAACTTGGGAATGGATGGAATGGTCAAGAATATGGAGGAGAAGGTGAAAAATGGCCATATTCGGGCTGGCCAGCCGAAGAGGGGCATTACACTTCGACTTCCAATCGAAAGTGTAGTGTCTTTGTAGTCTCTTGCCATGGGAATCTGCTAGGGATATAAGTATACCACATGAATGTCTACGCACTATGTAGGCGTCCCCGATAGAAACGCCCCCATCGACGCACAAACATGGTGCCAAGTGGAATGCAAGCAACGAGCTTAAGTGGAATTAAGCCTCCACCTTCGATTCTCTAAAGTGTAAAGGGGTGGAAGGGGAATTTGCATTAGGGATGCAAATTCGCACTCATACACCTAGTTTTTGGGTATTTTGTGGTGACCATTATTCACTGTTTGAATCCATAAAAAACCTTGACTCGGACTCATACACTCCTCTAGATGAATTAGTCCCAGATCAGACCAAAAAATTCCTTTTATAACATTAAAAACATCTTTTCTAGGGTTTTCTTTACTACTGTTAGTTATCTATTTCAGTTTTTCAAGTTTGTATTTCATTCATTTCATTAGATCTAGCTTAATCTACTTCATTTATTGCATTGCTTAAATTCAAAAAAGAATTTACAACACTTCATTTTCAGATTGTTACATAGCATAATTAGTCAATTATCATGTTCTAAATTTGAAAATTGCATTATCTTTTTGCATGTTTGATCTATCATTGTTGCATTTCAAATTTGTAAGACAATCATTACATCATGTTTTCATTGCAAAAATCTATGGTTATCACACTTCATGTTCTATTTTCAGATCTTGTTAAGTGTTTTAAGAAAAAAATTTTATGTGCATATGAATATGAAGTCCTTTTCCCTCTCTTTATTTTCATTATTGATCCCTCTCCTAGTATCCCTTCTATGAGTGAGATTAGTCTAGTGAGATAATAAAACCTTTTGTAATCATAACAATCATATTCTTTCTTTTCCCAATACCTATCCTAGTTGTGAAGAAGAAATTTCAGTGTTGGAAGAACCAATCAGTGAGAGTTTTGAGAACCCTAGTTGTTTCTCTCCTCCTACCTCTCTTATTAGGCAAGAAATACTGAACAAGAGGACATAACAATAGGTAATCATGATGATCACATAGCACGACAAGAGACCATTGAAACCTACCTACATAACACTTCAAATAGTCTACATTAATCTCCCAACATATTCCCCTCTTGTGATAATGTTGCAAATGATGAGGATATTTTGGTGTTAGATGATCAAATCTTTATGATTTATGACAACCCTCTTTATGGGTGATCCCACAATACTGGTTTACAATTTTTGGCCAAACTGGACACTAAAATATTTTTTTCTAACTAAATATTCACTTTTGGGCACCTATAGCAGCTAAATTGTGAGGAATTTGAAGATGATTCAAACTAGTGATTTGTGACATTTTTTCTATAGATTCTAAATATTATTTTTTCAAAAAAATTTGAATCAAATTGCACTTATTTTCCCATCTCCTTCGAAAACTAGTTTTTTTATAGTAAACGACATTTTTAAGGAGTGAAGCTCACCGTATACAACATAATTTTTTTTCCATGAAGGATAAAATTCTATATTTTTTGAATTTAGATTTGTAACTACGATATTTGTCCATTTCATTTGGTTTCATAGTGTTTTATTGAATATTTTTTCCTTAATCAAGTTTTGAATTCAAACATAGGCGGACTGTATACAACATAAAAAAATTTGTATGCATTGAAATTCAATTTTTTTTATTGGATCAAGGACATCAATACCTAGCTCGCAAATATTTTTCATAATTTTATTTTGATAATCTACTATTTTTCCACATGTGCAAAATAGAGAGCTTGATTTTTGGTGAAAAACCTATGTTCAATCAAAATAAAAAAACAAATACATATTAAAACCAAAACATATTAAAATTATATTAATTGGATAGCTCATTCTAAGGACTACCATAATCTAGTTGGTTCTATGAAGTCTCCTCCATTTTCATCCTCAACACAAGCTTTGAAGGAAAAAAATCTGCAATTTTTTGGTGCCAGAGGGGGAGAATGGGGGAAAAGGGGGGTTTTAGCGAACCCGCTCAAACTAGGGTTCATTCAAACTCCCTTTCCACAATTTTTTTTTTTCTTTTTTTTTTTCAAGAAATGTGGGACTCGACATTAAATGGGTTCGCTCGAAGGGGGTTCTATCAAACCCCATTTGTGTTTGCTCGAACCAAAAGTTCGTTTGAACCCCTAAAAACCAATGTTTTTTTGTATGGAGTCATTTTTTGCAACTTTTCCTTCCTCACTGGAATTGTAAACCACTTTTGTGGGTTTACCCTTATGTTTCTTCCCCTACCTTTCCTATTTTGGAAGACATTATGGGACAAAGGAATGAAATAATGGACAATCTTGACAATCACATTTGTTCTTCTCCTAGTATCTCCCTTTATTGTGAAGAAGATACTTTGATGTTAGAAAATACTATAAGTGTGAATAAGGTGTAAAGAAATAAAACACTTCTTAATGAAACATTGCATCAAAGATCAAGCTAATTAATCAATTGATAGCGTCTAATTGTCTCCTATCTTTAAGGATTTATTAAGGTATGTGCTCTCATATTTAAATGACACTATAACTGTTAAAATGACAATCTAAAGAATGGAATGATGTTGATGCAATGATATGAAGCTAATATGATGAAGTCTAGATGATAAAAGAAGCTAATTTAGCATGAATTGACATGAAAACTAATAAACAAATCTACAGGAGGCAGCCATGATATGAAAGCTTAAATGTTGGATGATTGGATGTTAGATGCTTGGATGCTTGATGCTTGATGTTTGATTCTTGAATTCCTGTAGAGTAAGAGTGCATAAGTTTGATAATCTAGATCATTTTCTTGGTTTAATGAGGCTGTATTTATAGATTTTCTTGGCTATAGAAATGCACAGGGATGGCAAAGAGAGGCTTCGATTCAATCTGGAGGATTGAATGGTGATATATGGAGAAGATTGAGAGAATTTTGGAGATTGTCTCTACCCATGAAAACACTAGGCAAGAGAAGAGTAAATATTGATGGAGGAGGATTGAGAGATAAATTTGCAATTTGTCTCCAATTCTTCTCATGAAGTTTCAATCAATTAATTTGACATGATTTTAGACATAAATTAGACATAGGATATCTAACTTGATTTTGAGGAAATATAGAGGAATATTCCTTATGCTTTTATTTAAATATTTTTGATTTATTTAAATTAGCAAAAGAGGGATAAATAATTTAATAAAACAAACTATAGAATTTGTTTGTTAAATTAAACAGAAGAATATGGAAATTAATCAATAAAGTGTTTAATCTTTATTTAATTAATTTAAGATTGATGTGATAGAATAAAATAAGGATTTGATAATTAAATCAAACAAATTATTTAATTTTGTTTATTTAATTAAGATGAGATAATAGAATTTAGAAGAATTTAAATGTGAATGTGAACGTTAACTATGTAAATAAATATTTCTATTTATTTAAATAGTAGAAGAATTTAGGATAATTAATTAAATAATTTGTATTTAATTAATTGGATTCTCCAGACCAATTTAAGGTGTATACATTTCCCCCCTCTTTGAATTGATGTGTTTAATCATTGCTTTGAATAAAAATTTTACTGCTATTGCTAGGATCAATGATTAAAAAAAAAAAATTAGTGTGGCCCAAACATGCCCCAAATATTGATTTTCAGATGATTGCTGATAATATGCCCCCTCGCAAGATAAATTAATGATATGATGATTTGATGATTTAATGATGATTTGATGAAGATTTGATTAAGAAATAATTTATCTCTCGACAATGATGAAGAAAATATAGCCCGTGGATGAATTTCAATTAATTCCATGAATAAAATTATTCAAAATACAATTAAAACCCACAAAAATCCCCTTTTCAAAAGTTATATAAGGTTCAAAAGGTCATTTTCAAAGTCATTTGCACTTTGTGACTTTCAACCTCCAGTGATAGAGACTTTTGAGCCAGCTGGAGCAAGATGCCTATCCCCTAACACACTCATGGTGATAGATGGAGGAGATTGAGAGAATTTTGGAGATTGTCTCTACCCATGAAAACACCAAGCAAAAGAAGAGGAAAGATTGATGGAGGAGGATTGAGAGATAAATTTGCAATTTGTTTCCAATTCTTCCCGTGAAGTTTCAATCAATTAATTTGACATGATTTTAGACATAAATTAGCACATCTTTTAATTTGGTTTTTCATGTAATTTTGTTTTTTTATGCTTTTTATGCTTTTCGCGTGTTTTTTTGTAGTTTTGCGCATCAATGTTGCATTGTAGTGCTTTGCACTTCGGTGTAGCGCTTCCATTAGATGTTTTAGTGCTTTGAGATTTAGCGCTTGCATTATTTTCTCTAGTGCTTTCATAGGATAAATTAGCACTTTCATGATTTAGTGCCTAGGTAGTTAGATTTAGTGCATCGATGCCAAATTTTAGTGCCTAGAATGTTCTAGCACTTCGATTTGGTAAACTAGCGCATCTATGGTCTGTTTTAGCGCTTTGGTAAAGTGGTGTTTTGATGGACTATTTTAGCATATTGATGTAGTAAAACAATGCTTAGGGTAAAGTAGCACTTCAGTTGCTTGCTATAGCACACCAGAGTGTTGAAGTAGTGTTTCGGATAAAGTAGCACTTCAAAAACTTGTTTTAGTGCATCCGATTGATAAAGTAGTGATTTTGAGTTTTAGCACTTTGGATGCCTATTTTAGCAAATCCATGTAACAATTGCAGATTTTGACATAGTTACCCTTGATATCGTAAATTATGATCATGTCCATTCTTTGATTTGGTATGATTGATAATCCAAATTCCCGATGATCGATTTTGATGATTAAAACAAGACTTACTCTCATGATAGGCGAGAAGAAATCCTATTTGTGATGATCCTCATGATAGATGAGGAAATTATTCATATATGATAAATCTCATGATAGGAAAGATTAGATAATGCTTGTGATGAACCTCATGATAGGTGAGGTTTTTTGATGTTTGTTCATGAATTTTGATAAAAAATTCATACCAAAGTTTGATTAGACCTGATAGTAGAATGATTTTTGATTTCTTGACATAGTGCACTGATTGTAGAATTTTTATGATTATAGGAGGATCTAGGTACTCTCCAGATGCGAGAGCGGTTCCTTGGACCACTGATTTGATACCTCATTTGACTTGAGATGAGATTTAGATTATAGGTTGATGTGGCCTTACCAATTTACTTGATATGCCCTAGATTAGGATTAATCAGGGTCTCCTTACCGCTTTGGCCGAGTGGTGGAATAGTGACCATAACACTTTCCATCTGCCCACTAGTGAGATGATGGTCACACCCAAGGATGTGTGGTGGATTCTGCACATACCATTTTTGGGAGAGATCGTAGTCTATGATTCACATGAGGCTGGGGGAAGAGATGCTCCTTACAGATTTTTTCAGGATCAGGATAATGCAGGTTCGAGTGTCTGATGGAGGACGATTGATGATGCATACACTTCACTACCAGCAGTGCTTGCTAGATTCATTAGAGGTTTCCTTTCCCCTGATCGTAGGTCAAAGGGATTCTCTATGGGTTGGGGCTAGATTCTAGAGAGCATGGTCATATATGGTACAAGATACGCGTGGGGATGTGTATGCTAGCACATCTTTATCATGACCTTCATTCAGTAGTGTATTTAAGGGCACGCAGTTTATCAGTAGGGATGACCCTATGACAGGTGTGGGCATGGGAGCATTTTTCCATTTCTCAAACATTTCCTATTTTGGACAGACCAGCAGGTAGACCATATGTCTTTCGGTATAGAGGTTGGCTTACCCAGGCTTAGATGGGTAAGTTAGAGCATTGGAGATGAGTATTTGATGATATGGAGAGCATTGCCTAGCGGTCGTATTTGGACTGTGTGCAGTGGGATGAGGATGACATAGTTCTTGGATATCTTTGTGATACCATGTACCTGATTGGTAGGACACCTTTTGTGTTGGAGATATTTTTGTTGCAACAAGTGTATAAACAATATAGCATTGTACAGTGTATGCCTCAGGGGGTAGCCCATTATGTCAAGTGATGCAGTGATGTAGCAGATTGGGGACCATGTCTGTCCTATAGGACCATTGTAGAGGGATAGAGGGCTCTTCAGCCTTTAGCCTGGGACATGTGCAAAGATATCACGGAGGCGGTAGTGATAGGTGAGTACGTGGAATTTTTGGCATTGACTCCACATCCTCGCATCACCATTCCCAATGAGCTAGCACCATTACCCATGGAGGAGGATGTTGCTGAGGGTTCTGAGTATAGTGGGGGTGATACTCCATCAGGCAGTAGTACAGAGAGTAGAAGCGTTGATAGTAGCAGCGATGATAGTGATGGTGGTGGTGGAGGTGGTAGAGGGGCTAGACCAGTCAGTGTTGGTCCATCATCTAGTAGGCCTCGCAAGAGGCAAGTAGTGGAAGTACTGTTAGTTGATTACCAGAGGCAGATTGTAGGTCTTCAAACATAGGTACAGACGCTACAAAGATAGTTAGTACAGGCACGAGGTTTATTGGTTGAGATGCAGACTCAGATGAAGATCCAGGCTCAGGCCCATGCACAGGAACTAGTACAGGTACATGGTCAGTTGGCCAATGTTCAGACTCAAGTTGCCACCTTGACAGCCAAGTGAGATAGTGCCTGACAGATTGTCGAGAGGGCACAGGAGATGGCCGAGACACTCCAGAGAGTAGCCAATGATACCTCCATGGAAAATTATATGAGAGAGGTTCAGTGGGCTAGTCAAGAGGCCGAGTTTTATCAAGGTAGATATCATGATTCAGTGCCTATTGATCATAGATTCATCTATGCCCCGTCATGATCTGGTCAGACTTGCACCCAGACAGTCAGTTAGGGCATGACATAGCCTCCTCGAGGAGATCCCAGAGATTCTGGTCCTTTCGGGGGTGGCGGTGGTACTGGTCGCATTGGACCTACACATTCTGGCAGTAGCACAGCATAGATGCTATCTTTGATTTCGAGACATTCCTTTTGAGATATGATTTATACTCCGATTTTAGCTCATTTTTGATGATGTATCTTTATTTCAGACTTCATTGCATACTTGACATTAATGATATATATACGAGATGTAGTTGATTTGATCTTATGATGGTTTATGATTCTATGTGATGATGTATCTATAGTGAAATTCATATGCATAATATATGATATAAGGATGTATGATGTAATGTATGAAGTTCTAAATGATCATCTATGATGTATGGATAATAATGACATGAGTTATTTTTTATTTTTTTTATGATAATAATAATAAATGATGATGTTTTAAATGATGAATGCATTTTATTTTAAATGTGATGATGATAAAAATGATGATGTGTGATGAAAATGATGATTTATGATGATGTATTTTATTTTAATGTGATGAAATGTATGGATGTATGGATAATGATGTATGGATGTATGATGTAATGAATAAAAATGAACATGATGAATTTATTTATGATTTGATGTGAAAAATATGGTACGATAAATGCATAACTTATTTGATGTTAAAAAGCATCAATGATGAATGATGAAAACTTAACGATGAAATGATGACTTCTATATGTTTTTGATGATTTTTGGATTCATGTCAAGTATACTCAGTCATATTTGTAGATACGATAATCATTGATTGGAATCCTTTATGCAAAAAATACTCTGTAGATAATGAATTTATGATGAATGCAGTCTAATTTTAACATGCAACTATATGCGAACCATTGTCATTTTAACAGTACTTTGTGTTTGGTATCATCATAGAGCTTTTATTGGATGTTGAAAGTGAGCACACGTGTTAATGGTATGTGTTAGACCGATGATGACCTGAGTACTAATTTCATGATTTTTGATATTGAAAGCGAACAAAAGCATCTAGGTATAATTGAACTGAGATGACCTAAGAATTAATTGCGTAAATAGGTAGAGATTAATCATTTTAGTGTGTGAATTTTGAATGTCATCGGTGATACATTTGCATAGCAAATCCCCTGAAAATTCACACATTTATATGATTAACTTATAGACAACAGACAATAAAAATATCATTCTTTTTCCTTGTTTCTCTAGTGCAATACATCATCGAGTTACTCCAAAGAAATGATAATAAAAAATACAATTTATCCATTTTTTACTTAGAGTGTTTCAATCATTATTCAGATTTTAGATCATCCATCTTGATTTTGTGATGTTTTTATGATTTTTGAGATTTTGACCAAAGACCTAACCTACTAAATCATCCTAGGGGTCTCGAGGGCTGATCAAAGATTAGCCTTGCCTACGTTACACCTATAGAGACCACGTAGGTCAACCAACACACACCTATGTTTGTTGGATTTTTCTTTTCTAGACTTGACTTTATGACATGTTTTTGGATTTTCTGATATGATGTGGATGTTTGATGCCCTTCTGATTGTGACCAATGTTGCATTTCGACCATTGTTTTCTTTTTCTTGTCATACTGTTGTTCTCCCATATTGGTGAAATTGATGTTTTTGTTTCCCCTAGTGATATCCAGATGTTGCCCCCAAGCTTTGGAGTGAGACTTGACAATTTGAAAATGATTTTGATAATGGATGCAATGATGGCAAGACTAATGATATGATATGAAATGGTACTGACTGCCAGATTAATGATCCCGATATGTATCAAAATAGATGGGAAATCTGATTTAGAATCACATACGATACATGTTTCCAGGTTTTCACCATATGTTTTGATTACACCCTTTTACTTTGTTTATTTTTCTCATTTTTCTCTTTTTCTCTTTCTTTTTTTTTGTATTTTTTTATATTTTTGTGT
This sequence comes from Sequoiadendron giganteum, assembly GCA_007115665.2. Taxonomy (NCBI): domain Eukaryota; kingdom Viridiplantae; phylum Streptophyta; class Pinopsida; order Cupressales; family Cupressaceae; genus Sequoiadendron; species Sequoiadendron giganteum. The sequence goes on from CM021106.1 coordinate 190,082,566, forward strand.
TGCCAAGATGCCTATTTGCTAGGTTTTCATCAAGGAAACCATTTGTCAAAATTTTAATTTGTGCACTAGGAATTCAGGTATAGAACTTTCTGAGATGGATACTGTTGATAGGTTCATCAAATAAATCTCCTTTTGACGTTGATAGTTGATAAGGCCTTGATCCATATACTGATATGATGACAGAAGGACCTAACCAATTAGGCTCAACTTTCCCTTTCTTGTCTGTATCCTGCTAATTTCTAGGATTATCTTTTAGAACCAAATCATCAACTTGAAAGACCCTCGGTTTTAATTTATGGTTGTAACTCCTTGACATTCTCTGTTGATAAGTTGTTAGATGATTAATAGCTTATTGACGACGCTCATCCAACAATTCTAGTTTCTGTAATCTAGATACCCTATAGTCCTCATCTGAAATGATTCCTCTGAGTGATACACGAAAGGATGGAATCTCTACTTCGATGGGTAATATGGCTTCCTATCCATATACCAAGGCATATGGTGTAGCTCTTGTTGGTGTTGTGATACTGGTTCTATAGGCCCATAGTACAGGATTGAGTTGAACATGACAATCATGTCCAACATCATTTGCCATCTTCTTTAGAATTTTTATAATTGTTTTGTTAGAGGCCTCTGCTTGGCCATTTTCTTGAGGATAGTACGGTGTTGAAAAACAACATTGGATATGGAAATTTTCACATAGTTCTTGGAAAGCTTGATTCTTGAAAGGTCATCCATTATCAGTGATAATGGATTGAAGGATTCCATATCGACAAATTATGTAATTCAAGATAAATGAGGAGATCTGCTTCCCAGTGATGGTTGTAAGAGGCACTGCTTCTATCCATTTTGTGAAATATTCTATAGCCGTGATAATGAATTTGTGTCCATTGGATGAAGAGGGATGTATCTTTCCTACTAGATCTAGTCCCCATTGACAAAAGGGCCACATTGATGTAAAGGGATGCAGTTATTGAGCCGGTGCATGAATCAGGTTATTGTGAATCTGACACTTTTGACATTTCTTTACAAACTGATAGGATTCTTTCTCCATGCATGGCCAATAATATCCCAAACGGGGGAGTTTCTTAGATAGAGTTATCCCACTCGAATGAGTGCCACAAATACCCTCGTGAACCTCACGTAGGGCTATTTTAGATTCATCATGTTCTAGACATCGAAGTAAGGTACCATCAAGACCTCGATGATAAATAATGTCTGCGATTAAAATATGTCGGGTGGATTGGCGGATGGAGCTTTGTTTTTGGTTCCTAGAAAGATTAGGATGGAGGATATCATCTTTCAGGTAAGCATAGGTTTTTTCATAGATGGAGGTTTCAATGGCTTCTAGATGGCATATGGTAGTGGATTTTGATTTATTGTGGGAAGGAGATGATACTTGTTCTACCATAAACTCATAACAACCATGTTTCTCTGGCAATTGTAATAGTGAAGCAATTGTGGCCATAACATCCGCACCTTTGTTCTCCGCCCTTGGAATTTGATCAAACTTGATATTGAAAAAGAACTATTTCAGATCATCTATTTTTTGCTTATATGGCATCAAATTTTCATATTTTGTTTGATACTCATCATTTACTTGATACATGACTAGTTGAGAGTCCCCATATACTTGTAAGTCCGTGATCTTCCATTGAATTGCTATTTTGACCCCAATGATCAATGCTTCATATTCTGCCACATTATTTGTACATTGAAACATCAGTCTGTATGATTTTAGAATGGTGTGTCCTTGGGGAGAGATGAACAAAATCCTTGCTCCTGATCCTCACTGTGTGTACGATCCATTAAAATATAATACCCATTATTGTGGCATCACCGTTAGAATATCTGCATCCAGAAACTCCATTTTCATTGGTCGATCATCTGGTAGACGACCCTCGGCTAACTATTCAACAATTTCCTAAGCCTTGATGGCTTTTCTCTCCACATATTTAATGTCAAACTCACTTAATAGCATGACCCACTTTTCTAGTCTACCTGTTAAGGCAGCTTTACTGAGTAGATATTTTAAAGGGTCGATCTTTGCTATTAGCCTGATTGTATGAGTCAAGATATAGTGTCTCAGCTGTTGAGTAGAAAACACCACCGCCAAGCATGAATTCTATATGAAAGTATAGTTTATCTCATATCCATTTAATGTTCTACTGGTATAGTAGATGGTGTGTTCTTTTCCTTCATAATCCTCTTGGGCTAATAGTGCCCCCAAAGAGATATTTCTCGTGGCAATGTACAATATCAAAGGTCTTCCTTCTGTTGGTGGAATGAGAATGGGTGGTGACATTAGATATTTTTTTATTTGATTGAATGTTGTTTCACACCCATTATCCAATTTGAAAACAACATTTTTATGCAACAGATGATTGAACGAATGACTTATGTCCGCTAGCTGGGAGATAAATCTCTTGATTGATTGGAGCCTTCCCTGTAGTGATCTGAGTTGACTGATATTCTGAGGAGGTGGTATCTCCATTATTTCCTTGAATTTCACTAGATCTACCTCAATTCCCTTTTCTAAGACAATATACCACAACAATTTCGCTGATGTGACCCCAAAGAAACACTTCTTGGGGTTTAGCCTGACATTGAATTTTTCTAGTCATGTGAAGATTTTGCCTAGGATATGTAGATGTCCTTCCCTAGTACAAGATTTTTAGAGAATTTAATCCATGTAATCCTCCATGAAGGTGTGCATCATATCATGAAATATTGTTGTCATTGCTCTTTGATAGGTGGCTCCTGCATTTTCAGACCAAATGGCATGACGTTCCAGCAGAAGGTTCCCCATGGACATGTAAAATTTGTCTTCTCTTGATCTTATAGAGCTATTTTTATTTGATTGTACCCAAATAATCCATCCATGATTGACAACATGGCATGCCCTGTCATCAAGTCCACAATGATGTCTATATTTGGTAATCGAAAATCATCTTTCGAGCATGCTTTATTCAAGTCCCCGAAATCCATACATATCTTGATGCTATTGTTTGGCTTTGAAATAGGTGCAATTTTTTATATCCACTCGCCATAGTCTATAAACCTTATGAATCCTACATCCAACAATTTTTGTAGCTCTGTCTTTACCATCAATGCGATATGGGGATGCATTTTTCTCAATTTTTGTTTGACAGGCTTGATTCCTACCAGCAAAGATAAATGATGCATGAGTAGATTTGGATCTAAGCCTAGAATATCAGAATATGACCAAGCAAAGTTGATGCTTCTTTCCTTAAAGAAATTGATGAATTTCGGTCTCTCTTGATCTGTCATGGATTCTGCTAGATCTAGGATTTTCAATTTTTCTTCAGTGCAGATGTTCACAGACTGTGTTGGTTCTACCAGAACTGATGATCACTCATGATAGTGTTCTGGAAGAGTGTCAAATATCCCATCTTTCAGTGCCTCAGAAAGGTGTTCACTATTAGATGCATTCTTTATTTTTTCTTTTTCCAGATCTAATGCTACCATAGAATGGTTTTCAACATTAGATCTATTTTCCCTGTTTTCACTTTTGCAATTGGAAGATTTGACACCCTCCTACTGAGTCGTGTTGTTATGATTATTATAGATAGAACTTGTACCAGGTTCTTCATGACATAGAAAATTCATGATGGCATCATCATTTGCAAATACAAGTACATTCAAAGGTTCGATAGGTTCCTAGTCAATAAGTTCGGGATGGATTAAAGGCATGAAGTCATTGGATTGACTTAAGTTGATGGGGGTGAGTGTTAGGAAAGCAATATCATCATAGTTATTATGAGAGATTTCAAGATCAATGATGGTACCCTCTTCAAGATAGTCTAGTTCACTCAAATTTTATTTGTTCCCACTTGAGTCATCGATATTTAGTGATCCTGCTATGAATGGTCTAGACCCAGAGCCTTGTCCCTCCCCATGTGTAGGTGCATATGTTGGATTACATCAACTTGAATATCAGTGAAAGATACATTGGAATACAAATCCCACTCATATGCATTTGAATTTGTTTCAAAGCTATCTCTAATCTGAAGGATCCTTTCAACAACTTTCTTTATAATCTCCTTTTTTTGTTCCTCAAAGTATCCTAGTCCTAGCTTCTCTTTTGAATGGAGAGTGAGGGGCTGAATAGGATCTATGATTCCATCCTTCCTTAATCCAACAAGTCCTTGTCCCTCATAACCCATTTTTTCTAGGATATCTTTCCCTTTTCCATACTTGTTGGTGTTGATGTTGACATTTTTTATACTGATATTTGATGTCGAGGGTTCCTCATCTTTTTATAGCCAATCCAGGATTGCTTTGTTGTCCGATTTTTCCTCTATGGTATCTTATTTTACAAACCTCTCTTCAAGAACTATGACAAATAATGATGTTTGATTTTTGAGCATAGATGGTTGACCATAAGTCTTTGGAGATGGCATTAACTGTGAAAGGTTAAGAGATTGATCCATAGAATATTGCCCCATTCCCTTGTTTGTCAGCTGGACTTGTTCTTGAATTTTTTGTGAGAAAGAAGTTTGTGGATCTGGATCATTTGTTGATTGAGTTTCAATAGGACTTGTTTCTTTTGCTTTATCCTTCTTCTCTACCCACTTAGTGGTGATACTTGGGACATTTTTCATCACTTGATGATTTTGAACTAGATGCTTCCCTATTGTGAGGCACAAAGGTATCTTGAGAGATTCTAAGTGTATCACAATGTTGAGGATGATCATAATCAGTAGATATAGTCACCTCCTATCCATTTACTAGGAACATTAAACATTGATGATATGTGGAAGACACGACCTACATTTCATGGATCCATGGTTGTCCTAAGAGTATGTTGTAAGTTAACTCTTTTTCCAATACTTGACATGCTATGTGTTTCATCATTGGCCCCACTTGAATGGGTAATATAATTGATCCCTTAGATGATCTTTCTTCCTCATCATATGATTTTATAGTCATTTTCCTTCGAGAATCAATAGCATCATTGGAATACCCTAATGCACAGATTAAATTTAGAGTGTAAATGTTTAGACCAGCTCCCCCATATATTAAGACTCTCTTGACATGATGATTATGGATCAAGAATTCGATATGGAGTGCAGTATTATGGGGATGGTTTAGTGAGACATCATCATGTTCAAATAATGATAGACAATGCGGGGTAGTCAAATGCCCCACCATAGCTTGGAACCAGAAAAAATCTAGATTTTTTGGTACTATAGTGGCCACTAGTGCTTGTTCTAGAACCTCCTTATGCGATGGTGATAATTTAAGGAGTTCTAGTATTGATATCTGTGAAATAATTTTTTGAATTTAATCGAAATTTTTATAATGAGATGGAGGTGGATATGCATTTTTAGACCCAAGTCCCTTTAACACTACCTTGGATTTCCCCCAAGTCATTATATTTTCTAGTTGATATTCCTGACAGTCTCTAATTTTTAAGAAGTTGATTCGATTTTTAGAGTTTTGTATGCTTGGGAGCAAATCCAAAGGGGTAGTGTCATTGGTTTTGTTTTCATTAATGTTATGACCAGTTGTATGATCACTCTCTACTTAGGAAAGACAAAGGATTGTTTTGTCATAGACATGATTAATGTTCTTACCTTTGTTGTTTGTCGAGGATGATGCTCCTTTATCATAGTTTTGCAAAGGGTCCTTGAAGGCTGAATGATCATTATTATTTTGGGGTCCCTCCACACATATTTTGTCGTTGTCGATCAGATCTTGTACCACGTGTTTCAACTCCATACAGTCATTGGTTTTATGGATTTTGTTGTTGTGGAAGTTACAATAATCTGAGTCATTCCACCATGGTGGTTTGACCTTTCGATCCCAGAATCTTGCTTCCCATGCTATGATAAGGCCACTAGTGACTAATTCTTTCATTGTCGATTCCATTGTTTGTCCTAGAGGTGTGAACTTATGCTGGTTTGATGGTTTTTTATATGACCATGGTTTTGTGATCTCATTGCTTTGTATGACATTTGACTTGAAAATTTGATCATTGTTTTGATTCTAGAAACCCGTTTGACATTTTGTGAATCATTCATTGTTTCATTGGTAGTCATGTTTCGGTTCTTTTGCCAAAATTTTGGCTTATCATTGCTTGAGTATGGATTGGAGGATTTATTTGTATTATTCATTTTATCATTGAAATTATTAATAACTCCTGTTTTGACTAGCACTTCTTCAATTTTAAGACCATTTTTAATTACTTTTTTGAATGTAGGAGGACATTGCAATTCAAGTCTATAAATCATTTCCTCCATCAAGTTGTCAATGAACAACTCCATCCTCTCTTCCTCAGGAATGGATTGAGGATATCTAGTGAACCATCATCGCCATCTTTGTAGAAAAGACAATAACATCTCCCCTTTGTTTTGTTTTAGGTTATAAAGATCCTTTATTGTAACATCGTGATGGATGTACAAAATAATACTAGGAGATGAATTTGTTGACAAGTTTCTCAAAAGTCCCGATACCTGGTTGTAATTTTGAAAACCATTCCATACATGATCCTCCCAAGCTTCTTGGAAATAATCTCATAAGTAATATTCCTCTTGGGAAAACTCAAGGCTCACTGTTTTGAGTTCCTGGATATGATCTATCGGATCCATTCTTCCATTGTATTTATCATACTTTGGGAATTTACAGTGTCTAGGAAAAGGTATCATGCCAATTGTTGCATCAAAAGGATAAGGAAAAATGTCCTGTATAGCATACATTTTGGTACTCCCTTTTGTCATATCTTGTATTTGTTGTTGTAAAATTTTAATTTGGGATGTCAAAGCAACAACCGGATCTATTTCTTGTGTGGGTTGTGGTATTTCATTCTCACTTGTTCCAGGTGCTTCCTTCAGACGATTTATTTTGAATTCCTTGGGAAGTTTAGCCCTTGATTCAGCCAACATCAAGAGATATTTCTCCATGTCTTGTTCTAAAATCTTTTCCATAAATTTATGGAATTTGGGATCTTGTTGGGCTGTTTGAATATCCTCTGGAGTTTTTTCATTTTTATCATTTTGGTGTAGATTTTTCCAAGGATTTTCTTCTGCCATTGTTTGGGATGTATCAAGTTCTTTCTCTAAGAGTCTATGTTTTTGCGACCTAGTGAAGATTGGCATACAAATTTTTTCTCTTTCTTCCGAAATGTTGATCTTCTATGCTGGAAAAATGTCAATCAAATTTTTAACAAAGTCAAATAAGATGACTGATCTTATTGATAAGACTATGTTAAAAATTAGATTACTATACTTTGTTTCATGATAAAGGATGATGATATCCTGATGATGAAATTTCAGTGTAGTAATTGATTGTGTATTTGATTTGACACTTCTAATTTGCAAGATCTTGTTTCAGTTGATAAGATTGGAAATTTGTATAAACCTATTTGACTTCGGTTTCTAGACAGTGATTCTGATAAAAAGAAACTTGTGTTCTGGTAAAAAATGTGGATAAATGACAGATAGACTAACTAGTATGATTTTGGAACTCTCTGTTTTGAAAGTGGTAAAATAGAGTACAAAAGAGCTAGCTCACAGAAGCACTAGAACATAGTCCTGGAGCGCTGAAACAGACGATGGAAGCACTATCTTCACAGAAGTGCTAAAATAGTGCTCGAAATCATTGGAAAAAGTGATGAAAGTGCTATCTTTACAGATGCACTGAAACAGTGCCCAAAAGCACTGAAAAATATGATGAAAGCATCATTTGATGGAAGCGCTAAAATAAAGACTATAAGCCCTAAAACAATGCTCGGAAGTACTATTTTATGGAAGTGCTGAAACAAGTTTCCAGAGCTCTAAAAATGGGACTTTTAAGACTCTCTATTGTAAAAATTGATCTGGCCTTGTGGCATACTCTATCATGGGTTGTGGAAAATAGGACTGACGTATGCGTCGACTACGGTTGTGATATTGTGTGAGATCTCTCCTCTAGAAGAAATCTCGTGAATAGATTGGTTCTACTACATAATCAAGAGTGTGACCCCTAGCAAAGTCGTAATATCTATGGATGAAGGTTCTATGTTGTAAAAAGATTTTTTGATTCTGATATAGAAAACGCCTTCTTCTTAAATTATCCTGATAACTGAGAGGTTTCTTGAGTTTGGTAATTTTGATTGTTCTCTTGACAAACGTGGTGGACTTCCACTTTTGAATCATGAATTTATTGACCTATTTTTGACTTGTTGTTTTTAGGATGATCTTTAATCTGATTTTAATGAATTCTGTGAAAACACAGCAAGCATTTGTGGAATAATTGTTTTAAATTGAATAGATCATGTATGTTCAAGAACCACGAATGGTCCTTATTGATTTTCACAAGTTGCTTTGATAAATGTATAAAAATTAGGTAGACTCACACTTAAGGACAAATAGTTCATTGTTATACTCAATAGCCCACATCTTGAAATTGCGTTGATGCACACATCTGTGTCACCCCCTAGAGGGCGCTCATGTTTTTGTCATTTCCAGGTGCATACTCAGAGTTGGATTTCTCATCCTCTGAGAAAACGGTCCTTGGAAGTTATATGGTGAGTGTCTTGGGGGAAGATTCTTCCCTCCCCTTGTACCGTGCATATGAAAATGTTTGGTTACTGACTCGACGTGATACTACTCTATGGTTTGTAGATAGGGCTTCTGTGCAGTGCGACAATTGATAAACTCCCTCAGGAGACCTCCTAATATTTAGAACAAATATTTTAGGGATGGTTATATTTATCACTACCATCAAGTTGGACTTTCATCAACAACATGTATTTTGATTATAGTGGGTTAGAATCCTTGGCTTTAGGCATTCCCACTTAGGTCGTTCCCGTAGGGTGAGTACTTTTTCCCACTACGATAGGCCTTCAAAAGGATTTTATCTTGCACTTTGATCACCCAGTTAAGGGGAGAGCATAAGCCTAATCACCACACAAGCAGAACATATAAGTTGTTTTGTTTTAAGCCCAAAAATACAATTTTCTAATCTATGTGAAGATTTTGCTTCACAAAAATCATGATATTCTTTTTAACTGAAACTGCAAAATGTGATGGCTACCCTAGGTTTGATAAGTTTTAGAAACTAGAAGTAGCTACCCTAGGATTGATAAATTTTAGTAACCAGAAGTGGCTACCCTAGGATTGATAAATTTTAGTCTAACTATGAAAACATTAAATTTTGGCCGCGATCACATCAGATCCAGACTGAATTTACAAAAGTGCTAAAATAGTCCACCAAAGTGCTATAATTTTAACCTGATGTGCTAAAATCGAAAGCGCCGAAATAGAGTAGCAAAGTGCTAGATTTTTCCATGGAAGCACTAAATCAACTTTTCTAGAAATGGGTCACCGATGCACCAAAACAGGTCATGGAAGCGATAGAGTTGAAAGAACTAAAAGTTTTGATGGATGCGCTATAGTATCATGGAAGCATCGAAACAGAGCATAGAAGCATCATAGTTTGTCACAGATGTGCTATAGTATCTGACAAAAGTGCTGAAATAGAACACGCCAGAAACCTGTATGACACTTTTCAGAAAAAAGGATAAAAATTGGGGAGAATGCCCCATGGTGGGCACCAAATTGTAAGTGTGAATAAGTTGTAAAGCAATAAAACATTTCTTAATGAAACATTGCATCAAAGATCAAGCTAATTAATCAATTGAAAGTGTCTCATTGTCTCCTATCTTTAAAGATTTATTAAGCTATGTTCTTTCAGATTTAAATGACACTATAACTGTTTAAATGACAATCTAAAGAATGGAATGATTTTGATGGAATGATATGAAGCTAATATGATGAAGTCTAGATGATAGAAGAAGCTAATTTAGCATGAATTGACATGAAAATTGATAAAAAAAGCTACAGGAGACAACCATGATATGAAAGATTGAATGTTGGATGATTGGATGTTGGATTCTTGGATGCTTGGTGCTTGATGCTTGATGCTTGAATTTCTGCAGAGTAAGAGTGCATAATTTAGATAATCTGGATCCTTTTCGTGGTTGAATGAGGTTGTATTTATAGATTTTCTTGGTTGTAGAAATGCACAGGGATGGCAAAGAGAGTCTTGGATTCAATTTGGAGGATTGAATGGTGATAGATGGAGGAGATTGAGAGACTTTTGGATATTTTATCTAGCCATGAAAACACCAGGCAAGAGAAGAGAAAAGATTGATGGAGGAGGATTGAGAGATAAATTTGCAATTTGTCTCCAATTCTTCCCGTGAAGTTTCAATCAATTAATTTGACATGATTTTAGACATAAATTAGACATAGGATATCTAATTTGATTTTGAGAAAATATATAGGAATATTCCTTATGCCTTTATTTAAATATTTTTGATTTATTTAAATTAGCAAAAGAGGGATAAATAATTTAATAAAATAGACTATAGAATTTGTTTATTAAATTAAATAGAATAATATGGAAATTAATCAATAAAGTGTTTAATCTTTATTTAATTAATTTAAGATTGATGTGATAGAATAAAATAAGGATTTGATAATTAAATCAAACAAAATATTTAATTTTGTTTATTTAATTAAGATGAGATAATAGAATTTAGAAGAATTTAAATGTGAATGTGAACGTGAACTATGTAAATAAATATTTCTATTTATTTAAATAGTAGAGGAATTTAGGATAATTAATTAAATAATTTGTATTTAATTAATCAGATTCTCAAGACCAATTTTAGGTGTATACAAATACAATCGATGAAAGTCATGACAATCCTATTTTCCTTTCTACCCCTCAGGAAAAACTTGTTGAACAAGGGAATTCAATCATTGATAAGGAAGAAAATAAAACCATGGATAACTCCCTTATTTGTGATGAAGTCATTTGAGAAGAGCCAAACATTGAATGTCATGAACATCTAGTTTGAAGTTCTCATAAAAAATATCCTTCTAGGGAGGATATAATGGTGGAAGAAAATGACAACATTAACAGTAGTGATATGACTTCCTTATATTATGGTGAAAAGATGACACTAGGCTCCCCTTCTTTAAAGATACATCAAACAAAAACTGCTAAGGTTATGAATGTGCAAGTTTTTGTTAGATCCCCCTTAATTATTGGACTTCCTAAATACCCTATGGGACATCCTAATAATCCTCTAATTCTTTACCCACTCTCACAATGACCATAAACTCAAAACAAACCTAACTTCATCCTCGAGCCACCTAAGAATAGTGTTCTGCAACAATCGAATTATAATACCATTTCCCATACATATAACACTAGAAACAATTTGTAACCAAGACAAACACCTTCAACATCCCTCCCATTTCCTAAACCTATCTTTACTAGTGTCTCTCATTTGATTTTACATAATGAAAAGGAGTACAATCTTGTTGAACAACTAAAGAATGCTCCAGCTAAGATATCATTATAGGACATTATTCAAGCCTCTCCTCATTATCATAACATGATTCAAAGTGCCTTACAACAATTTCCTCCACCCTATGTGCAATCAAATGAAGTAGAATCCTAAATTCAAGCTATAACTTCAATCAACTTAGACATTACTTTCCATCAGGATGAGTTACCCTTGCTAGAAGTACAAAAAAAAATTGCACTTTTATGATAATATCTATATACAATAGGATTGGGATAAAAGGAACCCATGTTGATAATGGATCAACCCTTAATGTGTGTAGTGTATCCCTTTTGGATAGGCTCAACATGGATAAATAAAAAATTCAACATTCCTCTTTATCTATTAGTGGGTTTGATAACATGGGAAAGTGACCGCTTGGTGTGATCACACTACCTATTACAGTTGGAGAGGCTACATTACAAACTCCTATTCATGTTATGCCTCATGATCTTTCATACAATCTCCTTTTACGAAGACCATGGATTCATGAGATGGATGTGGTGCCTTCTACCCTTCACCATAAAATGAAATACGTCTACAATAACAAAGTGTACACACTCAACATTGATCATGAACCTTACAGTGTGTTACAACTTGAAAAAGACAAGGAAAATCCTTTGAAAACACTAACACCAACCACACAAGTAGAAATCGTGCAACAAAAAGACAAAGAAAATCATATTGAGGAAGTCATAAAGTTATTGGAAGATGACTAGGGTTCCTTAGACTTCACATCAACATTCATGGGAAAATACAAGATCATAAACAACAATTCTAAAAAGGGAAAAGAAAAAGTTTTAATGCGAACACAAAATTCGGAAGACCCTTCAAAAAAATCCACATCAACCACTTTAGAATAAAAGACAACATACATGGAAAAATTTGATGAAGTTGATTATGAGCAACCACCAAATCCGAAAGAAATGAAAAATATTTATGGAAAAGGTTATGAACTTATGAAACATCTTGTTTATAGTGGAAAAGGATGTGGTGCTAAAGAACAAGGTATTTGTATCCCTATAGAGCCTAAAACGAAAGAAATGAATAAGGGACTTGGTTATTGTCCCTCAAAAGAAATAAAAACGCCTTCACTCAATGTCAACACTATTACAAAATATTCTTCGAAGAAAAAATTAACTTTGGTGCATCCTAAATTGATAGACATCTCATTAGATTTGTATCAAGTTGATACCTTATTTACTCATCATAATAAATAAAAATAGTTTCTATTCCTTGCATAGGATCATAGCATACTCACTATTGCATATTTTACACTCATTGTAAATAATTTCCCTTTTGCAAGGAGAACATATCATCATCCATTCTTGGCTCAATCTTGTCTTACACTCAGTGAAGGAAAGAACTAGAAATCCTTATCCTAGTAGCACACTTTTTGTTGTCCCTGTGGCTAGTTTTTTCCTTTCGTATACAATGAACAAGATTGGGATGTAGATGACCTATTAATAGGTTGACTCACATGCACCTTACTATTCTTTTGTGTTATTTTTATGTTTCTTGCATGTGATTGCATGTGTGTAATGTGATCCTCCATGATGTTTCATTTGATGTATCTCCCTCTCTTTTTGTGCATTCCTCTATTTGCACCTACATTCTTAACTATTTCGTAAATATTTTCTTTTACCTTTTCTTGGTCTTGTGTTTTCCTTTTGGAGATAACACAAGGTGCCAAGACATTTAGGTCTCTTCCATGTGACCCAAAAAAATTTATTTGGTTTTTTTGTCTTTGTGTCATTCTTCTTGTTCCATGAGTATTTGGGGAATGATGATTGTTTCTATCTCTATAAAAACATTGTAGCAAAGAAATATTGACCTCAAATCTATGGATCCCTTGTGTGTTATTTTCGAATTTCATTTTTGGGGCAACCCATTTTCATGATGTATTTTTATTTGGAAATGTATGACTTGGCATAGGGACTTCCGAACAAGCTCTCATGTCCTCTTTATTGTTAGCATTTATCATTTTCTATTGTATAGGAGAAAATTTTCACCCCTAATGAAAATTCTCATTTCACCCCTCTCCACTTTAGAAAATGAAATTCAAAGGCTTAATTCCACATAAGACCATTGTTTTTCATGTACTTGGTGCCTATTTTGCATGTTGGTGGAGGCATTTCTGTCGGGGAAGCCCATGCGGCAAGCTTATGTCCTTGGAAGATTCATACAGCTAGAGTCTACAGAGACATTACACTTCCTATTGGAAGTCAAAGTGTAACACCTCCCTTCGGTCGGCCGACCCAAATATGGTCGTTTCTTGACCTCCTTTCTTCATATTCACCTCTCATTCATCCATTTTGAGCTCTGGATCATCTTTACACAATCTCTCAACATTCTAGCATTTCACTCCAAGCATTGCAAATACATTTCACACTCCATAGCAACAATCTCTTCACTCCATCACTTCAATAGAGCAAGCGTAGGACAACTCCATTGCAGTAGAGGCTTGGATTCCTCTCATATTTCTCCTCCACTAGCCTTGAGCGCTTTGGATAGAGGTGGTAAGCTCCTCACTCATCTTCTCTATTACTTGGCTGAGTTAGCACGTTATTGTTTTGTAGTGTTTTGTGTACTTTTCTTTTATTTTCTTCTTTATCGCTTCATTTCTATATCATTGCAAAATTGGTTGTTTGTGGAGGTGGAAACACCAAAATGGGGGTCTGACTAAGGCAAACCCCTAAACAAACCCCCAACATTTTCCCTCTTTTCTGTGTGTAGGTGGAAAAATCTTTGAGCAAGATGGAAAAAAGGTTATTGTGTGAGATCATCTTTGTCACCCTTGCAGTAATATACTTACTTTATCACATTCATCTTTATGTTTCATATTTAATAGTGTTAGTTTGTACCTTTAGAAATTATTAATTAGGCTATTAAGTCTATTTCTTAGAGGTCAGACCTTGTCTCCCTAGTTTTCTAGCCATACGGATGCTAGCGCATCTAAGAGACACCTGCACACTACGGTGTTGTCCCACAACCATGCTTTTGTTCTTTGACAAAGAGCTATTAGAGACACATAGTTGACCCTAAAAACTAACTCACCTAGTCTTCTTCCAACCCTCAGGTTTGTAGAGTGGTCAAAGGACCCCACAATCCTCATAATTTTCATCCTGCCTATCCTAACATTCCCTTTAACTGAGGTAAGTTAGGGCATCCATACTGCTCTCGGCCTTTCGTGACCTGGAGCCTTGTAGTGGTTGGTACCCCTCTCTTACATTTTTGGTGAACCTAACGTGAACTGTTTTGGTTCTATTTTGCAATACTGAAAGTCCCTTTCCTCATATCCTATGAGCATTGTAGGTGTGAGTGTTGTATGGCTCTCGCCTTGCAACCCAGCCTATTACCCCTAGTAGGCATAGTCGGAAGGTCCTGAAAGTGTTGCTTAACGAAACCTTGATTGGGTCACTATCTTATCCTATAGAATTTGGGAGGCTCTGTGAAATTACTATTTAGTGTGCATGATGGCCACTTTCTTAAATCAACCTATTCCCTTTGTGAAACCTATGATTAGTGGCACTGGTATAACCTTTGCTTTATAAGACCATCCAATGGGCTCTAATAGGGAACCATCTCCTCTCTACATTCCTACAAGGATAAATGGGAAAACTATACAAGGTGTTCTCATTGATCCGACATCTTAGGTAAATATCATAACTGATGAGATCATGTTAGTCAACTTCCTACATAAGGATAGATATGATGCACCTCAGAGTACCATCTGCACACATGACAAACTTTTCGTACCTCCTATAGGGAGTATTTCCCTGTCAATTCTCATAGGAACTAAGTTTGTAAACCTTAAATTTGAGATCATCATAGGGTCTAAGATCTTCAAACTGAAGATAGGCATCGCCTGGATGGAAGGTATGAATGCAATTCCCTCAGTTGTGCATAAATGTTTGAAATTCACTCATGGGGGTTCAGTACATGTTGTTCATGACACCGGATATAGACCACCAATTGTGCGTGGCAGCTATACCTTAGAATAATTTTGGCCTGTACTTATTGGGCCTCTCCCACCCAAGAAGGATCTCCTATATTACACATATCAAAATTAAAATAAAGGACGTTCTAGGCCGAAAGTGAGATACCCTCCTTTGCCTTATGTTTTTTTGCATAGAGCTTGCTTGAAAGCTGATAGTGACTCCACCAAGGTGCATAGAAGAGAAGAAGATAAGTGGTCCTAATATCTTCCTTCTTCATCTTCTGCCATTTAGCCTGACACTTCCTCTCGCTCTATTGTCATACCATCTACTTTTGTCTCATGTTTGCGAGAGAGTCCCATCGTGCCCACTTGGCGGAAGGATAAGCATCTTATGTTTGAGCTTCCTATCTTACCCACAAAGCCTAGGCCCGTTCAGTATGGTAGACATAAATCCCCCATGAGGAGAGTCCTCTATGTCTCAGCCTCCATGGCCTCCTACCGTCCCTACTCCTAAAGTAGTGAATGGGAAAAATCCCATCGTTGAGGTGCTAGAATCGATTCCCCCTACCACTTCTGAACCTGCTCCTCCTGCTCCCATCCAAGAGTTTGTCCCTCTGCTGGAAAAATCTATGGAGGACACTCCTATGGCTAAGCAAGAGCTCTTTGTTCCTTTGCAACCTCTGGCTCTTGGTTCAAAGAGTCGCAAAAACCACCTTATAGGCAAGTGCAAGTGCCAATGAAAGGCTATTATGGCTAAGCAACATACCTTAAAAAATATGGAAGAGGAGACAACCTTTCCTATATAAGCACCTCTTGTGACATTCTCCTCTCTTCTCCTTTCTATGTCTATCCAAACTAGCCTTGTATCACTTCTAGCTTCCATTGCGAGCACATATACACCTAGAAAGGTGCAAGTGTTCATCACTCCTTCCATGGAGTCACCTTGATTGACACTTTGGTTGTATCTTCTATGATTATTTCCTCCTCTCGCTCTAACCTTCTTGCTTCATCTGTGGGGAGCTCACCTCATTTGACAAAGAAAAAGGTAGAGAGTAGTCCCTCCAACAATGAGAGATGTAAGAGGATCCCACATTGTTTGAAAGGTGACCCTACATTGAATTTTTTAGTCTTAGTAATGGAACCAATCCTAGCCTCTCCTGAGTTCGTCACCACTCCTGAATCTCTTAGTGAGCCTAGTGGTGAACCTTGGGTGCAAACCCCTCTGTCCATCGAGATAAAACATGGCACTCCCATTAAGTGTGAGTTTAACTATATGGATGAAGTTTCAATCTTGTTAGCAATATTTGTAAAGTATTTGACCTTGGACTCACAAGATTTGAGTGATGAAGACCTCACATTTTCTTATTCCTTAGCCCCTATTGCGGGAGGATTGAAAGCTCCTCCCCTTAACATTACATCGTTGCAAGCTTGTCATCCTTCCCCCTATGATGATCTAGAGTGGGAATTTGATGACCCCTTGGTTGACCAATGTTAGGGGGAGACCCTCTTATTTATCTTTAGATAAGATGTGTGGGTGTCTTGTGATGTGCTTCCCTCGTGATCATGATATGTGTGCCTGGATGATTCTTGTCACCCATGTTGGTGCTTGGATACATGCATGGAATTTGTGTTGTAAAGCTTCTTCTAATTGTATCATCATTCTTCCATGTTTGTGTAGACACCCAAAAGTGTCCTCTTATGATACTTCATCATGACATTACATCATTTAGACATCTTGTAGCATGTTCTACCCTAGGTACCCATGTCATCATCTAATTAGTTGAATAAATCTTATTTATTTGACTAATTTCATTCATAAACCCTCCATTCTTCCAATGTCAATTAAATAATTTATATTATTTAATTAATTAAATCATTTTCATTCACAATCCATCCATTCTTCTAATGTTAATTAAATAGTTTATATTATTTAATTAATTAAATCATTTCCTTTCATAATCCCTCCATTCTTCTAATATTAATTAAATAATTTATATTATTTAATTAATGAAATCATAAATCCAAATTTAATTAAATAAATCAAATATTTATTTAATTAATGAAATCTTAAAAGAATATTCTCGCTTTCTTTCTAAAATCAGAACTCACGTGTATCTAATTAATTTATTTAATTAGATAATTCATTACTTATCCTTCTCGTATTTTTTAGGACTTATTTCCTTTAAAAAGAGAAAATCAATATCTTTCTATTTTATTAAAATCTTATCTCATCCGAGGTTGTATTTCCTCTTTTGTCAAAAATCAAATCAAATCAAATCTTCTTCTTCATCCATATCGAAAATCTATAAATATGGCCTCTCGCAAGACATTTAGGATCGAATTCTTCCAGTACCATTACTTTGTCAAATTCATTCCACAATCTTTCATCATCATCTATCCTTCTTTTGTCATCCCTATCCTATCGTTATGCTGCAATATTGAGCAACCAACATTCCGTCAATAGTCAAATCCTTTGAAATCATGCATTCTTATACGAGATTGAGTAGAACAATGGAGTGAATCCCTGGTGGCATGCATGTTTATTTAGATTAAAATATTCATTTTGTATGTGTATGTTTTACATGTAACTGCATTGAGGATGGTGAAAATCTGAATCTTAATCTAATAAGATTTCAGATTTTTCCCCTATCTACATTGGTGAATCC
Organism: Sequoiadendron giganteum; assembly: GCA_007115665.2. Taxonomy (NCBI): domain Eukaryota; kingdom Viridiplantae; phylum Streptophyta; class Pinopsida; order Cupressales; family Cupressaceae; genus Sequoiadendron; species Sequoiadendron giganteum. The sequence continues at coordinate 190,100,534 of CM021106.1, forward strand.
GACTTTTAGAATGATTTTCTTGCTAGAACAATTTTCTTTCGAGAACGATTTTCAAAATTTTGTCTATTTTTGAAAAAAATTTAAAGATTTTGATTCAGGTTATTGAGCATGCTTTTGTGTTCATTTTCAAAAGTTTATATCTTCACTGGACCATAGACATCGGTCTTATGATCAGATTTGCATTTGGATGATAATACTGTTTTAGCATTGATTCATGGGGTTTGCATTTGGATGATAATACTGTTGTAGAGGTTTTGCCACCTTTGATATTGTTGAATCTTGAGCTTAATTTCCCTGTGAATGCTATTATTTTCTGCATCATTTATTTGCAAAGCCTTCAATATAGTTGTTGTTGTAACTTGAGACTTAATGTTGTGAAAATGCGCATATTCATCATGCTTCAATTTTGAATCTTGAGACTTTCACAACAGTGCCGACCAACCTCTCTCTGCTTGGCGTCATAAATCGGCAGTACCCTACATTGAATTCTTTGCAGACTGTCTCTTTAGTTCATTGTCAACATCGCTCACGTATTTGTCATCCACGGATACTTCTGCAGTCCTTCCTTTGATCCTTCAATCGACATATCCTCAGGAGTATTTACATTTCCTGCCATCAATCTACCTCGTCACAATCATTTTCAGAATCACCAAGAAGTCCTCATTTGATAAGTCGAGGTCTGCACATTGAACTTTTCTCAGCTCCAGTACCTGCATATCCTTTATGAGCACCGTACTCCATCAGCGAGGGCTTGGGTATTTGGCATAAGTAGCATTTGAATAGCAGATTTTGACTTATTCTGTAGACTTCTACCAGGTGACATCCATCGACCGATCAAAGTTGTTCCACCGGATCTCCTTAGTCATTGTTTCTACATCTCCCTTCCACCCATTTCAAAGCCTTATGTCGCCATTGGCATTTCCCATCATCGCCCTTTATTCCTTCCTCACCTCTCCACTACACCCGCATTCCTCATTTCTTAGAGAGTCGTTGTCTCCAAACTAGCCTTACTTAGATACTAATTCTAGCTTTTAGTTTCTTACGTTAGCTTTTAGTTTTTCTTAAAGTTAACTCTTAGATTTTTAAATTAGATTTTAGATTTTTAAGTTAGCTTTTAAATTAGATTTTATATTTTTAAGTTAGCTTTTAAATTAGATTTTTTATTTTTTATTTAAAGTTACTAATTTAGATTTAGGTTTTTGGAATTCACATTTAGTTTTTTTTAATAATTTTAGATTTTTGTCATTTAGAGTTTTAATTTAGATTTGTTTTTTTAGTTAGATGTAAAATTTTCTAATCTAGATGGTAGATATAGATTCTATTTTTTTTTTTAGATTTCTAATTTTAGATTTAAGTTTAGTTTACACTTAAGTAATTTTTTATTTTGTTAATTTAGTTAGATTTCTATTTTTTTAATTTTTTAATATTTTTAATTTAGTTAGATTGTTAATTACTAATTTAATTTAGATTTTTAAATTTTTATATAACTTAGATTTTTAATTTTTAATTTTTTTAATTTAGTTTAGATTTCTAATTTTTATTTTAGTTTAGATTTTTAACAAATTGCATATTTCTTGTCTCACCTCGCTTCGGCTTGCAATTTTGTGTTTCTTCTTGTCTTGCTGACTTTCAGGGGTATTATACAGAGCTCGAAAAGCATTGGGATCAATCACAACGAAAATTTGGAAAGCGAAAACAATCAGGTGCACACATTCTATCTCTCATCTTTAATCATTTCTTGTCAACACACTTCGATTTGGTGCTTAAAAAGAACAACATGTTTGATCACACATGGATTTTGGGATTAAAAATAACATCTTGTTTGCTATCACATCATTGAAATTAGGTTAAAATGAAGAAATGTCTTCCATCACACATGTTGGCTTTGGGTTTAAAAAGAACAAGTGTTTGAACTGTTTTCTACAGACTTCAATTTTCTAAGGGAAATTAACAACTGTGAGTGTGAATCAAGTGTGTGTGTGATAAAAAATACCTCACCTAGTTTTCTTCTGTCAAACCTTTCATAGGAGGCCTGCTAGGGGATTTCATCACCCCTAGGGACTACCTAGTTGAAGTGTGAATCAAAAGACATGCTTGTTTGAGATTTAAAATATTGTCACTCTTGGCTAAGCCCCAAAGAACTTTATACCTTTGGCAAGTGAAGGTGAATTGTGGGTTACCCCTTTCTCCCGACTGTGTGGTAGGATTTTGATTTCAAATCATCCCTAGTCAACCTTGTGCATCCTAGTTCAAAACCTAATTGGCCATACCCACTTGACTATCATTAGGCTTGTTGTTGTGTATTTGAGTGTTTGTTTAATCATAACATTTAATCTTGAAAGACAAAATTATCATTGTGTTTGGTGTGTGTGTTCATGCATTTACATGTGAGATCTTGTGTTTGATATTGCCCAAGTGAAACTTCCAATAAACACTTTCCACATCATCCAAATCATCCAATCTTGTCATTCCACATCATATCCTTATCATCACCATCTCTTTAATCTAATCAACATCATTTCACACCATGCCAACATTGGAAGATCTAGTACCCCAATTCCAAGACCTCCTCCAATCACTTTATCAAGCACCACAACCCTTAGACCAATGAATTATACACAGGCTCCAAGGCCTCATCCAACAATCTCAACTTCAAACAAACCAATCACCTCAAATGCAACAACTCATAGCACAAGCACAATACCTCACAGCCACTTGTCAAACCCAACAAGCACAACATCAAGTCCAATCACCACATCAATCCTATGTGTCACCTATATCATCATATCAACCTCATCTATCCACATATCATGTCACCCCTTCATCAAACTATCACACCTTTTCTAATGTCAACCCTTATCCATATCAATCCACCTTTCAACAACCATTATCCTATGCAATACCTCCATCATTATCACAACAAATCATGCAACAACAAGTCCAAACTTCATTCCAACCTCAACACATTTCACATCAATCATATGTTTCACCTTCATCATCATGCCAACCTAACCCATCTACCTATCATGTCAATGCTACAACAACATATCCACCCATATCACAACAAGAACATAGGAGCCCAAGTCCACCTTGGCAACAAAATCAAGACCCTTTCAATTCGCCATCAAATCCTTGTCCCAAAATCAAACATTTCAAAACTAAACCTATGGAATTACCCGAATCCACCCATCCACCTACCAAAGAGTCTTCAAACACCATGTCCATTCTTACAACCCCATCATGTAGTCTCCCCCTTGATCCTATTCAGGAATCTCCCCCATTGATCCCAATTCAACCTCCATTATGTCTACATGTTGTTGATCATCTAGAACATGTCGAGCCTACTCAAGAGTCATCCCCTTCCACCTCATCTAAGTAATCCATATCATCTCATAATCTTACCATATCCAAGCCATTTGATTATCCAAGAATATCCACCTCATATCATGATCCCATTATACCACCTCCATGGCATGACCCTAGTCCATCACAAGAACAAAGTCTTCCATTCATTACCCTTCCATCTCATGATACCCCTACCAATCAAGATCAAGATGTCACACTCACCCCATCACATGATACCCTTCCATCTCATGATAACCCTCCCAATCAAGATCAAGATGTCATACCCACCCCATCACATGATACCCTTCCATCTCATGATCCCTCTCTAAATCAAGATCAAAGATTAACTTCTATTCCATGCAATGATCCCCTTCCTCTAAGTCAAGATCAAAGCATCCCTTCATCTCCATGTCATGATCCCCTTCCATCTTATAACCAAGATCAAATGATGCCATCCATCCCATCCCATGATCCTACCACAAGTCAAGAACAAAGCACCCCTTTATCTTCATATCATGATCACAGTCCTCCACAAGATTCTATCACCCCTACTAAAGATATCCATGAACCTCACACCTATAAAATGGATTCATCTACCTTTATCCACTCTGGTTTACTTCCAACACCTATCCTTTCATCCATATCATATCCTCCACAACCTGGACTCGCATCTCATTTCATAAATAATACATATCCATCAAACCTTCCATCTATCCCAGGTCCTTATCCTAGTCCATCAAACCTTCCATCTATCCTTGGTCCTTACTATCCAAACCCTAGTTCATCAACCCTTCCATCCATATTGGGGCCCTACATCCTTCATATCCCTAGTCAAGATCAACAAAGGTACATGCCCTTGAACATTTTCCAACATACCTACACCAACCCATCCATAATGCCTTCATATCATTCATCTTTATCTACCCATCCCATTGCTATTGGAAGTAATTTGGGTGCCAAATTTCAAAAGCTTCCATATCAAAATCCACATACATCAAAGGATCAACATGTCTCCTCGAAGAGACATGCAAAAATAAAAGAAAATCTGATCCAAATTCAAAACAAAAAAATTCAAAGGCCACAAAGGCCCACAAATCAGAAAGAAAAATTTCAAAGGCCACAAAGGCCCATAAACCAAAAAGAAAAATATCAAAGGCCACAAAGGCCCATAAAGCAAAAAGAAAAATATCAAAGGCCACAAAGGCCCATGAATCAAAAGTCAAGGTCAAAAGCTATGTGGATTCCTAAAAGTCTCGTAGAAGCAATAAAATCAAAATTGGCATCCAAAATTACTTATCCAAAAACTCCATCCAATTCTAGATTTATCACCACCATCCATTTTGGGTCCTTATATCCCAAAATCCACATCCACTCCTCCATCTAAATCTCTAAATTCAAAATCCACTTCTCTTCCATCACTCCACCACCCTTCAAGGTGTGTTCCGATGTTGATCTTGCCATCCTTTCCATATATGCATCAACAAGCCTTCCAACCTCCTATCCATGAGCCAACATCCATCCCCTATTATCCTCCTTTAATCCAAAACTTTGCTTAAGTCCTTAGATTCTTCCATCATGCCAAAATTTATAAGTCTATTTCCATGGTTTATTAGGGCAGATATTCAAGGGGTATTAGTCATGAAACTTGATGCTTGAGTCTATAGGAGTTGAGAAAATACAACACCACAAACCCTGAAGATCACCTGCATGCAAATAACTTGTCACAAAAGAAGAGATGGAGACAAACAAGCAAGGGTTCTCTGAAAATTGAAAATGTATGTATCAGAGAGAATGAGAGAATGAATCGATATGAAATACAATGGGATCAATCCTTATAAAAAGGAGATCATGCAAACCCTAATAAAACCCTAATAGAAAAAACTCTAATAGAAGCCCTAATAGGAAAACATTTAATAATTAATATAATTATGAAATGTCACATTATGCAAACTAACATGAAATCTTAAGAAGGGAATAAAGGTAACTTAATCAACATAATTAAGTTAAGACCTTTACTCTAACACCCCCCCTTAAGCTGAGCAATAGTGCAGCTACAAACAAGTGCAAGAAAGCAAAGGTAACTACAATGCAAGAAGGCAACATGGGTCCTAGCAACTAGGCCAGATCAGGTACCCAAATACAACCAAATCTCTGTAAAATGGAGAAATAGAGAAAACCTCATGGGAAAAAGATCTACTCCAAAAAAAGAAGAAGAAAGCCAAGAAGAAGAACATCACTAAAGCAGAAGAAGTTGTAAACAACTGTCAAAAGATGACTGCTATGGTGTTGAAGAACCTCCATTGAAGATAGGATGATCAGGAACAAGAAGACAACAATCTTCATAAATGCCCATATGACACTACTCAAATCAGATGGCAAACAAAGGCAAACACCTAGAACGAAGATACAGATGACACAAGAACCAATAGTCTGAAACACTGATCAACTGAGAATAGAAGATTCCTTCCAAGGCGAAACCAAAGAAGCATTAGCACAAACAGTATAATACCCACCCATAATGGTGAACTGGGAGCCTGACAGATCAACTGAAATGGTGTGCAACACCTTGTAGTGCATGAACAAGATAGAACATTTGAAAGTGCACAAGAAAGCACCTGCAACTAAAAAAGTGGTGTGCAAAACAAAGCACACATGCATGAGGCTGGAATCATATGGATCCATGGTCGTCATGGAGGGACACTCACCGGACAAAGGTGTGATGGCAAACAAAGGCAAACTACACAACCCCCCATGGTATGGATTCAATGTCATCATGGAGGGATACTCAACGAACAAAGATGTGATGGAAAAACAAAGGAAAACTACACAACCCCTCATGGCACTTTATAATATCAGTGCGAGTACAAAATATGGCACAATCCTATGTGCAAAATCCCAAAAGATGCATGTACAATAGTGTGGCACTTTATCTCAGTGCGTTTACATAAAATATTGCTTACAAATGATACTCAAAATGTCCTCAAAGGACAAAATGCTGGAAATACATGGAGAAAAGCCAATAACAAAGCATCCCATGTGAACAAAAAGTTTCCAAGAGAAAATATGTCCAAGTAATCCACTAGAATGTGAAAACACAAATAACTGAATAAAAGATACCTGGAGTGAAATCTGGAAAAATGGCATGGATGAAACTAAAGAGCTCGGAAATACGGTTCCAATGCTGCGAAGATTGTGAAAAATAGAGAAACTGATCAAAATTTATGAGCTTGAGACTGAAAATAGCCCCTTTGTCTTCAACTAGCTGTAGAATGCACCAACGAAAAAAAAAAGTGATGAGAAAACCAGCTTTTCGACAATATCTCGTTTGCCAAAAAATGATATCGTATGCCCAAGTTATGGCCTCCGGAATAAATCAACTCCAAAGAGGGAAAAAACTAGTGTAGGCAGGTGGATAGCCGTACGACCGTATTTGCAAAAAAAATTTGCCTCAAATTTTGACTTTGTTCAAAAAGGACAAATGGACAATCGATTTAGGGGTTTTGGACCACTGCGGACGCAATGGCAATGTCCGTTTGAGCTGAAAATGCTTCAAAAATGCAGGTGTGCCCTAGATCAAGAAAACAATCCCCAAACCCTTGAAGCTCCAAAAATCTTCAAAACAAGAACAGGAAGCAACAGGTGTGGAGCTCTGATACCATGTAGGAGTTGAGAAAATACAACACCACAAACCATGAAGATCACCTGCATGCAAATAACCTGTCACAAAAGAAGAGATGGAGACAAACAAGCAAGGGTTCTCTGAAAATTGAAAATGTATATATCAGAGAGAATGAGAGAATGAATCGATATGAAATACAATGGGATCAATCCTTATAAAAAGGAGATGATGCAAACCCTAATAAAACCCTAATAGGAAAAACCCTAATAGAAGCCCTAATAGGAAAACATTTAATAATTAATATAATTATTAAATGTCACATTATGCAAACTAACGTGAAATCTTAAGAAGGGAATAAAGGTAACTTAATCAACATAATTAAGTTAAGACCTTTACTCTAACAGAGTCCTTCCTTTGTATCCCTATCCACATCCTATCTTCTATATTCCTCTTGCACTTTACACTGGGGGGCAAGTTTCATCCATCTTGTCATTCATATCCATTATAATCTTTACATTAATCCTTTACCTTTCCACCTTTGATCTTGACAAGGTTAAGGATCTTCTTAAACATCATACATCTTATCCTATACACTATCCATATCTTATGTGCCATATCCTTCACCTTATCCATATTCCACCATCCTATCTAAATGAATCCTTTCTTCCTTTCGTTGGTCTTGATGAGGAGTAGGGGCAAAAAACAAAAACTTAGGCATTTGTGTCCATATCTTATCTAGTTTATCTTGATCATCGCATTCATTAGCTTTATCCTTGCATTCTTCCGTTAAAATGTCCTAAAAAAAATCTCTAAAAAAAAAAGTCTTTAAAAAAAAAATGTCCAAAAAAATAATCAAAATATTTCAAAAATACAAAAAAATCAGATATTCTGAAAAATACAAAAAAGTCAAAACATTCCAAAAATACAAAAAAATGGAAAAAGGTCCTAAAAAAAATAGACAAAAAAATCAAATAGCCAACACAAATCCAAGCAATAAAATCAATCCATCCAATCCATTCTTCCAATTTTAACCAATCAATCATCTTCATCAAATTTATTCATCCATATATCAAGTCCAAATGCAAGTCATCATCAATCCATACCAATCAAGTCAATCAATCTTGTCAAATTATCCAATTGCATCAAATGTCTTGATCCTAATCTTGTCATAAACCAAATCAACCAACCAATCAATCAATCATCCTTGTGTTGATCTAGGGATATATCGTTCCCAACAATGACAACACTATCATCATCGTCAATCAATTAATCAACGGGTTATAGCTTGGCAGGGGCAATACCTTGTTTGTTTTTGAATCATTTGTGCATGCTTGCTTTCTTGCTTGTGTGTGTTATCATTTTATCTTGCATTTGTATCAAATTTGTATCATTCCAGCTAATATTCATATCTTGTGTATGTTGGAATAGCTTTTTGCACTATCCTTTGCATCCAAGGTCATATCATACCTTTTGTGCATTAGGACTTTAATGCTCTAAGTTTACTCCCTCATACGTTTAGAAAAGGTTATATTACGCTGGGGCACAAGACACATCGTCACCTTGGTTCTTATACCTTGGTGCATAACGTCTAGTGCTATATCAAACACCATGACTGCTCACTTTCTAGTAGCATAACATATTATCCATCTTTTATCATTTCATCCATTTTGAGAGCATACCCATGTCCTTCCAACCTACCTATGCTCTCGAGGGGGCATCATCATCCTATTCTTTTATCATCATTATCCATTTTCCTCTATCCATACTTTAGCTTCTTTGAAATGATGTTACTCGACACAAATCTCATCATCTAGAACATCATCTCAAAGAGGGGCAAATGTAGACACCCAAAAGTGTCCTCTTATGATACTTTGTCATGACATGACATCATTTAGACATCTTGTAGCATGTTCTACCCTAGGTACTCATGTCATCATCTAATTATTTGAATAAATCTTATTTATTTGACTAATTTCATTCATAAACCCTCCATTCTTCCAATGTCAATTAAATAATTTATATTGTTTAATTAATTAAATCATTTTCATTCACAATCCATCCATTCTTCTAATGTTAATTAAATAATTTATATTATTTAATTAATTAAATCATTTCCTTTCATAATCCCTCCATTCTTCTAATATTAATTAAATAATTTATATTATTTAATTAATGAAATCATAAATCCAACTTTAATTAAATAAATTAAATATTTATTTAATTAATAAAATCTTAAATGAATATTCTCGCTTTCTTTCTAAAATTAGAGCTCACCTGTATCTAATTAATTTATTTAATTATAAAATTCATCACTTATCCTTCTCATCTTTTTTAGGACTTATTTCCTTTAAAAAGATAAAATCAATATCTTTCTATTTTACTAAAATCTTATCTCATCTGAGGTTGTATTTCCTCTTTTGTCAAAAATCAAATCAAATCAAATCTTCTTCTTCATCCATGTCGAAAATCTATAAATACGGCCTCTCGCAAGACATTTAGGATCGAATTCTTCCAGTACCATTACTCTGTCAAATTCATTCCACAATTTTTCATCATCATCTATCCTTCTTTTGTCATCCCTATCCTATCATTATGCTACAATATTGAGCAACCAACATTCCGTCAATAGTCGAATCCTTCGAAATCATGCATTCTTATGCGAGATTGAGAAGAACAGCGGATTGAATCCCTGGTGACATGCATGTTTATTTAGATTAGAATATTCATTTTGTATGTGTATGTTTTACAGGTAACTGCATTGAGGATGGTGAAAATCTGAATCTTAGTCTAATAAGATTTCGGATTTTCCCCCTATCTACAGTTTGTGATTGAATTTCAAAAAATTGGGGATGATGCAAAGCGTTGGGGGCATTTAGGCTTCCTTCCATGTTGACCCAATTTTTTATTTTTACTTTTTCTTCTCATGCATTCCTCACATGGCTTGGTATAGTAAGGGATTGATGAAATTTCATTTATATACTATTATTATACTTATATATATTTATGAGTAGTTATGACACTAAAATATCAGACTACCCTTGTGTCCTTTGTTTGTGTTCTCTTTTCTTTTTCTTTCTCTTCCTTGCTTGAGTTGTCCCTTTCATGTGTGACAACACCACTTCTACATTACATGATCTTTACAAAATGAATTTGCTGCCAATGAATCTTTTCTCAAAGACTCTCCACAAACTTATTTACTATAATTTCATTCTTTACTTAAAACCCTAATGGGACATGTTTCCTTCATCATGGGTTCATAAAGAAAGGACTTGGAAACCTTCCTTTGAAGCAGGAACAACTTTGATCTTCCCCTTGCATGGGGGCATATCCTTCCTTTTGAATTCCTTGATGAAGTGAACATTTTTCAGAAGGATTCCTTGATGATTAATTGATTTGAACAAGAAGAAATTAGATTTTGAATAGTGCTTCCCTTGAGCGGACCCTTTCTTTTCACACTGGTTTCCAAGGGACCCCTTCGAAAATCTTCTCTATGGCATCTAACTCAAGGGTAGCTTAACTAGACCCATTTCTTATCTTTGCGTCTAGCTCGAGGGAAACCCGACTAGACCTACTTTACATCCTTACGTCTAGCTTGGGGACAACCTGACTAGACTTTACTCTTCAAATAGTGTGTCCCTTGAGTGGACCCCTTTGAAATTATTCAACCTTGGTGATGCTCTACATGACTATCCGTTCATTGGCCTGTGCAACCACTTCTTGATGTGTTCTATCTACAAGTAAATATGTTATTGTTCCTGACTTTGTAGAGTCCCCTTTGCTCGGTCTCCCTCATGTGAGAGTTATTGGGGGATACCTCTTCCTTGCAATTATGTGGGTCTGTAAGGTGCTCTTCTTGGTGTTGTTCATGTGAGAGTTCTTGAAGGATACCTCCCTTGCAGGTCTGTAGGCCTGTAAGGAGCTTTCTTTCTTCAACTTGATAGTTCTGTGGAGCTATGAAGTCCTTTTCCTATCCTACACTTTTAGGTTCACAAGAACGTGCTTTGCTTCCTCAATGGTTCAGGTATACTTTTCTAACCCTACTAATTCTCTGACCTAATTTACCGAAGCACTTATTAGTATTCGTGCTCGCTAAAGTGGGGGGAAAATGTATAGGAGAGAATTTGCACCCATAATGAAAATTCCCCTTTTACCCCTCTCCACTTTACAAAACCAAATTCGGAGGCTTAATTCCACATAATAACATTGTTCTTCATCCACTTGGCACCTATTTTATGTGTTAGTGGAGGAATTTACGTTGGGGTCACCTACATGGTGTGCAAATGTCCACATGGTGCACTTATGTTCATAGTAGATTCCTACAGTTGGAGTCTACAGAGACGTTACAATTGCTATTGGAAGTTGAAGTGTAATGCCTCCCTTTGGATGGCTGACCTAAATATGGTCATTTCTTAACCTCCTTTCTTCATATTAACCTCTGATTCATCCATTTTGAGCTCTAGATCATCTTTACACAATCTCTCAACATTCTAGCATTTCACTCCAAGCATTGAAACAACATTTCACACTCCATAGCAGCAATCTCTTCACTCCATCACTTCAATAGAGCAAGCGTAGGACACCTCCATTACAAAAGAGGCTTGATTTTATCTCATATTTCTCCTCCACTAGCCTTGAGCACCTTGGATGGAGGTGGTAAGCTCTTCACTCATCTTCTTTATTGCTTGGTTGAATAGCACATTAATATTTTGTAGTGTTTTGTGTACTTTTCTTGTATTTCCTTCTCTATCACTTGATTTCTATATCGTTGCAAACTTGGTTTTCCATGGAGGTGAAAACACCAAAACAAGGGTCTGATTGAGGCAGCCCCCTAAACAACCCCCCAAAATTTTCCCCCTTTTCTATGTGTAGGTGGAGAGATCTTGGAGCAAGCTAGCAAAAAGGTTATTCTGTGAGATCTTCATCACCCTTGCAGTAATATACTTCATTTATCACATTCCTCTTTATGTTTGATATTTCATAGTGTTATTTTACACCTTTAGGAACTCTTACCTAGGTTGTTAAGTTAGTTTCTTAGGGGTCAGACCTTGTCTCCCTGGGTTTTTGTCCATACAAACATCAATGCAGCTGAGAGACACAAACGTGTCACGCTATCATCCAAAAACCATGCTTTTATCCTCTAACAAAGAGCTATCCAAGACACATAGTTGAACCTAAAAACTGACTTTCCTAGTCTCCTTCCAACCCTCAGGTTTGTAGAGTGATTGAAGGACCCCACAATCCTCATGATTATCATCCTGCCAATCCTAACATTCCCTTTAACTGAGGTAAGTTAGGGCAGCCATATTTTTCTTGGCCTTTCATGACTTGGGGCCTTAAATTGGTTGGCCCCCCTATCTTATAGCTAATTTAAATTAATTACTCACAACATCCAATGTTTAGCAATTTATTTAAAGTGGGGTCATACATTGGAATTATTCTTTTTCATTTTTCATGTTTCATTGTGTAGTCTTCTTACTTCATGTGACACATCTTTCACTTTGTGGTGACATTGGGTGTGATGTCCTTAAAGAGTGTGATCTCTCTTAGCATATTATATTTATCTTAGTGGCTTGATGTGACACACTACATCCCCTAAGTTATGAATATTCTATTCTTTGATTGGTCCTCTCTTGGAGACATTAGGCACAATGTTCCCTAAGTTAAGAACTTACATGAACTATGATAAATCCCTTTGAATGTAGCTTAAATTATTTTATAAATTTACAATAGCCGTTAGATGGCCACCTTGCATAACACGCTTTTATTTCCTATGGATCCATCTTGATTTTCTATGGGTTTCAAGCATACGAAGCTTTTCCTTCCTCGTGAATCCTATTTTTTGTGTTGTGTGGTGCCTTATCAAAGTTATCAGGAGGTATAGATTTGATATGGTTGTACATATGGGAGCCAAAATTATGCATGAATTTCCCATAACCACTTTCTTGTCTCTGTGAGCACATATTGAATGAATGTAAATGTGTCTCACCTCTTTAGGGGATCACCTAGTGGATGGCATATGGTTCCACTACCCCTTGTGAGCGTGCATTTGTTCTGCATAGTGGAAATCATCTTCCACTTGAAAGCCACCCTTTTTAGATAGTCACCCAATGGAAAACCTGAAGTTTTGTTTCCTTAGAGTGAGTGTACATTTTAAACAAATAAGCTTAGATTTTCTCCACAATGTGCAAGACAAATGGTCAAAGTTTGATCCACCTTTCCTTTCTTTTTCTTTCATCTTTATGTATTTCACATTTAATGTTGGTTTATTTTGTTTTGCTACATATCGTACACCTTATGTGTGTCCCTTTTTGCTTATGTTGGTTTGATGTAGGATCTTGGATCATAGGGGCTTAGCCATTCCCTTGATCTTTTTCATCCTAGACCATCCACAACGGTACACTTGGACCCCTCTTATATGTCTACTTTAGTGTGAGTTTGAAGCAAGTTCCTCCTCTCACTAAAGTGGGGGCTAAATGTAGTGTAGAAAACCGTCATCCTTTACATTTTCACACTTAATTTTAGAATTATTAACTTTAAATTGAGCCTAATGTTTCCTTGATTTAGTGTTTTCATGTTCTTTACAGATTCACATTAAGTCTAGGGCCTTTTTAAGCTTAATAGACCTATTTTTTCCTTAATTTAGTGTTGTAAAGTGTATTTATTTACACCTTCACATTAAGTTTTGGGACCTCTTGCATTTATGACCTTAATATCATCATTAATTGGCTCCTAAGACCCTTTATTATGCATCCCAAGGATTATTTCAATTGAGATCCCTACATAATCAATAAATACACTTAATTTTCTAACTCCCTGACATTTCCTTTTCCTAAAAAGCCCTAGTGGGACCCATACACCACCTTCGGTATATGAGTCCCACCTAGATGGAACCTATATGCCACTTGTGGTATATGAGACCAATTTGACCCCTTTATAGGGGTTTGAGTGGGAAATTGGGGTTTTAAATATAAGTTTTATGAATGTCGACATTTGGGATCTAATAAATAGTAAATTAGATGAAGTGCCTATATAAACAAGGTTTCAAATTATTATTTCATTTAGCAATAAAGAGTCAAGCATCCCAAGACTTAACAAGAGCATCATCGAGTATTCAAGAGAATTTATAGGGCATTCAAGGGCAGATTTCTTCATCATTTGTTGCAGAAATTCAAGATCCGTCATTGTGTCAAAGGAAAAAAGCACCAAGCATCTTTTTGAGCTAATGTTGTGATGTAGCATTGAATATCCAAGTTAAGAATTTTTCCACATCTAATTCAAGATAAATATCTACATTCTTCATGGATAGCTCATGTTAGATTGAAAATTTACATTCCAATACATCATTCAAGGCATCATTGCTCATGTTTCATGTTTCATGCTTCATGTTTCATGTCTCATGTTCATATTTCATTGTTTTATCATAAGGTTTAATTACCTAAATAGGGTTTGACCAAGGCAAAACCCTATTCCCTAAAACTCAACTAGTTTCTCTCTCTCTCTCTCTCTCTCTCTCTCTCTCTCATGTGATTGGAGATCTAGGTGTCTTGAGACTTGAAGATTGTTTGAAGACTAAGTTGCAATATTGAAGAAAGTTGTCGAAGTTGTCTCCTTGCAAGATCACAGAAAGTCACTTGCAAGCTAGATTTTTGGGTTTCCAACTCAAAGATTTGATAGAAGAGAAGCTATAGGAGATCACTAGGGAATATTAGAGTTTCAATAAAACCCTAGTACTAGGAGTAAATAACCACCTTGGTTGTTTGAGTCCCAATACTCCCTTTTTGTAGATGTTAGGAGTTCATGTTCAGTCACTGTGAAATTCCAGTTTCTGCCAAAAACCCTAGTCTAGGACTAAATCGCCCAAACTGGTGTATGATTCCATTTGTGCATCAAAAAGTAGTATTTGTAGGATTTGAGACCCTCATTCAGGCCTCTTAAGTTTCCAGGTGCACCTTTTTACTTTCTCAGTATTTTATTCTGCATTTATGTTTCATAATTTAGGTCATATAGTTAGGTTTTGCATATCTTTTGCATTTCGTGTCTTTACAAGCCCTAGCTTAGTGGTCAAACCCTATTTATTCTTTAATCACACCCTAGGATAGCCTTTATTATATCTCTTTCCTTCATTCCATCCTTGGTTTGAGATCTCCAAGGTTTCCTTTAATGAAACCTATAGAAAATCAGTGATTGTGTTTCCTAAAAGATTAGCAATGACCATTTTCGAGGTTTCACAAGCTTATACAACCAAAATCAGGAAAAGAGAAATATTTTTCTATGATATCAAGACAATATATCAATGAGTCATCAAAATAATTTTAGTCTAATAATTTTAGCAAAGAGGAAGAAAACACAACATATACATCCACATATGTTGATCATGAAAACCACCTTCTTCAAAATAAATGGAACAACTTTATGGAAGAGGGTATCAAATTCTAAAATTGCGTGGCTAATATAATGGAAAAGGCTGTGGTATAAAATAATAGGTATTCATGTACCTATCGAACCCAATATACAAGAAACAACAAGAGGTCTTGGTTATTGTCATTCAAAAATATAAAAAATATCTTCACTTAAGCAATAGCATTATTTGTCGATCCTTGTCATGAAGTAGTTGTATAGTATCATACCATATCCAATACCATGTATGGGGGTATAAATTTGGCTTTATGCAATCGTATTTCATTTCATAAGGAGCACAATATCATCAATTTTATTCTCATCTTTTTTCCTACACTTGGGGGGCAAGGGGTTAGGTAGCCTTCTCCTAGGTGTATTCCTGCTAGCAAGGTATCCCCTTGTATCTCCTTAAAATATTAGTGTAGTAAGTACACTAAAATTTAAAGGGGGGAATTAAGTCCACCATTCATTGTTATAGTCTCTTGTTAGTGATGATAAAATACATCTCCTAGGAAGTGTGATCTTTTTGATCAAGGTACACTCTTTTTAACTTGTGTGATGTGTCTCCTTTGTGGTGAAATTAAATTTGATGTCCCACAAGAGTGTGAACTTTTCTTGGCATATGACTTTCTCCTTAGTGGTAATGCTATCGCTAGTGTTCCCTAAGGTATGATATTATATTCCTTGACTATTCCTATCCTAGTGGTGATATCAAGTGTGATGTTCCCTTTAGGTGTGAACTTTCATGAATTAACTAAGACTCCTTTGATTGTTTTTGATTTTATCCTTTTTGGTGATATTATTTCAACATCCCTCAAGGTTTTATGGCATAACTCTTTTATTTTCATCTGTTGAGATGCTAATCCTTTTTTTTTAATTCCATTCACTAACATTAATCCGTTTTATTTTCATGGGACCTAGCATAATATAGTTTTCTAGCCATGTTTGACATTTTCATTGGTTCACTTTGTTCATAGGTTGAACGTAGTGGTGTGTTTGACATTTTGACATTTATTGGGCTTCAGTTTGTTCACAAGATGAACCTAGTGTAAGAATTGGCATAATATTTTTATCATTTTGGTGGCACCTTATCATTTTTATCAAGGAATATAACTCTTGGTATGGTTTCAAAAATGGGTACACATTTGTAGACTTGGTGTGTCCTTCCCATTTTTCCACTTTGTCATGGGCGCACCTTGTAGAACTAGTGTGTGTGTAATATTTTACCTTGTCTTGGGGGATTACCTAGTGAATATCGAACTTTATTAGCCCTTGTGAGTAATGTATTTCCTTGACACATAGAATAATACAAATTTCTAATCCATTTTTTCTTTTTGTATTAATTTTGACATAGTATGTTTGTGTATCTTGTGACTTGTCTTGTTGTATATCATATCATACATGTGTTCCTTTGTGCTTATGTTGGTTTACCATGGGTTCTTAGGTCCTTGGGGCTTGATCACCCTTATTGATCCTTAGTCATTCCATCTTCCTAACTTTTGTACAATCAAACCTCTCTTGACATATATTTCTCTACTTTAGTGTGAGTCTAAGCATAAGTTCATATTCTCACTAAAGTGGGGGCTAAATGTACTATAAAAAGTGTATGATTACACTTTTAGATTATTTTTCCCCCTAATTTATTGGACTTAATTAAGATTCTAATTTGCAAAACTATGTATTTCAAAGCCTATTTTTTACCATTTTCTGAAGGGGAACCAGTATTAAATAAATACATTCAATAATTATATTGAATTGGATCAAGCATTTCTTGGAAATTTGGTCTTGGACCCATTCACCCAAGGGCGAATGGGTTCCCCTTCTTATACAAGACCTAAATTCAAATATGTTATTAGCGGAATTTTAATGTCCAAAATTCAAATATGAAGTGTCAACTTTCAGAATCTAATTTTCAAGAAATTGGATAAATGCCTATAAATACCTAGCTTTTTATCATTTGAAATCTAAGACACACAAGTGAGAAAATACTATTTTCAAGAGCATTATTGAGAAATTCAATTGTAGAATTATCATATTTTATTACAACAATTCAAGTTTGAACATCATGTCAAATTTTATGTGTTTTCATGTTCATGCTATGTGAAGGCTAACATTGTTGTAGGTGTCCAAGAATTCAATAAAGAAAGATCCAAAATTGTTGAAGAAATGTGTATTTCTTCAATCATTCAAGGAATCCATTGAAGGGTGGTGAATTGTAGAATTGTGTTCATTCATCACTTTCTTCATTTCATTCAAGGTTTTATCATTGACATTGCCATTGTGGAAGTGGAAACACTAACACGGGGTTTGACTGAGGCGGCCCCGTATATGGCACAACATTTACCCTCTTTGTGAATATACAGGTTTCAGGTTTGAAGTGGATTGAAGGGAGTTTCAAGATCCCTTTTGTATTATTTTATTTATTGTCATCAACCTTGTCAAGACATGGAAACTCACCTATAAGATTTATTTATGATATTTTGATTGTGGGACAAGCATGAAATAAAAGATCAAATATAACATCAAAGGACCTTGAAAGTTGAGTAGGACACCCTTACAAGGAATCAGTGGCCATAGGGTGAACTTGTTCTTGTAGGCACAAAAAAACCAAATTTTCTAGGCAGGTACATATCAGTCCACACCTTCCAAATCTATCAAAACTTGACTATTTGTGTTTATCAGTTTTTGGATAATTGCATTTATTACAATAGGTCATATACTTTAATTACGTAAGTAAATAGAAATAATTTCCAAATCATTCCTATCCTCGAAAGGATTCATGTTTAGGTCTAATTAACTCACCTTTGAATTTGATAGTTAATCTATTCACCTTTTTTATTTGTATCCCATTGAGTTTTTAGAAATGATAAAGTACACCCTAGCTTTGGTACATTCAACTTAGGGTGTACTGCATTTTTATGTTTCAATATATATATACACACATCATCAATATAAACACAATTTTTTATTTATGAAAATGATAAATCATAAAATTATTAGTTAAGCTCAAATTATGCTTCATGAGCACGAGAGGTTTTCATAAAGAGCAAATAGGGCCAATAAAAAATTAATTAAAAAATAAATATTTGGGAAATTTAAAAAAAAATATCATTATTATTATTTAATATAATACACGTATTTTTCCAAAATGGATTAGAAAAATAATATTATTTAGTTCAAATTATGTTTGTTAGACAGGTGCATGACATGGTCTTAAAAAAGAGAGTTTTAAAAGTGGTTTTTGTACAAGACTATACAAAATTAATTTGTGTCATGTGGTTATTAGAATAAATTACATATTTGAGAACTAGAATTAAAAATATATATTTTATATTATTATATTTTCTTAATATTTTATGTTTGAGTGCTTCAAATGTTTACAATAGGTATGCGAAGCATTGATTTTTCAGGATAAACACTTTTGCTTTTTGGCTAAAAAGTGGACCAAAATGACATATATTATGTAGGAAGTAAAGAAGGGAAGTTTTAAAGAAATTGTGAATTGTATATTCCATATAATACATGATGTGAAAATAATGATTCTTAACAAAATAAATAGAACTTATGGTAATTAATGATATGAATGAGAGAAATGTTGTGAGGAGTAGGGGTGATATAAAAGGTGGCACATGCAAAGATGTTGAAGTGACTAAAATTAATATAGATATGGAAGAAAAAGAAGTGGAATGAATAAATGTGAAGTTATTTGTGGGATGAAGTGTGACATGTATGTACTCCATGGGCCATGAGACAATGGTAGCATGTAGTGGGTAGGGAAAGTGGAATGTGAAGTGGTGATGTGGAAGTGTAGTGATGTTAGGTCCCTTAGTTGTAAGGTAACTTTACAAGTCCCTTGGGTAGTGTTTGTGGATGTAAGTGAATCAAGTCCCACTTGTAGTTGTTGTGGTGAAGTGGAAATAGGTCCCCCTGGAAGGAGTTGCAAGTAGAGTTGTTGCATGTGCCAATAATGTTGATCCTAGATTTTGTGTTGTTATTTGTTGTTTTTATATATATATATTTTATTGGTGGAAAGAAAACCAAACCTATAGAAGTTTAGTAGTTAAGCTGATGGGCCCATCTGCTAATGTGGCAATGGATGAGTCAAATACTACTTCAGGTGAGCTAGTGTATGTTGAATCTTGTGAATTTGATGGTGATGGTGGTGCAAATTGGTATGTGAGGTATACTAAAAAGCCATCCTTATCCAATTTATTTTTGTAAATCTTTAGAAAATGATCATTCACAATTAGTAAAAATATAACTAGATCAACTTTTGGCAATCATACTCTACCATTTGGATAAAATTATTATATCTCATAAGTAATTGACCATCTTGTATACAATCTTCCTTTATGCTTCTTATTAGATGTCCAGTCATATAGTAATGCCTAGTCTTTTGCATGAAATTCCTTGGTTTTATATACTGGTCATGCCATTTTATTCTCTATATTTATACAATTTGTGTGTGGTGGATTGCTTCCATTCTTAATTCACCAAGAGCATTAAGTTGGTGCAATCTATATTTTTGAGTTGTAGACAAATTCAGGCATAGTTGTACCATTTTTCTTAGTTTCTAGTGTTCAAATTCAATAGGAAGATCAATTTTTTAACATAGACTAATTCATAGGGTGTAAACCCTATTTTTTATTTTCCATGTTGTTCAGTATGCCCATACTACTTATGATAATTTGGTTTCCTATTACTTCTTGTGCAATTTCACTCTTTATTAATATTGCTTCATGAAACAAAGAAATATGTAAGTATTTGTCTGTGATATGTATTTTCCAATATGGAATGATCTAAAGGTTTAGACACAACTACGCTTTCCCTAATTTCATTATAAAAAAGAGATCTCCCAAAGATAGGATTGAATTTCAACCTTGAGGTGAGTCAACCCTATTAGGAAGGTCTGTTGTTTCCTTATGACAAAAATTAATAATTGGAATTTTTGGGACATGAGTTAAAATGCATTAACAAACTAAATAATATGACCTAACACTTGAAATGTAGAATATTATTATTAAAAAAATAGAAATATTTTTTTGCAGGAAGATTTGAAAAGCGTAAAATGGTATTAACTTGGCCTAAAAAGCAGGTTTTGAGCTTTGTGGCAAGACTAGTTCACCAAAGGTTGAATGGGTCAAAGTGCAGGCGTCCAAAATATAATTTTGTAGTCCTTGGATCTTGGATCTAAGCTTCTGATTTCTCTAGGTTTGAATGTTGGAGATCCCAAAATAAATTCTAAATCTAGGTTTTCGTGACTTTACAACAATGATGACAAATTTTTAAAATTTCTCCTTTGATCGATCTTCAGTCCTTCTTCACCTATAAATATTCACATACAAAGAGAAGAAAAATGTTTATTTTGGGTGAATGGGGGTTTTCCTTAGTCAAACCCCATGTTGGTAATTAAATCTTGATACTGAGATAATGATAATTGGAAGAAATTGATAAATAAAAAAATACTTGATACAACTCACCAAACCTTCAATGGCTTCCCTTAGAGGATTGAAGTCACATCTATCTAAGGTCTAGATCTTGCATGAATTGGTTTGATTGATTTCTTGATTTGATGCTTGAATTCTTGAAGCCTCCACCATAATGTTAGCTCCGAAACATGACATGAAGATGAATACACTTTAACATGATGATACGATTTTGATTACTATTGTAGATGACTAATAAATCTACTCTTCAATTCTCTTAACAATAATATCTGCTAGGATTGCTCTCATGAAGTGTGTTCTTGCTAGTTAGATTTGAATTGATAAAATAATAGTATTTATAGGTGTTTATCTAATTAAAAAAAAAAAAGATTCCAAAATTCAATATTTGAAACTTGAACTTGGGTCAGTGTAGGATCACGAGGGTCCAAACCAGGCCCTTAAGTGGCAATGATAATTTAGAAAAAACATACTTAGTCAATTGGACATAAAAATTTGAATAAGTTATTAACATAATTTCAAAATAATGTAAGAATAAAATTTGTAGAAAACTGAATGTAGTTTCTAAGATACTATTCCTTTTTTGAAAAAAAAAAAAAATCTATTTGGTGAAAATTTGAAATTTCAATGTAGTAGTACTAAATTTTATAGGAAAAAATGAAAAGCAAGTGTATGTTTGACCAACCTAAGTACAAGAAAAAATGAATATATTTATTTGAAAAATTCAATATAAGTAGAGGACACATGCTTGAATGCGCCACATATTTTTGGTAATTTTTTTGTCCAAAAGTAAATAATTAGTTATTAATTTTTTATTAGTTTTTTTTTAAATATTAAAACTTTGTCTAACCACCATAACTTTTACTAAAATTTATGAAATTAAATTTTTCTTTTTTTATCCTATAGTATGGGAAGTATAGAATGTGTTACATCTTTTGGATTAAAAAAATGTCAAATCGTTTAAGAATTATAGATTATTTTCAATCAACTATCAATCAAGACTTTAGTCAGAATGTATGTATAAAACCAATAATAATTATTTATTTAATTCCAAATAAGGTGTACCTTATATTTTTGGAAATTTGAAAATTTCCTCAATAAACCCTTTTCATTTCATCAAATTTAGAAAAAAAAATCGTCAACTATTTTTGGTCATATCGCCACTTTGTGAACCCCCATGATCCTGCACTCACCCACTTGAATAATTAAAATACTACCAAAAACATATTAAAAATTGTGTCCTAGCACTTAAATGAGACCCATTTGTCCTTGGGTGAATGGGTCCTAGGACCTAAATCTAGGACACATAGTTTCCAAGGTGTTTAAATTAACGTTGGCAATTATTTAATATAGGTTTCGCTTTCATAAAATAGGAATAATAAGGCTTTGGAATGCATAATTTGGTCAATTAGAAGCTTAATTAAGTCCAATTAATAGAGGGGATGCAAACATAGTGTAAAATTGTAAAGGTGTACAATTTTCTACACTACATTGAGCCCCCACTTTAGTGAGAGTATGAGCCCACACTCAAACTCACACTAAAGTAGAAAAATAAGTCAAGAGAGGCCTAATTGTACAATTTTCGGAAAGATAAGATGACAAGGATCTAGGAGGATGATCAATTCCCCAAGATCTAAGATCCCATGGAAAACCAACAAAGGCACAAAGATACACATGCATGCAGTAGAAAAACAATATACAAAATCATACTATGTCAAAATTAATACAAAGAGGAAGAAGGGTGAATCAATATTTTATTGTTTTTCCAAAAGGTATGGGTCAAAAATAAGTTATTAATCCAAAAAAACACTCACAAAGGCTAGTGCAATCCAATATACACTAGGTGAGCCCTGATGGGACTTTTAAATTTTGAAGGGACGAGGCTAGGGTTTTAGGGTTTAAAGTTACCCATGGTGACTTTAATTATCAAATTTTGAAATCCTCATGTTATGTTTCAATGGTGACTTGCTACCAAAGGTAACCGGTCACCTAATTGATCTAGTTAAGCCTTTCCTCTGTGCTCTTACCAGCCCCTTTCACCCAGCTTGTCGATCTCTTTTTTCCTCCTAGGCTTAAATGTTTATACCACCGAGGGTTGTACCGGCTAGTCCCACTTGAATATTCTACATGTCTGTACATGCGATTTGGCTAACGTCCGATCACAAGTTTTGATCTAGACCGTTTCACACAAACCTTGTAGGTTTTCTTGCTAATGTCACTAAGTAGTACGAGGTTTGCAAGATGCCACCATCTGGCATGTACGGAGGAGCGATTTCTTTTCCCGAGGTGTGAATAGTGACAAGTGGTCATCTTTTCACTAGCGAAGGGATTTAATTACAAAGTTAATAATAATTTTAACTCGCAGACCTCGCACGAGTAAATTAAATGTCTCTAAAATACTACGAGGTCTATGAAGAGGTGATAAGTGGCCTGGTTGTTGAAGTGATGGGGCTAAGTGGGACCTACTGTGCGATTGTGACCTCCGGTTTTCATGGGTTATGATTGGCTGTGGTTTTTCTAGGGCCCTGGTGTGGATTTTCAATGATCGATTGAATCAATCTGTCATCAAACTTGCCAGGTCCATTCTACATCAACGGTGCAGTTTCAAAGAATTACTGATCATCCGTGTGATGAGCTTTCATGCTCTTAAACTTATTTTATTAATGCCTTGGGTTATTCCAAAGGATCTTCTACCAATTTTCTCTAGAGTGTGGAAAATTCCCTCCTAATAGAAACAATAATGGTGGCTACATCAGCCACTTATGGCTAAAATACTTGTATTGCAAAAATTCAATTAATATGCCTCACTTCAATTCCCTCTATAAATGCTTGTTAAAGTTACCCGGTTATCATTGCATTTTTGAGTTGTTTTGTTTGCAGGTGGTGGCTATTCTCCTATATTCTGTGAAGATATTTATTCAATAGATAAATGTATAGGGAGTAGGAGTTCTAGAGTAGGAGCTAGGAGGTCACTAGTTAAGAAGATCAACCTTCTCCTAGAACACCTGAGGTTACTACTACAAGTGCTGGAAAAAGGATGGAGCGTTGCTCATCCCCTGTTCTAATTTCATCAAATTCTGATGGTGATGGGTTTGAGACCAACTCAGATTACCGTTGTTACCTGTAAGCCTTGACCAAGCTCATGGGAGTGAATTAGGAGGTCCTTATAGTCCAACCAATAACTGCAGTGGCCTCGTGCTAGGTTGCTGGGTGTTGTGTTGATGTAGATGGAGGAAAGAAGGTGGTACTGACTTTAACTGAGGCAAGAACTTGAAGTGGTCGCTTGTATCAGGGCCGTGTGTCTACTTAATGGTTACTGGTGTTGGGTTGGTTGGTCATGGGTAGTGATTTTCCTAGTGTTTCATCTTATTGATGTGGACATGCACATGTTTGGCATGCTTTTTTTCTTTTTCTCCAACTGGTTACTTTGTAACCATTTTTTGATTCCTCGGAACATGCACTTTGCTATCCAATGATGAGGAATGTGAATTCAAATTTCATTCTAAATTTCATTCAATTTTGAAATTAATAATGTAGCCTAATGCTGTGTTGGTCTCCCATCCTATAAAGGAGATTTCACGTCTCATTGTTATGGTCAGATTTTTGGATCCTGAAAGTTTTGAATATATGTACAGTTAGCTGATTTTTACTATAGTTTTCTTGAAGGCTTAGTTAATGTCTTTTCTGGTCAGTTGTCTATGAAGAAAGCTAGCCTTGCTAATTTAATTATAGATATTCAAGCAATAAATGATAATCATTTTGAAACAATTTCTCTCCTAATTGTGTGTCATAAGTTGTGAATGAGCCTATCAGTGATATTTTCATTCACTTTCAATGGTATATTTGAATGTGTTCTTCATTTCCCTACTTTAGCTTAATGAGTTAATGAAATTTCTTTAAAATGAGTTAGAATTTTATGATTATACATTCAGGATGGCTAAGGAGTGTTGTTTTAAAAATTAAAATTCACATGATGTAAAGCATTGTGGTGATATGTCTACAATATCTGGATTGCCCTTTGTATGAATCCTGCCCAATGGATGAGGCATTGGTTATTTTCTTCAAGATTACTATAGGACTATAATTCTAAACATGGTGGTCTAAAAGCTGAACACAACAAAATATTAAAGCCTATCTCTCTACGAGAGGCAAATCTTACATCAAATTATTCAATCCCGTTTCTCTAAGATACCTGTTATTATTCTTTGGTCTACCAATATCAAGAGTAATTACTATCTCATTGCATGTGTAGGGATTGCAATCTATAAGAATAAGTGTTCTTACCAGTCATGGAACAATCTTATGAACACATTTAGGTTTACCCACCTTGGTTTCATAGAGCCAAAAGTGAAGGAGATTTCAGTCTTTGACTGGATCTCATTATTTGGCCACTAGCCTTTAAGGTTCTCTATAATTGAGGTTGGATACCTCTTAGAGAATTGCAAATCCTATGCGGGAAAAAACACCAACAGAATGGTGACTCTGCTGGGGAAGTTCTGAATCACCAGTTGCAGATGGTTATAGAGTCATATCAAAACATTTATTTTCTGAATTTACATAGTGAATGTTTTCAACCCTAGAAGGAAGAAGCTGGTGAAATGAATTTGAAAATCCTATGATCTATGGTATCCTATTGGAAAAGGATTCAGGAGTTCTAGAGTCATTAGTTGAATGATGATTTTATTAGGGATAACTTCTGAGAAATTTAAAAGAAAAAAAGAAAAGAGGAACCACAGGGGTTGAAGGATGCTATCCAGAATCTTTTGTTTAAATGAAGTTGAATATTAAATTTGGATAGTGATGGACTGTGGTTTTGAAGGAGATTGGTAATGGCATGGTGTGACTCTATTGTGGGTAAGAACCCAGAATCTAACAAACTTTGAAAAAGGAATTTCATATTTCTATTAAAGTATAGTCCTCTATTGAAGAGGTGGCAACTTTGTCGGAAGAACTGGTTGATGAATGAAGGAACAGTCCTAGATCTGTGATATTTACAGTCATGGAGAAGAGATTAATACATTCTACCAAAGAATTACCAGGTATTTCATCAAAAATAAATAGTTCACTATTTTTAATTGTGATGGGTGTTTGTAATTAAGGATGCAAATGGTTCCAAACTAGATGTCTAGCATCAATTAAAGGAACAATGATTAGTTTTTCTATACTTCTAATGATGAAATATGTAAAAGGACTTATGAAACAATGTTTATGTTGTGTCATATCTCTGAAAGAAAGGACTACTATTTTCAGTCACTAATGGAATCATGGTTGAGATGGTAAATGATATGTTTGATAAATATGTACTATTGATGAAATTTTAAATGGGCATAAGTGATTTCCCATCTGTAAAGTCAGACATAAATATGCAAAGATGACAAGTTGCATTAAGCCTTTTAGGGTGTTTTTTAACTCAAAGGTATATGCCTTTTATTTTCAGTGATGTTAGTGGTTACCCTAATCCAATTCCTAAGAAGATTAGGAAGTATTTGCCTAAATATATAGAGAAAAGTGTAGAATCAGCCTCTAAGCATTTGCAGAATTTTGTAGATGTAATGGGGGATTATGAAATCACACATGAGGATGTTGTCATGAAGCTTTTTGTGCAATCCTTGAAGGGTGATGCCAGGGATTGGTTTTCCTATTTACCTGCCTATTATGCTAACTTATGGAATCTGTTGGTGATAGTTTTTATGGAACAATTTGGTGAACGAGTCAATCCCAACATATTAAGAAAAGGTTTTATGGGAATTCACATAAAAGAAGAGGAGCTAATCCCATATTTTAATCTCAGGTTTTCAAGAGCTTTAAGGGTAATCCCTAAAGAAATAAGACCAAGTGAGGTTGAATGATTATTTGTATATCTTGGTGCTTTTGAAAAAAGGATGGGTTACCTACTACGAGATAAAGAACCTACAAGTTTGCACCAAGCATATCAAATGGCTATGGAAATTGAAAATAATATGAAATACTCAATGATGAAGGGGTATCTGGCTGCAAGTATTGATTACCCTAGCCTAACTAGTACTAGTAAAATGTCAGAGTGGGCTACTCAGAGAACTGATTATGATAAGGGTGTTTTGAAAATGGTTATATCTTCACCATTGCAGTATGATGACAATGAGATCCAAGTTGAAAGCCAGTTTAGTTTGAATGATGATGATCAAACTTCTCTTGTACCAGAATTGTATGACATGAAGATGCAAGAGAAAGAATCACCATATGAGTTTTTCTTGAGATTTTTAGGTGCTTTAATACAAACTCCTAGAAGTCATAGACCTAATGACTATGAATACATTGATTTATTTTGTAAACTTTACAAACTGTGGTTAAGTAATTTTCCAGAAGAATTGAATCCTGCTAATTTGGCCCAAGTCATAAAATGGATAGAGATTGTAGAATCAACCAAGAATGTACCTACACAAAATGAATACAATGCTTGCACTTTTGAATAAAGTTGGATAATTCCAAAGTAATTTGAGGGGGAAAATGGTGTAGGATTATGTGAGACACCCATTGTGCTTCCTTATCCTGATTATAATGCTCATATCACTGAGATTTTGTTACAGGCCAATGATTGTGATTTCAAAAGTAGTGATTGTAGTACTAAGTATGGAACTAAGCCTTTATTTTTACCAAAGTTGTATGGAAATGTAGAACCTCATGTTCTTACTTGTTTCCAAGTGAAGGAAAAATTTCCAAATGATAAATATTTAGAGTATACTCCAGGTATATTAGAAATGGAACAAGGCTATTGTATAAATGTTGAGGAATTTGAGGACAATGAGGTGTGTGATCACAAGAATAGTATTGGAGACAACCAGCATATTGATGAAAATATTGGTACTATTTTTTTTCTTGACTTCTTATGTGAGGTTGAGATGAATGTGTTGTTACCTTCTGACATTGATATTGCTGGTGAAAATTTGTTACCTTATAATGAAGGTGACGTTGATATTGCGAGTGAAATTTTTTTAGCTTGTTCCAAAATTTTCACTTATAAATTAACACATACAACAGGTAGTGTTGAGTACAACGAGGCCAGTGTATCTTGCTCTCTCTCTTTTGACTAGTTTGAAATTGATTTATTTGACTCTGTCTTTGAGGGTTTTCATTTGAGAATAAATGAAGAACAACAGGGGAAGATGTATATTGAGAGGCCTGAGATGAATGTGTTTACACATTCCCTGGAGAATGATGTAGCTAGTATTGCTTACATTTGTAATGCTAGGATATATTCCAAATTGACAAAATTCAGGTGCTAGAAACCAAACTTATGTGGGACATCCCAAGGTGGGGATTCCTTGAGTTATGTATCATCTTTGTTGAGCAATGGAAGTATGGATAGCGTGTACACAATTTTATATGAAAATTTTCAGTTTGATGTGCAAATTGATGAAGATGCCATGATATTTGATGTTGCAAACTAGATAATTTATGCATGTTTCCACTTCTCATCTCAATTAGGCTACCATTCTGTGAGTTATGACTAGGGGTAGAGTAAGGTGACATATTATCATGGTCATATTTTGCTTTTAAAGTTTTGGAGCAAAACATTCACTGAATTGGTGTAGGGAAGTATTAATAAACTTTATGATACTTCCAGGGATATTGACTACCCTATTATTTTTGAAGCATAAAAATATAAATGTTGCAGACTTTGTTTACTTTAGGTGACAGAGAATTTTGTTTTTGACAGGGGTAAATGTTGATTTATCTTGTCAGGTGGCCTAGGGCCACCAATTTAGTATGCACAAGTCCAATTGACAAAGCATGGTGAAATATATGTCAAAGCACTTGTGTAATGTAGTGATCTGGTTTGTGAAACCAAAGATTCTGGGTTCTTGCTATGCTCGTAGGGGGCATACATCCCCAGTCAAAGCCACTAATGGGAATTTTAAATTTCAAAGGGAGGAGGCTAGGGTTTTAGGGTTTAAAGTTACCCATGGCGACTTTAATTATCATGTTATGTTTCAATGGTGACTTGCTACCAAAGGTAACCAATCACTTAAGTGATCTGGTTAAGCCTTTCCTCTGTGCTCTTATTGGCCCCTTTCACCCAGCTTGTCGCTCTCTTTTTTCCACCTAGGTTTAAACGTTTATACTGCCAAGGGTTGTACCAGCTGGTCCCACCTAAATATTCTACATGTCTGTACATGTGGTTTGGCTAATTGTTCGATCATAGGTTTTGATCTAGATCGTTTCTCACAAACCTCATAGGTTTTCCTACTAATGTCACTAAGTAGTGCAAGGTCTAAGAGATGTTGCCATTTGGCATGTACGGAGGAGAGAGATCTTTTCTCAAGGTGGTAGAAGTGACAAGTGGTTGTCTTTTCACCAGCGAAGGGATTTAATTATGGGGTTAATAATAGTTGTCCCTCCCAGACCTCACACGAGTAAAGTAAATGTCTCTAAAGTACTGTGAGTTTTGCAAAGAGGCAACACATGGCCTATTTCTTAAAGCAACAGGGTTAAGTGGGACCTACTATCTAGTTGCGACCTCTGATTCTCATGGGTTATGATTGCTTGTGGTTTTTCCAAGGCACTGACGTGGATTTTCAATGATCGATTGACTCAATCTAAGTTGTCTGATTTTCCAAGTCCGTTCTACATCAATGGTGCAGTTTCAAAGAATTATTGATCATCCATGTGATGAGCTTTCACGCTCTAAAACTTATTTTATTAATGGCTCGGGTTATTCCAGAGAATCTTCTCTTGATTTTATCTTATGTGTGAATGATGCCATCCTGATAGAAACAATTATGGTGGCTATGTCAACCACTTATGGATCAAATAATTGTATTGAAAAAATGCAATTAATATCCCTCACATCAATTCACTCTATAAATGCTTGCTAAAGTTACCTAGTTATCATTGCATTTTTGAGTTGTTTTGTTTGCAGGTGATGGCTATTCTCCTATATTCTATGAAGTTATTTCTTCAATGGATAAATCTATAGGGAGCAAGAGTGCCAAAGTAGGAGCTAGGAGGTCACTGGTTGAGAAGGATCAACCTTCTCCCAGAACACCCGAGGTTGCTACTACAAGTGCTGGAAAAAGGACAAAGCATTGCTCATCCCCTGTTCTAATTTCATCAGATTCTAATGGTGACAAGTCCGAGACTGACTCAGATTACCGGTGTTACATAGAAGCCTTGATCAAGGTCATGGGAGTGAACGAGGAGGTCCTTATAGTCAAACCAATAACTACAGCAGCCCCGTGCTAGGTTGTTGGGTGTTGTGTTGATGTAGCTGGAGGAAAGAAGGTGGTTTCGCCTTTAACTAAGGCAAGAACTCAGAGTGGTCACTTGTATTGGGGTTGTTTTTCTACTTAATGGATGCTTGTTTTGGGTTGGTTGGTCATGGGCGGTGATTTTCTTGGTGTTTCATCTTATTGATGTGGATGTGCGCATGCCTGACATGCTTTTTTTCTTTTTCTCCGACTAGTTACTGTGTAACTATTTTTTGATTCCTCAGATCATGCACTTTGCTATCCAATGATGAGGAATGTGAATCCGAATATCATTCTAAATGAAATTCAATTTTGAAATTAATAATGTAGCCTAATGCTTTGTTGCTCTCCTGTCCTATAAAGGAGATTTCATGGCTCATTGTTATGGTTGGATTTTTGGATCCTAAAAGTTTTAAATATATGTACAGTTAGTTCATTTTTATTGTAGTTTGCTTGGAGGCTTTAGTTAATGTCCTTTCTGGTCATTTTTTTATGAAGAAAGCTATCCTTGCTACTATAATTACAATTATTCAAGAAATAAATGATAATCATTTTGAAACAATTGCTCTCCTAATTGTGTGTCATAAGGTATGAATGAGCCTATCAATGCTATTTTCATTCACTTTCAATGGTATATTTGAATGTGTTCTTCATTTTCCTGCTTTAGCTCAATGAGTTAATGAAATTTCTTGAAAATGAGTTACAAATTTATGATTATACATTTAGGATGGCTAAGGAGTGTTGTTTTAAAAATTAAAATTCACATGATGTAAAGCATTATGATGATATGTCTACAATATCTGGATTACACTTTGTATGACTCCTACCCAATGGATGAGGCACTCATTATTTTCTTCAAGATTACTATAGGACTATAATTCTAAACATGGTGGTCTAAAAGCTGAACACAACAAAATATTAAACCCTATCTCTCTACGAGAGATAAATATTACATCAAAGTCTTCCATCCTGTTGCTCTAATAAACCTATTATTATTCTTTGGTCTACCAATACCAAGAGTAATTACTATCTCATTGTGTGTGTAGGGATTGTAATCTGTAATAAGAAGTGTTCTTACCAGTCATGGAATAATCTTATGAACACATCTAGGTTTACCCACCTCGGTTTCACAGAGCCAAAAGTGTAGGAGATGTCAGTCTTTGACTGGATCTCGTTAGTTGACCTCTAGCCTTTGTGGTTCTTTATAATGGAGGTTGGCTACCTCTTAGAGAATTAAAAATCCTATTTGGAAAAAAAACATCAACAAGCCCTTAGGCAATAGAGTGAGAAACACACTAGGTCTATAAGGTGTTAGATGGGAAATTTATGCTAGGCCTAGAAGCTACCATATGTCAACCATACCAAAATTTATACTCCTTGATAACTTTGAGAAGGTTTCACAGAAGATGGTCATAGGTTTTGACAAGGCTAGCAAGTTGCATTATGCTAGACACTTATGACAAGACACCACTGGAAAGAAAGTTGTATTATACTTAGTGGGAAGGAATAAATTTTTACGATTAGTCAAAGTGTTTTTTGTTAGTTCATGAAAGGTCTCACTTTAGAAAACATCAAACTTCATATCATTATCAAGAGAGGACTAGTCTATGTTCAGAAACTATGTCTCAACTTCTAGCCTAAAGCACCACCTTTACATACTTGGCATAAAAATTGTTCCTTTCTGCCTTTACAACCATACTGTAGGGTTTAGCATTTATCACCTTACCATACGTTGTCTCCCGCCTCACCACGATGGCCACGGTATTGGTCTTTGTGGCTAATTATGGCTCTGGCAGTGGTAGTCCTAATGGTTACCACCATACCATAGGCAGTGGGTCCACTCACTGCGGTAGCGTGGTGAGACCACCTATGGCTAGGTCTGGTAGTTACTGCCCTACTACGGCCAGTCAAGAGACTGACTGCAATGGTTGCGGTATGATCACCAGTAGTCTGGCTGATGGTTACTGCCCTATTGCGGGGTGGCCTATTGACCCCTGCGGTAGCGAGGTAAGACCATCAACAGTCCCGCTGACTGGTCACCACCACACCGCGGTCCTATCCGATGATTGCAATGGTAGCGCATTGATGTCTTCGGTGGAAAGGCGGGCGAGCTCGGTGGAGTTGTCAGTGAGCTGGAATGAGCTCACCGCTATACCCTAGGACAACTTGGGTAGTGCAGCGGTAGCGTGGGTATGGTAGGTGTGAGCTCGGATGAGCTCAATGACATACCATGAGTTAGTCGATTAAGCTCAATGGTAGAGCAGTAAGAGCTCAGATGATCTCAGTTGACTTACCACCATATCGTGAGCTAGTCAGATGGGCTCGGCGGTAGCGCAGTAAAGACTTGGAGAGCTCGCTCAAGCTCGGGGCCAGTCTTGACCGAGTTGGACTCGGTGTCACAAGTGGATAGAAAATGGAATGTGGACATGTGGCTCAGTGTCTGAACACTGATTGGATGGAACCCAAAAGAGTAATTGCAGCAGGTGCAGGTCAACCCAGGGTGGCGAAACAAAACCTGATTTGGTTGATGGAATTAATGCCTAGGTGGATCGATGAAGGAAGATCGATATGTGCAGATCTTTGGTGCGATTGGGTCAGAGATGATTGTACCTATTATTCAACACTTGGTTGACAAAATTGAATGCAACATTTGACTTAAGGAAGTCGATGACATATTTCATGTTGAAAAATGAGTTTTTATGAGAGAAATGTATGTGGTGTAAGAACATTGTAATAATGAGAGAAAATTATTGTAGTGCTGCTATGAGCTGATCAGAGAAGACTGTAATTTTGTATGTAACTATTTTGTTACTATAATACAAATTTTCTGGACTTTGCGTGATGGGTTTTTACCTAAAAAAGGTTTTCCCACGTATATCTTGTGTCAATCTGTGAATGCTCAATTGTGTGTTCTCTATTTTACATGTTGTATTCATCTCAAGTAGTTTTAGAATGCCATTGAAACTGGTTTATGCTCCTCTCCTCTATTGTATTAGTTTTAAGGGAATGTATTCTGCACTATTGGGTCTCTATATCCATGCATTTTTTTCCCTTCAAGTGGTATCAAAGCTTTGCCAGTTGTGTTATCCTTGTAGGAAAGATTAGTTTTTTGTGCCAATACTATTTCAGTGAGAGTCTTGCATTGATAGAACTTGTTTCTATTTGAGATGGCGAGTACGTCTGGTAGAGTAGAGATTGAAAAATTTAATGGTAGTAACTTTGAGTTATGGAAACTCAAGATAGACAACTTGCTTGTGGATAGAGACCTTTGAATTGGAGTGTCTAGAACTAAGCCACAAAGTACAATACACGAAGCTTGGGATCTTGCTGATAGAAAAGAAAGAGGTTTGATAAGACTAAGTCTAGCCGATTTTGTACTCCTGAACATCCATGAGGAGCAGTCTTTAGCTTCATTGTGGAAGAAGCTTGGTGATATTTATCAAGGAAAGTCTCTAGTAAATAAGTTATTCCTGAGGAAGAAGTTGTACTCCCTCAAGATGGATGAAGGTACATCTGTTGCAGACCATTTGAACTTGTTTAACATGAGTGTTACTCAACTAGCTTCTATAGGTGTAAAGATAGAGGAGGAGGATCATTGCATGCTCCTATTGTGTTCGTTACCTGATAGTTGGGACCATCTTGTGATGGCCATTGGAAGCACTACTACTGCTTTCAAGATGGAAAACATTGTTGCCTCATTTCTATCTAAAGAGATGTGGAGGAAGTTTTTAGAGATGGCCAAAGAGGCTCTTGTTGTTTGAGGTAGACCAAAGGAGAAAGATAAGAAGTCAAAATCCAAATCTGCAGGGAGATCAAAGTATCCTGGTAAAAATTTCAAGGTGAGATGCTAGAACTGTGTGCAACCTGGACATATCCGGAAGGACAGCAAGGAGAAGAAGAAGAAGAATGATTCTAATAACGAATCTTCTCAAAGTGATGCAAATGCCTTCATTGCAGTAGCCTTGACAACTCATGCATCAGATGATGTCTAGTTGGTTGACTCGGGTGCTTCTTTTCACATGACGTCCAATAGAGAATGGTTCTCTAAAAATGAGAAGTATGATAGTGGAAAGGTATACTTGGCAAGTGATTCAACGTTGGAGATAGTTGGTAGAGGAAGAGTTAGAATTTAGTTTCCTGATGAGAGAGTCAAAGGTATTGGTGGCGTACTTCACATACTAGGTCTAGCTCAAAATCTTCTTTTTTTCAGTAAGTTAAATGATGTTGGTGTAGAGGTTTCTTTTTCAAGTAAGAGATGTAAAATAGCTAGAGGTGCAATGGTTCTAGCTAAGGGTATTCGTACTGGCACTCTGTACAACCTAGATGCACAACCTGTTCTTTGCAACAGTGCCTCTGTAAAGTCAAACATTGTTGCACTTGTAGAGAAAGATGAAGACTCTTCTCTAGCTGTAAATTCTATGGAGGTAAAACTCCTAGCTAAGAAGACTATGCTATGGCATCATAGACTTGGTCACATTGGTGATAAAGGTTTAAAAACTTTGAAGAATAAAAATCTTGTAGAAGGGCTTGATGATTGTAACCTTGAGTTTGATTTTTGCGAACATTGTATCTATGGAAAACAACACCTATTTCTTTTTATTCTAGTCCTCACAAATCTTCTGATATATTGGATTATGTTCATTAGAATGTGTTTGGTCTAGTTAATGTTCCTTCATTATCGAAGTCTAGATATTATGTTTCTTTTATTGATGACTATTTG
Organism: Sequoiadendron giganteum; assembly: GCA_007115665.2. Taxonomy (NCBI): domain Eukaryota; kingdom Viridiplantae; phylum Streptophyta; class Pinopsida; order Cupressales; family Cupressaceae; genus Sequoiadendron; species Sequoiadendron giganteum. The sequence goes on from CM021106.1 coordinate 190,135,286, forward strand.
AGAAGGGAATTTTTATACTTTATTAAAAGTAAATCAAAAGTGTTCAGTCGGTGTAAAGAATTTAAATCTTTGGTTGAGAATCCGATTGGAAGGAAAATCAAATGCTTGAGGATAGACAATGGTTGTGAATTTTTTTTTGCATATTTTGAAAGGTATTGCACTGATCATGGAATTAAAAGGCAGAAGACAATGCCTTACACTCCACAGAAAAATGGAGTTGCTGAAAGGTTAAACAAGACACTGATGGAAAAGGAAAGGAGTATGTTGAGTGGTGCTGGTCTGGAGCATTTCTGGGCTAAGGGTATGGCTACAACATGTTATCTATTAAATAGATCTCCTTATTCAACTCTTGTTGATAAGATGCCTTTGGAAGCATGGTTTGGTAAGAAGCCCTCCCTAAGGCATGTTTGTGTGTTTGGCTGTGAGGCATATGTTTATGTGCCAAATGAAAAGAGATCTAAATTGGATAACAAGGTTGTCAAATGTATTCTCATCAGCTATGGAGTCGGTGTGAAAGAATACAAGCTTTGGAACCCTGTTATTAAGAAGGTTTTGTACAATAGGAGTGTGATTTTTCATCAGCTAAAACCTTCAGTAAGTGATCAGCAGCTTGGGACAAATCAGAGTGAAAAGAAGAAGGATGTAATTGACATTCCCCAAACTCTAGAAAGGGAAGAGTTGCATGGTGTACTTGAGACTGAGGAGAGCTCAAGCAGCTCTAGAAGTTCTGATGATGAAGAACAACCTCAGCCTGTAAGAAGATCTACATGAGAAAAAATGCAACCTAATAGGTATGGTTTCTCTATGTTAGATTCAAACTGTGCCTATGCTTTAATTACCTGCACTGATGAACCTAGGACAGTTAAAGAAGTAATCAGCATGGCCGATTCAAATTCTTGGCTAGAAGCCATGAATGAAGAAATGGATTCTTTGAAAAAGAATGATACCTAGAACTTGGTACCACTGCAAAAAGGGCGAAAGCCTGTTGGTTGTAAGTGGATATTCAAAAGGAAGATAGGTCTTGATGGCAGTGTTGAGAAGTATAAGGCTAGACTGGTTGCAAAGGGTTTTTCTCAAATTAACGGAATTGATTATGGAGAGATTTTTTTCCCTGTAGCAAAGCTGACATCCATCAAATTTTTTTTATCATTAGCTTCTATGTTTGATTTTTAAATTGAGAAGATGAATGTGAAGACAACGTTTCTCCATGGTGAGTTGGAAGAAGAAATCTACATGTCCCAGCCTCAGAATTTTGTTGAAAGAGGTAAACAAAATCTATTTTGCAAATTAAATAAATATCTCTATGGTTTAAAACAATCTGCTAGAATGTGGTACCAGAAATTTGACACGTTTGTGTTGTCAATTAGATTTGTGAGATAAAATTCTGATCATTGCATTTATTATAAATATGAGAATGATCGTGTGCTTGTTATTACCCTATATGTGGATGATATGTTATTCATTGGAAATAGCAAGACTATGATTTTTGATCTTAAATCTCAGTTGTCTGCAAAGTTCAAAATTTAAGATCTTGGTGTAGCTAGGTACATTCTTGGAATGGATATTACCAGGGATAGAACAAGCATAAAGCTCTGGGTCAATTAGAGTAAGTATGTGAAGACTATTCTGGAGATGTTTAGCATGAATGACTACAAGCAACTTGTTGTTCCAATCATGCATGGAACTAAGTTGTTTGTTGAAGACTATCCTAAATCTGCTACTGAGATGGAGGACATGACTAGTGTGCCTTATGCAAATGTTGTTGGCAGTTTAATGTATGCTATGGTTTGTACAAGACCAGACATTTCCCAAGTAGTGGGAGTTTTAAGCTGATTTATGGAAAATCCGGTAAGATCACATTGGGATGTTGTGAAGAGAGTATTTAGGTATTTGAAGTGGACTTCAGATTTTGCACTATGTTATCATGGCAATTTGGTTGCATCACAGAGGACTCTCAACATTCATGGGTATGTTGATTCAGATTGGGCAGGGGACATTGACAATAGGCGATCCACTAGTGGATACACTTTCATGCTTAATGGTGGAGCAATCAGTTGGATGAGCAAGCGACAGGTTGTATTTGCTTTATCCATGACAAAGGTAGAGTACATGGCTGCAACTCATGCCTACAAGGAAGTGGTTTGGTTAAACCGTTTGTGTTGAGACATTGGATTTAATGCTGGGTAGATTTCAATTTGGTGTGATAGTCAGAGTGCCATTTGTTTGGCAAAGGATCTGACCTTTCATGCTAGGACCAAGCACATTGATGTGCAATATCATTTTGTAAGGGATATGGTAAAAGATGGCAAGGTCAGTATTGAAAAGGTGGACACCTTGAATAATGTTGCAGATGATTTGACAAAGCCGGTTAGCACAAACAAGTTCAAATGGTGCACAAAATCAATGGGCCTTAGGGCCTATGACAAACAATAATTTTTCAAGTCATGGGGAAGCTAGAAGTGTTTGCCAAGTGGGAGCTTGTTGAGAAACTATGTCTCAACTTCCAGTCTAAAGCCTCGCCTTTACATACTTGGTGTAATTTTTATTTTTTTCCCTTCACTGCCATATCACAGCGCTCTCCCTTACTGTTCTGGTGGTACCATGGTGAAGGGTTTAGCATTTACTACCTTATCGCATGCGGTATCCTTCCTCACCATTGTGGCTAAGGTATCGATCTCTGTGGCTAATTTTGGCTCTAGTGGTGGCAGTCCTGATGGTTAATGCCATACCATAGGCAGTGAGACCACCTGCGGCTGGGTCTGGTAGTTACCACCCTATCGGAGCTAGTCAAGAGACTGACTACAGTGGCCAAGGTATGACCACCAGTGGTCTAGCTGACGGTTACCACCCTACCGTGGGGTCGCCTATCAGCCCCCACAATAGCGTGGTAAGACCGTCAGTAGTCCCACTGATCGATCACTGACACACCATGCTCCTATCTGATGACTACAGTGGTAGCGCAGTAGTGTCTTTGGTGGCAAGGCGGGCAAGCTCAATGGAGTTGTCAGTGAGCTTGGATGAGCTCATCGCCATATTGTAGGATGACTTGGGTAGTGCAGTGGTAGCGTAGGTATGGTAGGTGTGAGCTCGGACAAGCTCACTGTCATACCGTGAGCTGGTCAATCAAGCTAGGTGGTAGAGCGGTAAGAGCTCGAATGAGCTCGGTTGACTTACTGCCATACCGCGAGCTGGTCAAATGGGCTCGATAGTAGTGCGGTAAAAAATTGAAGAGCTCGCTCAAGCTCGAGGCTAGTCTTGACCGAGTTGGACTCGGTGTCAGAAGTAGATAATGAATGGAATGCAGACACATGGCTCAATGTCTGAATGCTGATTCGATAGAAACCAAAAGAGTAACTCTAGCAGGTGCAGGTCAATCTAGGGTGGCGAAACATAACTTGATTTGGGTGATGGCATTAATGCCTGGGTGGCTCATTAAAGGAAGATCAGTATGGCTAGATCTTTGGTGCGATTAGACCAGAGATGATTGTACCTATTAGTCGGCACTTGGTTAAAAAAATTGAATGCAACATTTGACTTCAGGAAGTCGATGACACATTGCATGTTGAAAAATGATTTTTTCGAGAAAACTATATGTGGTGTAAGAACATTGTAGCAATGAGAGAAAATTCTTGTAGTGTTGTTGTGAGCTGATTAGAGAAGACTATAATTTTATATGTAACTGTTTTGTTACTATAATAAAAATTGTCTAGAATTTGTGTGGTGGGTTTTTTACCTGAAAAAGTTTTTCCCACGTATATGTTGTGTCAATCTGTGAATTCTCAATTGTGTGTTCTCTATTTTACATGTTGTATTCAGCTCAAGTAGTTCTAGAATGCTATTAAAACCAGTTTATGCTCTTCTCCTCTGTTGTATTAGTGTTAAGGGAATGTATTCCACACTATTGGATCTCTAGATCCATGCATGTTTTTTGCTTCAGTCTAGGGATAAAAATTCACACCTTAGGGAATGCAAGCCAAAACATTACCACCAAGAGGAATGTCATATTCCAAGAAAGGTTACAATCTTGAACAACATCAAACCCAATGTCACCAACAAAAATACACATCACATGAATTAATAAGACCATAATTTTTAATAAATTCATGTCATTATGAAACAATGAGCGAGAGGCTTAATGCCCACCACTTTAAAGAAATTTATAAACACCATGTTTTGAGAAATTACTTTAAAGTAGAAGATGATAAATTCCTATGTATGAGAGCTTATTTGGAAATCCCTATGCAAAACCTATGTTTCCAAATGAAGCTACATCATGGAAAGGAGGTTTCCCCCATATGCAATTCTAAGATACCACATAAGAGGTCTATGGATTTTGGGTTAGTGTATGTCTTTGCTATGTAATGTTATAATAGAGCTTGGAACCATCATAATTCCCCAAATAATCATAGAACAATGAAAAAAAAGGATGAATGACACATAGAGAGAAAAAAAAATGGAGAAGATTTTGGGTCAACATGGAAGAGACCTAAATGTCTTAATCCCTTATGTCATCCCCAAAAGGAAAACATAAGAGAAGTGAAAATACAATGGTTATGAGCTATAAAATAATGTACATACAAATAGAAGAATGTCACAAGTGATTCACTTCCTTTGTACCCTTGAACCAATGGATTAACAAGGGTCATCCAAAGTAGGCTAAAAAACATAAAGACACACCAAGAAACACAATATGGTGGAACACATTATGTACATGCAATCACATAAAGATCATGAATAGACATAAAGCTAGTATGACACATATGAGCCAACCTAAAACAAGTAATCTCCATCCCAATCTTGTTCATCATATATGGAAGGTAGATAACTATCCAAAGGGGCAACAATGAGTGCCATACTAGGACATGACTATCTAACCCCTTTCCCCCAAGTGTAGGAAAATGATGAGCTGAAGTGATGAGAATGTGCTCCTTCAAATATAAAATTTAATACGTTTAATAGTGAGTATGATATGATTCTACAACTATCACATGGCAAGAAGCAAAGTGAATTTTTTTTAGTCTATTATACTATCAATTTTTTTGTAGGAGGATCAATTCTTTCAATATCATTGTTAAAGCATGACATTCATCAGTAATATGCCCAATAGTTTTATGAAATGCACAATAATATATGTTTGTACTTTTTCCTTTTTTATTGTCTCGAATAGGTGGCAATGTAATCAATCCTTGATGGAGAAGTTGGTTCATTTTCCATTTAGTCGCAATTATAGTATGTAAAAATGGTAACTTTTTTGTGTTTATAGGTCTTTGGTTTCTTACTTGGTTGGGAAATTTGTTGAGGCAGAGGTGGGGGAGGAGGATCTTGATATCCTATTCCCTTGGTATGTTTTGATGGCTGTTCTAGAAATTGATATATTTTATGTTCATTGGTTTTGTCACATCCTTGTTTACTTAAGATTTTAAATCCTTGATTATAACTATCTTCTAGGTTGATAGGTGTGTTGGTAACTCAATGACAATAGGATAGAAGAGTATCACTATTTCCCTTGTTAACAAGTTCTTTCATGATTGATGGTTAAGGCTTGCTTTGTCTTTCAACTTTAGGATGCAAAACATTGAACATATTAAGTGATGGTATGATAGGAGGTGTTTATATGGATGGATAGAAGGATGTGCTGTTCCCATGGTTATGTAAGGAGTATCTTATGAATTGTTGCATGCTATATTCATCTCAGCCTAAGATGTCCTCCTCATGGGGACATTCATTAGAAGGTGAAGATTCATGAGTGATGAATTGCATTAGGATCATCTCCAAATATACAACTTGAGACATTAAACAAATATTTTAAGGACATCCATATGTTTCCAAAACACATATCCATAATGAAGTTTGATGCAAATTTTAAGGTATGATATATAACGATTTACTGATTTTAAATGCAGAAACCCCTAAAAATGATGTCTTTTAAATGCAAAATTTTATTTTGAACAATGCACTTGTTTTGACCAATAAATTTGAATGCAAACAACTAAAAAAATTTTAGAGATTGAAATTGACATCTAAAAATAATAAGATATAAAGTAAATAGAAACAAACTTATGCCCATAAATTTGGAAATTGACGTGTGCAATGACAAATTCGCCCAATGGTGAATGGGTCTTTGCATAGGGGTTGGAAAAATTAATGTCTGAGTTTCTGAGTTAATGTTTAAGGCATTTGTTTCAAGTTATAGATAGATTCTTTAAATTAAAAATTTCCAAAATTTAATGATTAAACAAAAATTTAATTTGATGGCAAACAACAAGAAAAATGAAAACACTTTTTATATGATTTTGATTGAATTTTTCGATGTAAATGATAGAAAGACACTAATATGTAGACTACTATGTGATATCTTTAGATTTTTGAGATTTTAAATGATGAGAAATATAATTTTGAATAATGCAAGATACAATTATGAAACCCTAAATGATATGCAAGACTAAGTGATGCAAATCCTAGATTTAGAGTTTTAAAGACTTCCAAATGAAAATTTATGATGTACAATGTTGTTTTTACAAAAATGAAACAAAGAAAAATGTATGTGTGTGTGTGTGATATGTGGCTACCAATATGGAATGATCTAAATGTTTAGACACACCTACACTTTCCCTAAATTCATTAGAAAGAGAGATCTCCCAAGGATAGGATTGCCTTTCAACCTTGAGATGAGTCAACCCTATTAGGAAGGTCCGTTGTTTCCTTATGATATAAATGATTGATTGGAAATTTTGGGAGATGAGTTAAAATGAATTAAAAAACTAAATAGTATGTCCTAACACTTAAAATTCATAGTATTATGATAACAAAAATGAAAACAACAATTTGCAAGTGGATTAGGGAGAGGATGAAAAGATAGATGTAGGGAGTATCGGTAAGCCTAATGGAAACATGAACTCAGTAGAGAGGGTTCCTGAATCATTTGGTGAATGTTCGAAGGAAACATCTTAGATTGGCCAAGGGGTAGGAAGTAAAGCAAGTCATGAGGAGGATTTTTTGGTGGAAGGGGCGAAGACTCTTCCTTCTTCTACCCAATAAGGATGGGCATGTGCAAGGTCATCATGGAAAAAATAGGCCCTCAAGTGGCAGTAAATTTAGAAAAAATAGATTTAGGCAACTTGACATAAAAAATTGAATAAGTTAACTATATTATTTCAAAAATATGTAACAATAGAATCTGTTGCAAATTGAATGTAGTTTCTAAACTACTAGGTTTATTTTTGTTCTAAAAAAATATATTTGGTGAAAATTTGAAATTTCAATGCAGTAGTACTTAAACTTCAAGGAAAAAATAAGAAGTAGGTGCCTGTCTGACCACCCTAACCACAATAAAATGATAATATTTTTCTTATAATATTTTAGATATAAGTAGAAGACTCATGTCCCAATGCAATGCATATTTTTTTGTGATTTTTTTCCAAGTAAATAATTAATTATGATTTTTTTATTACAACTTAAAAAATATATAAAAAATCGTACGTTTGACCACCTTAACTTGGTCAGAACTTCATGAAATTCATTTTTTTTTAAATCCTATATTATGTGAAGCGTAGAATGTGACACGTGTTTTGGATTCAAAAAATATGATACCTTTTGAAAACTATAGATGTTTTTCAATCATCTTATCAATTAGGAATTTAGTCGTAATTCAAATAAAAAATGAATAATAATAATTTATTAAATTCAAATTAAAGCATAATTTATATTGGTGAAAATCTAAGAATCTCCTTTAAAAACCCTTTTCATTTTATCAATTTTGGGTAAAAAGAAATTCGTCAGCCACATGGGCCATCATATCACTTACATATTGCCACTTTTGGCCCATCATGATCCTACACATACTCGGATCTCAAAGCTCACCGAAGGTTGTGAAATCTACATTCATGGATTTTGTGGACACTAGTAAGGAGAGAAACAACACGAGGCATTCTTTGATTAAGGAGGTTGTTGTAGTAAATTATTTTATGGAGACTCAAGACTTCATGGGAATTGAGGATCTGGGCCTGGAAGGGGATAGTTCATATACAAAATTTGAAAAGAAGAAGAGTAAAAATGGGAACAATACTATGGGGGTTTCTACAAGAAACAGGGAAAAAGTGGACTATGGTAACCAAAAAAGTTTTGGTAAAAAGACAACAAAGTGGCATAGAGAGAAGGAATGCCTACAAAATATTTTTGATGGGATTCAAAGAACCATCCCAATGTTTTGTCAAAATAACACTTCATCTAAATAATGAAGTTCATGTCTTGGAATGTTCGGGGGCTAAATAACTCTCACAAACAAAATATTTTGCACAATTTTTATAGGGACCATAAGATTGATATTTTACTTGTCCAGGAATCCAAAATGCCTAAGGAAAGAGTGGAAAGGATTAATATTTTCAAGAATTGTGGTGTGCAAGGTAGGCATTAGGAGGGCGCCTCTAGAGGCTTAGTGAATTTTTGGAATCAAGACCATCTTCTTGGTACCCCAGCCAAGGAAGATGCTAACCATGTGGCTACTAGATTTAGGCATATTATAGATGGATTTTGTTAGATTGTGTCTAATATCTATGCTCCCAACAATAAAACCGCAAGAAGGAATTTCTGGAAAGGACTTGAGTCTTTTAGACTTAGTTTCCCTAATGACAACTGGATCATTATGGGAGACTTCAACACCCCGTTGCTTGTGTCAGAAAAATTTAGAGGATCTCAGATTCAGATGGATAGTAAACTAGATTTGATGGATTTTATTAATTCCCAAGGCTTGCATGATGTGGATATCAAGGGTCTGACCTATACTTGGTCTAAGAAGCAGGCTGAGAATGCTCTTATTCAATTCAGACTTGACAGGTCTCTAATTTTGAATAACTGGATGGTGTACTATTTTTGCTCTTTAACTGCACTCTTTAGGACTTGGTCGGATCACTTCCCCATCTATTTTGTGGCAGACTCTATGTTAGGTAAGAGTAATTTTCCTTTTATATTTAAAATAATTTGGTTGTCTCATCCCCAAATCTTTGAATGCATTAACGAATGGTGGAGCATTAATTTCAGTGGTACTGCTATGTTTCAGGTGGCTAAAAATCTTAGTTCGGTTAAAACTAAGGTTAGAATATGGAATAAGGAATTATTTGGGGATATTTTTGCTATGAAGTCTACCATCCAACTTGAGTTAAAGGATATCCAAGACAAAATTCAAAAAGATGGTTACGTGGTAGAATTCCTCTCCAGAGAAAACATAACTCTTACGAGCTATCATGATATTATCTCTAAAGAAGAAGAATTTTGGAAACAAAAATAAAGATCAGTGTGGCTTTCTTCAGGAGACAAGAACACCAGGTTCTTCCACATGAATACTCTAAAACATAGGGCATCAAACCGTATTACTCATATTATGAAGAATTTCACCAAAATTGAAAATGAGGATGAGATTAGGAGTGAGGCTAATCAGTTCCTTTTCTAATCTTTTAGCTGTGAAAGAAAGGCTGGATGTGAATGCTCAAAAAAATCTCATTGATGTTATTCCCAACATTTTGAATGAGAATGAAAATAGATTTTTGATTGCTATTCCCTCTTTGGAAGAGGTTAGGAAGGCCATTATTTCTTTTGAAGGGAATAAGGCCCTTGGTGTTGATGGATTTCCAATGTTCTTCTTTCAAATCTTCTGGGAGATAGTGGCTGAGGATGTGGCTAATGTGGTCAAAGAGTTGTTTGGATCAAGAAAAATGTTGAAGGATCTTAATTCTAATTTCATTGCTCTTATCCCTAAGTTCCCTGGTGTTGATGTTTTTGACTCTTTTCACTTGATCATATTATGCAATTCCTTTTATAAAATTATCTCTGAACTTGTTACAAAAGGCTACTTGGTGTTCTTCCGCTCTTGATTTCTCCTCAGTAGAATGAATTTGGCCCTAATAGACAAATTTTGGATTATATTATCACTATTCATGATAACATTCACTCATTAGAGGTATCAAAGAGCCAAGGTTTTTTGCTAAAATTGGATATGTCCAAGGCCTATGATAGGGTGGATTGGGAGTTCTTGTTGAAGGATTTGAGAGATTTTGGTTTTTTAGAGAGATTTCTTCAGTTGATATGGGAAATGATTTCTACTACCAGCACTATTGTTATTATCAATGGACCCCCCTCCCATTTTTTTAAGGTCTCTAGATGGGTGAGACAAGGAAATCCTATTTCTCCTATCCTCTTTACTCTAATGGTAGAGAGCTTGAGAAGATCACTAAACAAAAAGGTGATGGATGGAAGTTTAAAAGGGCTAAAGCCATCATTGGCTAATCTTGTCTATTCTCATCATCAATTCATCAATGAAATTATTCTCATGGGAAGTTCAACAATTGGAGAAGCTAGAAATTTGAAATGTTCTCTTGCTTTATGAAGAAGCTTTAGGGAAAAAAATTAATAAGATGAAAATCTCCCTTTTATTTTTCAACACTCCTAAACCCAAGCAAAGGAATATGACTGACATTCTTGGTTGTGATGTTAACTCTCTCCCCTCCACTTATCTGGGGCTTCCTCTGGGAAGCAAACCCCATGATTCCTTTTGGATTCCCCTAGTGGATCAGTTCAATCGGAAGCTGGCAGGCTAGAAAGGGTCCCTCCTTAGTCAAGTGGGTAAATTTATGATGCTTAAGTCTTCTCTTTAGAATCAACATGTCTATGCTCTAATATTGTTCAAGATCCCTTCCAAATTTTCTAAAATTATAGAGAAGATTCAAAACCATTTTCTTTGGTCGGTGGTTGAGGGGAAAAAGAGAATTCCATTGGTTGCTTAGGAGAATGTGTGTAAACCCAAAAAATATGGAGGTCTTGGTTTGTGGAATATTAGATTCTTTAATAAAGCTCTCTTGGCGAAGTAGGTTTGGAGGACCTTTGTTGAATACCGTGAATGGAATTCTATTTGGCACAAAAAATATTTGTGTGATGTCATTTCTTTCAAGGAATTTCTTAGTTCTGAGAATCTCCTTCATGGCTCTACTCTTTGGAATAGTGTCATTAAGGCTAGGGATCTTATTGTGAAAGGGGCTTTCTGGAAACTTGGAGATGGCAGAAAGATTTTGTTCTGGGAAGATAATTGGATTGGTAATGAGCCTCTTTGTGATCATACTATCTTGAAGCTTCATATGGAGGATTTAAAAACCATATTTGGTACTTTAGTTTGGGATTATTGGAGGAATGACCAGTGGGTTCGCATTTATTCAATTAGTCTAGACCTTATTCCCCTACAATTTATTCTTAACTCTATTATGTTGAGTTTGCGGGGCCAGGAGGATACAATGGTTTGGAAAATTTCATCAAAAGGGGCCTTCTTTGTATCCTTGGCAGTGGCCTCTTGTTATCATTACTCCCCCTCTCCTATGTGGGCGAAGGCTTCGATGCATAACTTAATTCCCAAAATCAACAATTTTCCTTGGATCCTCCTTCAAAACAAAATTTTGACTAATGACAATATCTATAAGCATGGTCTATCTCTTGCTAATAGATGCTATCTTTTTTGTGTAGGGGCTAAGATTGTGTCACATATTTTTCTCCTATATACTTTTTCCTATGACATTTGGTGCACGGTCTTGCAATTGTGGAACCTCAGCTGGGTTTTCTCCGCTTCTATCTTGGACTTCTTCTGCAAGTGGAAATCTCCCTCAAAAAATCAGGTGCTAAAGCTTCTCTGGTGGTATATCTTCCCACACCTTGTGTGGGGTATTTGGAAAGAGCATAGCAATAGAATATTTAGCGATTCTGCTCTTTTGAAGGAGATTATTTTTTGTAAAGTCATCAGAGTTGTGTGAGAGAACTAAAATTGGCTAACCTACAAAAATAAGGCAAAAGGAAAGGTCAGGTGTCAAGATTACGAGTTCAGAGTTGTAGATGCTTAGAATATTAATTTTGATATATCTTAACCCCTTAAACCAACTAAGGGACCCATAGATGGCATCCATTGGAACTTTCCTCCTCTTGGTTGGGTTAAAGTTAACTTTGATGGGATGAATAAGGGTAATCCTGGGCCTGGTGGGTGTGGGAAAGTGATAAGGGATGAGAATGGAATTTTTATTTCAGTGGTGGCGCTCCCCTTGGGCACCCAGACCAACCACCTTGGTGAAGCGATAGGGGCATTCCAAGCTTTAAATCTTGCTTGTCAATTGAACTGCAATAATGTCTGGTTAGAAGGGGACTCTAAAAGCATCATCCAATGTATTAAGGGCCTCCAAAAGCCTTCATGGACCATAGAAATCTGGATTAATCTTTCTAAAAGGATTATTAGCTCTTTTTAAAATTGCTTCATTTCCCATGCCTACTAGAAAATTAATATGCCAGCATAATTTTTCACTAACAAGGGTGTTCAGGCTAATGAAAAAACCATGTGGAAAAGGGGCGACAAGCTGGAGGCTGATGTCATAGCCTTGCTAGGGTATGATAGAATCCATTGGAAGGCTTTTAATTTCCCTATCAATTAATGATTATGGAAGAGGAGTGTCAAGTCATGCAGTCTTGGAACTGTTGTTTAATAATTCCATATTGAGGGCTACAGTACCAAAGTCTTAATAGCTACTCCGATATTTTTTGCCTCACACGCTTTCTGGGTATTTTGGTGATTATTTTGTGTAGCTTTCAAGAGCCTTCTGAGCGATTTTGTTACTTTTCTAAAATGGATGGTGGTCTCTGTGGTATGGAACTGATGGAATGTGAGGAGCTGAGGAAGAATGCTAAGGTGTGGCCATTGTTGGAGAATGGGGGCCTCACCCCTTATATTGAAGAACTTCATGGCTGGGAACTGGAGGTAATGAGGTACTTTAATAAGGAATGGAAGAATGGTAAAATTAATCTATTTGGGAGAAAGGTTTCCATCGATGAGCAACTAATTTATGAGGTGATGGGGCTTTCTATGGAGGGTCTCAAGTTTTACAGGGATAGGAAAATCTCAGATCTAGTGGTGAAAAAGTTTTCAAAGATGAAGAAGGAAAAAGAGGACCTTCGTAGGGTCTCTAAAAGAAGCTATGACTCCAAGAACATTAAGTTGCTCTGGCAGGAGATGTTAAAGGTGATTATGGAATACATCACTCTAGATGAGAGATACATTGGGGTCTTTGGCTACCACTTCATGTTCCTCAACCACTTCCAGCATCAGGTAAGGTTTTCCTTTCATTTCTATCTATTCACCTCTTTAAACGCAGGACATAATGACCATACCATGAACCCCGTTAGATACCCTATCCTTAATGAAGGTGTTCTTGTCTTAATTTTTGAGCATTTTAAAAACATGTCGGCCCTATCCCAATTGTCCCCTTCTCCCCACTTTGTTTCTGCTAAGGATAAATTGGGCACAATTTATAGAAAAAAGGAGGAATGGGAAAAGGATTTGGAGGATGAGGTTGGCCTGTCCTCGAAGGATTTAGGGAAGGGAAGTAGGAAGGGAAAGATGAAAGCTAGTGCCCCATCTAAACCTGGTTCTTTGACCACTAAAGGCAAAGTTAAGGTTTTTTTCGCGGGCTCTAAAGATGCCAAATCTAAGGTGAAAGGAAAATCTATTGCTTCCCCCTAGGAGAAGGTTAAAAGAAAGGATTTGGTGGACCCTTCATGTGATTCTAATCATGAGGAGGATCAGACAGCCCCATCATCAGAGTATTCTAGCTACCTTTCCATTGACAAAGAGGATAGGAATCATTTTCATACAGACCTCAATGCAGATGACCATTATTTCAAATCCAAATGTGAGTTCCCTATTGACATCCTCACCATTGCTCGCAATAGGGCTATGGACTTTTTCAGACTGATGAGATGGGTATTTTTTTAGATTAAGGAAATTAAGTTGAAACATAGGGCTATGAGTAGCAAGGTGGAAGGGCCTAAGTTGATTAACCATATAATGAGAGAAAAATATAGGGCTACTGATTTATGGAATGAGGAAGAAAATAAATACATGGTGGACTACCTCAAGAAAACAGTTGAAGATCTTCATAAATTTAAGAGTAATCATGATGAAAAGATTTATGCTATGGAGGACAAGCTAAAGAATATAAAAGAGTCAATCCAAATGGTGATGAACATGATCCACAAGGTATTAAAATCTACTATGAACATAATGAACATGATGGTTGATAATTTGGAGAGTGTTTATTAGTAGAAGACTGTTGTGGAGCTGGATGCTGAAAAAGAGAAAGGCTAGGAGGAGTATGTTGGTCCAAGAAAAAGAACTAGAGAGAATTGAAGAGAAAAGAAGATAAGGCCCCTATCAAAATTTAGGAGCTAAAGAAAGCAATGCTCAACATGAACCAACTGGAGCAGGAGGTGGCAGACATCCTGAGGAATTTGGCCTAGTGGCTGGCTTGTTGTTGGCATTTTGCTAGATTTTTTGTGGCGCTACCTCCATGTTGGTTTATATGGGTCTTCTTTTCTGGAAGCTTTCTATTCTTTGATTTGTGCTTGGTCATGCTATATCTTTCTCTATTTTGTTGTTAAAGGGTTTCAGGCCCACTTCAAAACCTGTTTTTTCCTTAATCAAAAAAACAATTTACAAGTGGATCTAAGAAAGGAAGAATGGTATGCAATTGGCCTAAAAATCAAGATTTGATCTCTGTAATAGGACTAATTCACCGTAGGGTGAATGGGTCCTAGTTCAAGGGTCCAAAATATGATTTTGGAGTCCTTATATCCTAGATCTAAGATTTGAATTTCTCCAAGTTTGACTATTAGAGAGACGGAAATAAATTCTAAATTTGAGTTTTTGTGAATTGACAGCATGATGACAACTTTGAAAACTTTACAAAATTTCTCCTTTAATCAATCTTTAGTCCTTCTTCACATGTAAATTTGCACATACAAAGAGAGAAGAAAAATGTTTATTTTTAGGTGAATGGGGGTTTGCCTAAGTCAAACCCCATGGTAATTAAACCTTGATATTGAACTAATGATAAATGGAAGGAATTGATGAATGAAAACTTGCTTGCTACGAATCACCAAACCTTCAATGGATTCGCTTAGAGTATTGAAGTATTACACATTTCTCTAAGGTTTGGATGTTGCATGATTTTTCTTGATTTATTTCTTGATTTGAGGCTTGAATTCTTGAAACCTACATCACAATGTTAGCTCCAAAATATGGCATGAAGATTCATAGACTTTGACATGATTATATGATCTTGATTACTATTGTAGATGGCTAATAAATTTGATCTTCAATGCTCTTGAAAATAATATTTTCTATAGGATTTCTCTCATGAAGTGTGTTCTTGCTAGGTAGATTTGAATTGATAAAATAACTATTTATTTATAGGTGTTTATATATTCTCCCAAAAATTAGATTTCAAAAGTGGATATTTGGAACTTGAAAATTTGAATCATTAAAATTTTACCAAAAACATATTAAAAAGTGGGTCTTGGAACTTAAAGGGGAGCCATTCACCCCGGGAAGAATGGGTCCTAGGACCTAAATCCAAGACACATAATTTCCAAGGTATTCAAATTAATGTTGGAAATTGTTTAATATAGGTTTCCCTTTTAGAAAATTGGAATTATAAGGCTTTAGAATGCATAATTTGGTCAATTAGAATCTTTCATTAAGTCCAATTAATTAAGGGGATGAAAATATAGTGTGAAATTGTAAAGGCGTACAATTTTATACACTACACTTCATTTTCTCTATTGGTGACCTCAACCTAACCATTGGACTATATGTGATAAGGATTTGATTTCTTGTGCTTGATTTCATATTTTGTAATCAATGACAAATCAAGTCTAAAGTAAACTATGGGCCTTGATCAAATACTAATTATTTGGGCACTCCATATCTTGTGAATATCTCCTCATATAAAAATATGGATACCTTATTGTCTCTATAAAATTTTAAAGCCTTAACTTCAACCAATTTGGTGAGATAATCGACACATGCTACTAGAGAATTCTAAGATCAGAGAGCTAAAAAACATCCATCAGTGAAAAAAATATGCACAATAGTGTGTCTATTAATATTAAAAGAAGTGCATGTATAATAAAATGATCAACACTTACATATATAGACAAGGATGTGGAGGTAAGAAGGTAGGAGTGAAACTTTGACTGCCCCTCCAAAATTGGAACACTTGTAAGCTCACTTGAAAAATGTGTGAGAAAGTTTCAATAGGTGTCTCAAGTCATGCAAAAACTTGTCTCAAGCATATGAAGTGATGCAAAATAAAAATAAGCCTAAGTAAACTTAAGCTAGGTGTGAATAAGTCAATCCTAGAAAGGAAATTACCTAACTAGGTATGATAATGATCCTATTTATGTAAAGCCCCACCACACAAACCCCAAAGGACACAACAACTAACAATAAAAGAAAAAAGAAAAAAATTCTTTTTCAAACAACAATTATATTAAACATAATTAAATAATTAATCAACATTAATATAAACCATATGACATAAAACTTGTCCCATGGGGTAACATGGCATGCTACTCGAAATAAACCCAACCAGCAACATCATTAAATGAATTCAAATTAAATAAACCATAGAAGCATGAATAAACGACATAGATATAACATACATCCACTCATAAATAAAATAGATAAATAAATATATGAATATCAAATTATTACAACTTCCAAGTACCTCATTACATTTGTGGAACATATTTCCACAAATACAACACATTAAGAAACTAGTATTACATTAAAAAGATGCTTCCCTTAATAATGGGAAGTGTACATTGATACAAGTAAGATACATCCATATTTTCAAGAGTACATAATGATATCCATCAAAAGGAAATATA
Source organism: Sequoiadendron giganteum (assembly GCA_007115665.2). NCBI lineage: Eukaryota > Viridiplantae > Streptophyta > Pinopsida > Cupressales > Cupressaceae > Sequoiadendron > Sequoiadendron giganteum. The sequence goes on from CM021106.1 coordinate 190,152,032, forward strand.
GGTTAAAGCACCAAAACTAGAAAGCTCAGGAACCACTGCAACAAGTACATCTCTACAAAATCATGATCGTCAGTGGGGAACCTAATGGGTGCATAGTACATTCCACCCAACCATGTGAACCTGAAGGAACACCCCCCATGCTAGGAGATGACAAGAGGACCCTCATCCAACAAGGTCAAAAAACATAACGGATTAACACCACCCAACACAAAACCACATAAAGAAATAAACAACAAAAATAATACTCCAAAGGCAAGAAGAGCAAGGGAAGACAATGGGCACAATGAGAGAGTTTCATCACATGGCCCTACATGGATTAAATAGAAAACCTAACATTAGGAGCCATCTCCATCAATGTGGATTAACCAGACTACCTAATACTAGGAGTTGCCTCCATCTATGGTTAACCTAAGAACCTATCTCAAGGCACCGCCCCATATGGTGACTCATGCAGAGCCACTTACCTTTCATGGAGACAAGATAGTGACCTTACCAACCAAGTCTTCTCACCCATCCTTAGGCTTTGAGAGCACTAACGACATGCATGAGGTGCATGTTTTAGTCTTGTTATGTGTTTAACTAACCCAACCCACTAGATACTTTAATTAGGTTATCACTTATTTAAGGGAAACTCTTACATCGACAACCACTTGTACACCAGCCCCCATGAAGAGCCACTCTCCCCTATGGTTACCTAAAACCAAAGTCAAGCAAAGGGGTGTACCTCATTACTCAAATACATAAACAATATTCATTAAAAAAAAACACGAGGCATGAACATCTTGCGAATACATAAAGTATCAATAACCATGAACCAAGGAGGTACCACCCGTGCACACATCCTCAAGATAAATAGATAAATACAACAAAAAAATGCAAAAACACACAAATTCCCCTAGCCTCTCAAGGTAAGTAAACATCTACCCAAGCACTAAAATAACACACGATATGCCGAAATCTCAAAGTCATCACAAAACAAGTTAACCAAGATTTGAAAACGTACAACATAAAATTATTCATAAATAAATAGATCAGCAACCAAATTTCCTCATTAAAACAAAACATATTTAAATAATACATCATTCCAATTAAAATAATATTTCCAATCAATATAAAATTTAACATAAATAAACATATGGAATAAGAATAATAGTTCCATCATTTTAAAATCATTTAATATAGACAAACTACATTTTATACAATATACTCCATCTCACAAATACACTTCGAAAATAAAGTATTTTAACTTAAACTGTTAAAATAATTATAAATAATTTGAGTATATTTTTAGAAACTAATCTTATGCAATATTTACTTTATCATTTTATTTCATTTTCCAAAACAAAATAATCTTTAAAATTAATTTCCATAATCATTGAATCTAAATGTACACAATATTTTCTAAATAAAAGTTTATTGAAAATCATACCCAAATCTGGATTTAATATAAATATATTTTTTGTTCAATTATTTTAGAAATAGAAAAATCACAATTGCACAACTACGATATATCAAATTATACACACACACACACACACACACACACACACATATATATATATATACCTGTCATTTAAAAATTAAATCATATCCTATGTTGGTTCTACTATAACATCTCATTAAAAGCATATTTAATAAATAATATAATATATTTACGTTCAATTAATTTAGAACAAAAATCACATTTGAACAATTATAAATATACATCCAAATACACACACACACATATCTATATATCTGTCATTAAAATAAATAATTTTATCAATGTTGGATTGCTGGAAATTACCATTTAACAATAGATTTTACAAATCATAAATATATTTAATTACACACACACACACACACACATATATAAATGTCATTAAAAATAAATAATTTTATTAATGTTGGACTGCTCGAAATTACCATTTAACAACTGATTTTAAAAATTATTTCCTACATAATGGAGACATCGTATATATATGTATTTATGTATTTATGTATATATATATGGGTATGTGTAGGATCATCATGGAAAAAATAGGTCCTTAATTGGCAATGAAAATTTAGAGAAATCAAAGTTAGGCACCTTGACGTAAAAATTTGAATAAGTTATCTATATTATTTCAAAAATATGTGAAAATAGAATCTATGGTAAATTGAATGCAGTTTCTAAACTACTAGGTTATTTTTTCTAAAAATAAAATCTATTTGGTGAAAAATTGAAATTTCAATGGAGTAGTACTTAAATTTTAGGGAAAAAATAAGAAGTAGGTGTCTCTCTGACCACCCTAACCATAATAAAATGATAATATTTTTTTATAATATTTTAGATATAAGTAGAGGACTCATGCTCGGATGTGATGCATATTTTTTTGTAATTTTTTTTCAAGTAAATAATTAATTATGAAATTTTTATTACAATTTTTTAAAAATATAAAAAACTCGTATGTCTGACCACCTTAACTTGGTCAAAACTTCATGAAACTCATTTAAAAAAAAAATCCTATAGTATGCCAAGCATAGAATGTGACACATGTTTTGGATTCAAAAAATGTGATACCGTTTGAAAGCTATAGATGTTTTTCTATCAAGCTATCAATTAGAAATTTAGTCATAATTCTAATAGAAAATGAATGATAATTATTTATTAGATTCAAAGTAAAGTATAATTTATATTGGTAGAAATCTGAGAAGCTCCTTTACAAACCCTTTTTGTCTCATCAATTTTGTGTAAAATAAAAGTCGTCAGCCACATGGGCAAAGTCTGGAAAAGAAAGATAAGTTGTTAAACACATTTTTTGTGTTGACTTCTTAGGATTGGCAGGTCCGAACCAAATTCCAAAGAAAGGCCGAGCCTAATCCCTAGGCATTAAATTTTTTGTCATCATATCGGATATCCGATTTGAAACTGATATCTGATATGTTTTAGATATGAGTTTTAAAAAATTTATACAATTTTTAATATATGATTTCAAAAATGCAACAAAGTTTATAATTTAATATATATAATATACAATATAGTATATAATGTAATATATAATATACAGTTTATGATAATCTCTTACCAAATTATGTATTTAATATATAATATATTATATTATTATGTATAATATTTTAATATTATATCTTTCCCTCTCTCTCTCCACCTCTCTCTCGCAAGTCTCTCACTCAATCACTCATATCTCTCTCCCCTCTACCCTCTCTCTCTCTCTCTCTCCATATCCCTCCCTCCCTCAACCCTAAACCCATTCTCTCTCCCTCTCTCCCTCTCTCCCTCCCACTCTCCCACTCTCCCTCTCACTCTCCCTCTCTCCCTCTCCCTCTCCCTCTCTCTCTCCATCTCCATCTCCATCTCCATCTCCATCTCTCCCTCTTCCTCTCCCTCTCCCTCTCCCTCTCTCCCTCCCTCTCTCCCTCTCACCCTCTCCCACACTCCCTTTCTCTCTCTCTCTCTCTCTCTCTCCAACTCTCCTTCCATCTCTCTCTTCCCCTCCCACTCTCCCTCTCTCCCTCTCCATCTCTCCCTCAACCCTAAACCCTCTCTCTCCCTCTCTCCCTCTCTCCCTAAATCCTAGAACCTCTCTCTCTCCCCCTCTCCCTCTCTCCTTCTCCTCTCCCTCTCTCCTCTCCTCTCCTCTCCCCGCTCTCCTCTCCTTCTCATTCTCTCTCTCTCTCTCTCTCAATCTCACTCTCCTCTCTCCCAATCTCTCTCTCCTCATTCCCCTCAATCCCTCTCTCTCCCTCTCTCCCTCTCTCCCTCCTCTCCTCTCCTCTCTCTGTCCTCAGCCCTCTGACCCTCAACCCTCAACCTCTCCTCTCCTCTCTCCCTCCTCCCTCCTCCCTCCCTCTCTCTCCTCTCTCTCCTCTCTCTCCCTCTCTCCCTCTCCTCTCTCCTATCCCTCTCCCTCGTCTGTCTCCTCCTCTATCTCCCTCTCCTCTCCTCTTTTCCCTCTCCATGTCACAGGCACTCTCCTCTATCAATCTACCACTCTCCCTCTCTCCCTCTCCCTCTCTCCCTCAACCCTAAACCCTCTCTCTCTCCCTCTCTCCCTCTCTCCCTATATCCCTCCCACTCTCCCTCTCTCCTTCCCACTCTCCCTCTCCTTCTCTCACTCTCCCACTCTCCCTCTCACTCTCCCACTCTCCATCTCCCTCTCTCCCTCAACCCTAAACCCCCTCTCTCTCTCTCCCTCTCCCTCCTATCTCTCTCCCACTCCTCCTTTCTCTCCTCCTCCCCACTCCTCCCTCTCACCCTCTCCTCTCATCCCTCTCCCTCTCTCCTCCTCTCTCCCTCTCTCCCTCAACCCTAAACCCTCACTCTCCCTCTCTCCCTCCCACTCTCCATATCTCCCTCTCACTCTCCACCTCTCTCTCTCACTCACTCTCTCTCTCTTTCTCCATCTCCATCTCCATTTGCCCCTCTCCCTCAACCCTAAACCCTATCTCTCTCTCCCTCTCTCCTCCTCCATCTCCGTCTCTCTCCTCCTCCCTCCTCTCTCCTTTTCCTCTCCTCTTCTTATCTCACTCTCCCAATGTCTCGCCCTCTCCTCAACCCTAAACCCTATCTCTCTCTCCTCCTCTCCCTCCATTTCTCCCTCCTCCCAATCTCCTCTCTCAATCACTCTCCACTCTCCTCTCCCTCTCCTCTCGATCTCCTCTCCTCTCCTCTCCTCTCACTCTCCCTCAAACCTAAACCCTCTCTCCTCTCCTCTCAACCTCTCCCTCTCTCCTCTCCTCTTTCCTCTCTCCCTCTCCCTCTCCTTTCTCCTCTCCCTCCTCCTTCATCCACTCTCCTTCTCACTCTTTCCTCTCCCTCCTCCCTCTCCCTCCTCTCTCCTCTCCTCTCCTATCATCCCTCTCCTCCTCCCTCTCCCTATAATCTCCCTCTCCTCTCCCTCTCTCAATCTCCCCTCCCTCTCAATATCGGCTCTCCTCTCCCTCTCTCCCTCTCCCTCTCTCCCTCTCTCCCTCAACCCTAAACCCTTTCTCTCTCCCTCTATCCCTCTATCCCTCCCACTCTCCCTCTCTCCATTGCCCTCTCTCTCTCTCCCTCTCTATATCTCCCACTCTCCCACTCTCTACCATTAACCCTTAGGTCTATGTGGAAACAAATCGGATATCCGATTTGTAAAACTCTGATGTGTTGAGCTAAAATCTTACCATTGCACCTTTTTATTAAATGTTTTCCAAATCAGATATCCGATTATATTGGATATCAGATTTGTGGGCCATAGAAAAACCGCATGTGGGAAATTTTTGTAAATTCCAATGGACCCTACATTCTATTTGCAGCACTTTGTAAGCAACAAATGCGCGGTTTCAGATAGGAAGAGACAAAGATCAACTTTTTGGAGCATCTTGTACTCAAATTTATCATAAGGAATGATTTTTTAGCATCTTTTATGAGGTATAATGGGGAGGAGCAGTGGTTGGAAGAAAAATCATAAGAGAAAGCTTACAAAAGAACAAATTGAAGAATACAAACAAAGAGATAGAGAAGGTCATAGGAAGAAAAGACAAGGTATGTTAAATATTGGTGAATCTGAGCCTATGGTATTTCAAGTAAAGAGGAAATTAAATATGTTCAAGGTGAGAATGTAGAACATGATATTGAAATTGGGAATGAAAATTTTCAAATGGATATTGAAAATGTTCAAGGTGAAAATGTTGGAATTGAAGATGTTGAACATGATATTCAAATTGGGAATGAAAATATTGAAATTGATAATGAAAATGTTCAAGGTCAAAATGTTGGAATTGAAGATGTTGAACATGATATTGAAATTGAGAATGAAATTATTCAAATTGATATTGAAAATGTTCAAAGTGAAAATGTTGGAAATGAAGATGTTGAACATAATATTGAAGCAATTGTAGATAATGTTTCACCAGATTACATGAGAAATGAAGTACCTTGTGTGGAAGAAAGACATATTCCAAATTCAATACTTTCAAGGACCAGTAAATGGTTAGTTGAAATTGATGATAACATTATAAACAATTTTGAAGGCAAGAGGTCAACACAAACTATTTGGTTGTGGGCTAGAAGACTTTTCAACCAATATTTTAGCGATAAGAAATTGACTGAGCAATGCCAAATTTTTTTCAATTGCTAAAGATGCAAAAGATGAGACCTTTGCTAGCCAAATTGAAGATTTGTGTGAACAAGAAGATTGAAAAAAATTCTATTATTGTCAAAAATATTTTTAACGCACTCAAGTCTATTGGAAAAAATAACAAGGAAAAAGATAAGAGAGCTACTCGAAGAGTCTTTACAACCGCCCTAGTAAGCCATCAATTGAAAAAGGCTCACTTTATGAGACAAACTTGTATTGATTTTGAAATAAATCATAAAAATTTGGATAGAGAACTTGCAAGAAGAGAAAGAATATATGATCCTCTTCAAAATGATACATGGGAATTTTTCAGGAGGCTTCCACATGTTAATAAGAAGCTAACTGATAATGTAAAGTAGGTAATTCAGTAATTTTGGCATGATAAATCTAGAGTATCACCCAATGAAAAGTATCACCCAATGCAAAGGATGTTTTAAAGTTAAGAATTGGGAATCAAGACTGTACACCACATCCTAAACATTTTTCTTGGAATCAAGCCAAACAATGTTATTCAACAAATTTATTGAAATACATCCAAATATAGAAATCTCGCAAAGGAATTTTGAAGGTTTCAAGCCATTTTATTGTGTGCCTCTTAAGATTCATAATACTTGTTGCAAATACCAAGTGGATTTTTCAGTGTACCATGAAATATTATGTTATATCCGTTCTACTTTGCATACTAATGAAATTTTGCAGGAGTGTGGTGTAATGCATCTTCCGAAATCATCAAGGGACTTGCAAGATCTATTTTTATGGTCTAGAGATGATGGTTCCTTTTTCTATAGAAATGATTTTTTAAATGCAAAGTGCTCACAATGTGGTGGCTTGTCAAAATTTGTTCAATTTTTTCATGAGGGTTTCGATCATGAATTTGGAAAGAATCTTGTTGAGAAAAAGAGATGAGATAGTCAAATATACATTTCAGAGTGGAGGTGAAGGTTCTAGATGTGAGTTGGCTACAAAAGAATGCAATGTTGCTGATTTTATTTCAAATTTTAAGGACAATATTTTCTACAAGTATGCAAGGCATAGTCATAGGTCTCAGTGGTTGGATCAACAATTCAGGATATGTAAGGACTCTTTTCTTATTGGCATTATGCCAGTGGTTGATTTTGCAGAAAACTACACATTGCAACCAAAAAATGAGGTACAATCTTAGTATTACAATTCCATTAAGATTGCTATTTTTGTCCACATAACATTTAGACATGTACCTAATAGTATAGAGGAGGATCGAAAGATCATTAGAGAGTATCATATTTATATGAGTGATTATAGATCTCACTCATCCAAGTATGTCCAACATTGTTTTGAGATTTTTTTTGAGTTCTTGCAGGAGCATGATATAACATCAGGCTGACATCTCATTTGGTTAGATAACTGCATAGGTCAATTAAATAATGCTCATATGTTTTATTGATTGAGTAGAATGCATGTAGAGAGGGGTGTACCTAATATTTAGAGTTAGGCATGGGAAAGGGGGGCATGATGGAGCAGGTGCATGTGTAAAGAGAGCTCTAGTTAAGGAGCAATTGAATATTTCAGGAGCAAAATATAGTAATGTACATTCTATTGTTGATTGGTGTAGTTCAACATTATCACAGGGAGGGACACTTGATTCAACAATGCACAGGTTGTTTTGGTTGGTTGAGGAGGGTACAGTGGGATTCATATTGGATTTTCATACAATCAAAGATTCTTCAAAGATGCATTTGTTTCGAAGCTCAGATGTAAGCACATGGACCATTTGGACATGCCAGTTGGCTTATTTTTGTTAGAGTTATATTTAGTGCAAGTGGGTTCAATGTGAGTCAAGTAAGTGGGTGGATACATGGGTTCCATAATATCTAACTCCTTTATCTCAAACTATATCCGTGACAAAGGACATAATGGAAAGTTCACTTGATTACAACCGGCTTTTAGATCTACTACAACCACGACATGTTTTTGCAGTTGTTGCACTACAGGGGAATGAAGAGATCAAAATATTGGTTGGCTTAATGTGTGCAGATAAAGAACAAGCTAACACAATCAATGGAAGATGATGATGGGTTCGTGTATCCTACAAGTTCAATTGTGGTTGTAGGAACTTAGTTGTGAACATACATGATTATAAAGAATGGCATACTTGCATTTGAAGACTACGAGAAACACAAAACCATTCTCATGTATTCACACCTTGTTATAGAAAAAAATGTTAAGTTGTTGAAGCATCATGCCAAACCAGAGAAAAAACAACTATGGACACTTAGTAATGTTTATCATGAAGCAATATTGAATACTCTTAAGCAAAGAGATGACCCTTCAGACACATTTGAATAAAATATTCAAGAATTGAAAGTACAATGCTTAGGTTCATTATGATTAAGTTCATTAGTGTTCTTTATATAATACTGATATTTTGTATACTATTGGAATGCAAGTGTCTTTAATAATGATATTTTGTATGTAACTTTGGGATATTTTTGGCATTATTGATCATGGACCTACTCCAATAATAGCCAATTTTGATCCTTTTAGAGAGGTATACGACATATTACAATAATATAGATTGGTTATTCAAAGCATATTTTATAGTTTGCATTACCATATCATCATCAATTAGGTCATTTAGAATAATATACATTGGTTATTATAAGAATCTTTTATAGTTTTCATTACCAATTCATCATCATTCAGGTTGTTTAGATTAATATAGATTTTTTAGTCTAAGCATCTTTTTTGTTGTGACAATATATATTTATCATTTGAAAAAAATTGCAATATTCCTAGGATGATTGATCATGGAATTGTTGCAAAAATAGGAAACTTTGATCCTTTCAGAGAGGTATGCGAAAGATTACAATAATATAGATTGGTTATTCTAAGCATCTTTTCTATTGTATGTAGTTTAACTACTACCTTGATGGTTTGTATACGTGCTTGTCACTCCAGATTGCCAACATACTACTCTTATGGAAGATTGTGCCCTAAATTCCTCCAATTTGTAAAATTTGAAATTTGAATTGTGAAACAATGGGAAAAGTTCATAACTGTGTATAGGCATAATCTATATCCAGTGACGTTTTTTTAAATATGGGCCAAATGTATAGAATTGTATAAAGGGTATGTTTAAAATGTAAAGATATTTTTGTACTTAATCAAGCTACAACCAGAGGTTTTCTTCCTGGTTCTTTTCTATCGGTATGATCGTTTGAACCAGGTTTTGTAATATCTCCTATTTATATATAATAAATTACAGTGGCTTGCCACTTTTTCCAAAAACAAAAATGTAAAAAGTTTATGTGAAGGTCATTTCACATGTAATTTATTATTTGATCTAGCAAAGTGGAAACAAGGTATTTGGGTGTGCATTCTCTTCAAGTTGATTGGGTAAGAGTTTTCTGATGCAAGAGCTAGGTGGCTTTAAACAACACAATTACAATTAAAGATGATTTAAACTCTAATTTGATCGTCAAAACCAAAATTGGGTGCAAATTCACTCCCCAAACCTTGCCACACCCAATAAAATCATCAAAAACATCTATTAGGACTTGCAGAAGATTGATCCAACCTTAAATATTATTGCCCCCATATTTCATTGACATTAGCATGTTGTAACCACTATTTTTCACCTAATTTCACTCATTTTTGTTATGCATGGCAACTCACCAACTCAACTATAAACCTTTCTAGCTCTTTAAACCCACATATTCACCTTATATAGTCCTAATAACATATACCATGGCCATACCATCGAGCTACATACCGTACAATAGATGGTATGGCCTTTTAGCACTTTGGACTCTTAAGGGAAATCACCAATCCAATGTAGCTCAAAGTGATTCAACATATTTGGGTGAAAAAGAGGACCATCCCTAGCATAAGCATACCCATCTAGATGTGTTGGAAAAGTATTTTTGGTTGTACAATTTAGAGAATGAAAGTTGCACCACTTTGCAACTTTACACTGCTTGTATCTGACAACTTTTCCCTCAACTGAAAACTCATCACCATGGGAAAAAAAATCTGAGATAGAAAAAAATGAGAGAGGTTATTGTACATGGTCCCAACACAATCCCATAGCCTCAAACAACAAGTTTTTAAGCATCACGGTTTCAAGGAAATAGCCCTTCAAAGATTGCTTCCTTTTAGCACTTTAGACTCTAAAGGGAAATCGTCGGTCCAATGTAGCTTAGAGTGATTCAGCATATTTGGGTGAAAAAGAGGACCATACCTAGCATAAAAATACCCATCCAGACATGTTGGAATAGACTATTTGGTCATATGAGTTGGAGAATAAAATTTGCACCACTTTGCAACTTTACACTACTTGCATTTGGCAACTTTTCTCTCAACTGAAAACTCATCACCACAAAAAACGCCTCTGAGATAGAAAAAAATGAGAGAGGTTATTGTAGATGGTCCCAACATTATCCCATATCCTTAGACAAATATTATATAAGCATCACAATTTATGATAAATATCTCTTCAAATATTGTTGCCTTTTAGCACTTTGGACGCTTAAGGGAAATCGTCGGTCTAATGTAGCTTAGAAAGATTCAGCGTATTTGAGTGCCAAAAAGGACCATACCTAGTGTAATCATACCCATTCTAAAATTTTGGAATAGTACATTTGGTTGTATGAGTTGGAAAATGAAAGTTGTACCACTTTGCAACTTTACACTACTTGCATTTGGCAACTTTTCCCTCAACTGAAAACTCATCACCACGGGAGAAAACCTCTGAGATAGAAAAATCAAGAGAGGTTATTGTAAATTGTCCCAACATGATCCCATATCATTATAAAAAGAGTGTGTAAGCATCATGGTTTATGAGAAATATCCCTTCAAAGATTGTTTCCTTCTAGCACTTTGGACTCTTAAGGGAAATCGCTGGTCCAATGTAGCTCAAAGTGATTCAACATATTTGGGTGCAAAAGAGGGCCATACCTAGCATAAACGTACCCCTCTAGATGTGTTGGAATAGTTTGTTTGGTCGTATGAGTTGGAGAATGAAAGTTGCACCACTTTGCAACTTTACACTGCTTGCATTTGGCAACTTTTCCCTCAATTGAAAACTCATCACCACAGGAAAATGCCATTGAGATAGAAAAAACCAAGAGAGGTTATTGTAGAAGGTCCCAAAACAATCCCATATCCTTAGAAAAAGAGTCTATAAGCATCACGGTTTTTGATAAATATCCTTTCTTAGATTTCTACCTTTTAGCACTTTGGACTCTTAAGGGAAATTGTTGGTCCAATGTAGCTCAGAGTGATTCAGCATATTTAGGTGCAAAAGAGGACCATAAATAGTGTAAAAATACCCATCTAGACATGTTGGAATAATATGTTTGGTTGAATGAGTTGGAGAATGAAATTTGCACCACTTTGCAACTTTACACTGCTTGCATTTGGCAACTTTTCCCTCAACTGAAAACTGATCACCACGGGAAAATTCCTTTGAGATAGAAACAAATAAGAGAGGTTATTGTATATAGTCCCAACAAAATCCCATATCTTTAGACGAAGAGTTTTTAAGCATCACGATTTCTGAGAAATAACCCTTCGACGATTGTTGTCTTTTAACACTTTGGACTCTTAAGGGAAATTGTCAGTCCAATGTAGCTTGGAGTGATTCGGCATATTTGGGTGAAAAAGAGGACCATCCCTAGCATAAATGTACCCATACGGATATTTTGGAATAGTCTATTTGGTCGTACTAGTTGGAGAATGAAAGTTGCATCACTTTGTAACTTTACACTGCTTGCATTTGACAACTTTTCCCTCAACTGAAAAACTCATCACCATGGGAAAATGCCTCTGAGATAGAAAAAAATGAGAGAGGTTATTGTATATGGTCCCAAAATGATCCCATAGCCTCAGACGAAGATTATATAAGCATCATGGGTTTTGAGTAATAGTTTGTGAAAGATTGTTGTCCTTCTACACTTTGGACTCTTAAGGGATTTCACTGATTGAATGTAGCTCAGACTACTTTGAACTTTTTGGGTGTGAAAGGGAACCATACCTAACCTAAACGTACCCATTTGGATGTAATAGAATAGTTGGTTTGGTCATATGAGTTATAGAACAAGATTTATTGACACCTTTACAAGTAGTTTTCAGCCTCCAATCGAAATCCAACACTGAGTTTTGTGCGAAAAAAAGCCATGAGACCATAGCTTGTTGCAAAAAACTAGTCAAACACCTTTATTTCAACCCTACCACAACTTATAGACTCCTATCTTGCACTTCCCTTTACAATTTTAATAATTTTCCTTCAAAAGACTACATGGCAATTTTGACAATTTTGAAGCAAGAATGCATTTTTGGCATATTGGACCCCTAGACTCAAAAATTCAGCTTAATATAGCTTAAATGGTCTTCATTGAGATTATTTAACATAAATAGATTAGACCTAACCTATTGACCTATCAACCTTCAAATCTGCAATCTTGCAAATAGTAGATTAGGTGGGAAACTAGAGAGGAAGAGTTGATGGTGAGTGGCCTAGTGAAGGCTAGAGAAGAAGAGTTTGAGGAATATGGTGTTAGGATAGGGGATTGTCCTTGGTTGTCATATTTTTTTGTGTGGAAGATTTTTGCTACTATGGGGATGGTTCTAGCCATAAATAACCTAAGAAATATTGTGAAGAGAAGAGTTGAAGGGAAAAGATACATTTCTAGTTGGCAAAAGCTTATGGAAGAACATGAAATAGAGATACTAATGTATGGATGTTTAGCTTTATGTACTGAATTTTTGTGTGTAGGTGTCAAATCTTGGGAAACACCATTTTCAGGTGTCAATGAAGACAAATAGCAGCAAAAAGACCCATTTGAGAAGGATCAAGCATGTCAAGACCAAGACAATGCAAAACATGAAGGGTACAAAATCCCTCGGATGAAGAATTCCATGCAAGTGACTTGGAGTAGATTTGAAGGGATTGTGAAGAAGATAGGATTAGAAATATGGAGTGATTTATGGGGCATGAATATTTTTTACCCGAGGATTATGGTACAGGAGCACCTAAAACATGTAAGATTTCATGAATTGACAAGGCCATTCCTCCTTCTGTATAGGTTGTACCTCAGAGGAATGGGAATGAATTAGATAGGGGTAGGTGTAGGAACAATTTTTTAGGGATGATAAAGGGATTAGAGTGGTCTAAGAAGGCTGCCCTATTAAGAAACACAAATGTTTGGGCCTTTTGAGTAAAGCTAGAGAGTGAGTTTTTGAGAATTTGAATAAAAATAGGTTGGTAGTTGTTGGAAACTATTGGAACAAGTGTATTTAATGGTGTTTAAGAGATCTAATTGATTAAGAGTAACCCAAGAAGAGTAAAAGTGTGAAACCCTAGTTGGAAGGGGCAAAAACAAGGGAAAATTCATGATTTTACAAAGAAAGTGTAAGCCAAATTATGGGGCAGAACAATACAATGATGTTTTAAGTTTAAGTAGAAAAAAATAAGAGGGAATGAATTGGTTTCATGATTGAGTGAGGTTAGAGCATACAAGTTCCAATAAGCCCTACTAACAAGCTAGTGAACTGTTTGATAAAAATATTTGGTAGACATGTATGAAAAATATGGTAGGATAGACAAGGTAGTGGACTATTTGAAAAAAATCCTCAAAGAAATGTGGTCTCATAGAATTCCATGACAAGAAAATGCAATTAACAACTGCTCCTAGTTTTTATTTATGCAATGTGAAGTAATTGCATAACTGCTTAGGTTGACTTTGTAAAAACTATATTGTAATAGAAATTTTTTCATCTATCAACATCTAGTTGTTAGTTATGCAATGTGAATTAATTATTTGAGTTTTAAATATGTGCAATGCAATGTAATCAATGATATAAATATAAACTACATAATATAACCATTCCTTTTTATGCTATTATACATTGATATTTAACCATTGCTCAAGATAAAAATTTCAAAGAGTTTAATCATGGACATGAGGAGCAAATTAAATTTTGATTGTCAACTTCTTTATATCAAATTATCCAATAATCAAGTGTATTTTCATATACAAAAATGGCATCAACGCCAACTCAAACAAAATTTTACAAAATGTGGCATATGCCATCTCAATATCTATTCAAAATTTACATGCCAAAATGTCTATCTCATCCTAAACTACTGGTGGATCAGAAAAATGGAGCCTCTTTGAAGCACTCGTTGGCTCTGAAGATAGTTGCACAAGAAAAATTCAAACCACAATTGAGATTAGTTATACTATATAATTTAAAATTGAATAATTAATATCAAAATCAATATACATTGAATTTTAATTGAACTCTAAAATTGAAATCTTGATTACCTTAAATATACGTCTCTTCAAAGGGTCAGGAGTCCTAGAATATACCAAACCAACTTTTTAAATTCCAATCTATATATGTGAACAAAACCATAAAATTGATCCAAGTTAGCATACAATTATTGGTAAAAGGAACATATTTACCAAACATAAAATAAAATAAACACATACCTCTTTAGGTTGATCTTTCTCTTTATCTCCTTCAAGTGTTTCGACACCTCCTCCTTAAGGTTTTTCAACACCTACTCCTTGAGGTTTTGTAATACCTACTCCTTCAGGGGTTGTGTCACTTGTAAACAATGATGTATAGCTCATAATCGCTTGTACATAAAAATGACAAGTACATATGAAACTACCAATCTATGTCAATGTATGTATAATCAATATAAGATCTTAAAAATCTTAATTCAATCCAATTTTAGTTCAATTACCTTCCCCTTATCTAAATTTTTTCCTCCATAGTCTAGATGAGGCTGTACCTCACTCACACTAGGTATTTCCTACAAGAGGAAAATAAGATAAACATATAAGTTACTATATAATTTAATTAATGACAATTCAAATGATAAGCAAGTATATAGTAAAAAATGTTAATGAGTGAGTGTGAAAATACATAGTGTGTGCATGTGGAGGCCAAATGAAATGGCCCAAAGGGTGCTATTAGTCACTCGTGTGAGCTCCTCCTTAGACATTACCAGTTAAATAGACAATGTAAATAAATATTAGTACTTGATACTATCTCTTATTAATATTCATTTAAAAACAAATGCAAGTTATGAATTTACAACATAAATCTTACGTGTGTCACTATTCCAACATCCCCCTCTCTAGCAGAAGAGGACTTTGTAGGGTGTGCTCCACTCCCCTATGAATAATCTATAATGTCCACATCATGGAGGTCATAATCAAAAGTGTCCAAGGGATGCTCAACGAGTTGTACAAGAGGACCCAAGCATATCTAGTGGCACATAGTGCAAGTATGTGGCACAAAAATATGTAGACCTAAGGATGATGGCGCAACAACACTCGAGCCTTCCCCAACATCACCAGAATGTGGTCGAGCTACTGTAGAATCATGTGAAACCAAATGACCAATCAAAGAGTGAATAGCCTAAATAGTTTGTGTGGCTGCATCCTCGATAATCTATGGATGATTTACTAGAGGTGGAAAAGGAAGGGGAGGAGGGGGAACATATGGGGCTGGGACTAATCTAACTTCCCTTGGTCTATCTTGGGGCATACCTCCACCAATGCCCTAGAAGGGTTTAATGTCAAAGTAATTGACATGATGCCCTAACACAAACTTAGCATATAATATTTTAATATAGTAAAATGGTATATCAAAAATTGTACACCAACTATCCCAAAATTTATCTACAATGTCCATATTCGTGCACCATTTTATAGAAATTTTTGGTTTATTAACATTCACTAGCAAACCGGTGTGGGGGTTAACGAATAAAGAGGCTATTTGGGATTCGGTTATTTGGAGATATTTCACATCATCATAAGACAATCCACATGCATAATATTTCCTCATGTCTTCTCGCCATGAATGGAAGGCATTATGTTGG